>JAOXOE010000001.1:12492346-12520263 GCA_028565055.1 Phoeniculus purpureus
CAGTGAGGGTGACAGAGCACTGGAACAGGCTGCCCAGGGGAGTTGTGGAGTCTCCTTCACTGGAGATGTTTAAAACCGGCCTGGACGTGTTCCTGTGTAGTTTGGTCTAGGTGGCCCTGCTGTGGCAGGGGGATTGGACTAGATGATCTTTTAAGGTCCCTTCCAATCCCTAATGTTCTTTGATTCTGTGATGACCCATGTGACCCAGTAGCAGCCAGGGAGACACAAGGGAAGCCTCATCCCTGGGCATTGGAAAGCTGCCTGGGGACAGGCCATGGGCCTGCGCATGGGCCTGACTGGATGAGGCCCAAGGCAGAGCAGGGTGGGCTGTGGGGAACTGCACGTTGGCAGTGCTGTAGCTTATGTGACACTGATGACCCGGGGGACTTGGACTGTGATCTGGGCATGAGTGTGAGGCCTGTTGTGGGCCTGACATAAATGTCTCTTTCAGTACTGTGCATCAGGTATGATTTTATCTTTCTTTCTCTAAAGTACTGCATGTGGAACGAGCCTGTTCTGACCTGAGACTGTAGAGCAATTTGAGAAATCGCATGTCTGTGTGCTCAGAATGTGAGACCAGTATGAGTGATGTTTAAAGCAGTGTACAAAATAAGAATGTGCATTTAGAATTTAGTTCATATATGTATAGGCTGTATTTACACACCTGTGCGTACATACTTGGCTTGATTTTTCAAGGTTTTCATGGCCTGGCATTCCCCTTTGTAGCAATTCTATTTGAGAATGGCCTCCAGAAACTTTGTTTTTTACTGACCTTTAGATTTTTATTTATCTTTCTTTCTGTTATGTCTTATAAATGAAAAATATACAGGAAATGATTCATAATTATGTAATCAAATATTAAGCAATTACGTACAATGGCAGTATCAGGTGCAATAAGTTAGGGCATTAGTCTTATCTGAGGGGAAAAAAAAAATCTCAAAATGGTACCTCAATGTATCTTGAATCTTCACAGACTTGATTTTCCTTCCTGTGCAACTATTCAGAAGAGTAAGATCCATCTTAATTAAAATTTGCAGCTTATTCCAGAATAGAAGGGCTGAAAGCTATTTTCCTATCCTCCTAATGTCTGTGCTGTTTATGTGCTTGAGATGGCTAAGTGGTAGTCTGAAAATTGCAATAAGATTAGCAATTACTAAGGGGACATAATGCACTGTTTCATTGCAGTTGAACTCTGAAAATACTTAAACTGACTCTTAAAAAGAGAAGGAATTGATTGTGTTTTTCTTTTGTCATTCACAAGTTTTATTTAACCAGTTTCTACAGTGAGTTTTCCTTCATAAAACCAGCTCTAAAACCACATCTTTTGAGAAAAATTCTATGCTTTTATACCACTACAATCCAGAATAACTGCTTTTAACACTGATAAACTGCAGAGGTTACATGGTAAAAATGATTACATCCAAATAAAGCTCTAAACCTGAAAAGAATTGCATCTATGGAAAGGTTTGAAAAATGTGGTTTGCTGCTTTTTAGTTTACTGGTCATCTGTGGATTGCACCAATAATTTAGGGTCATCTACAGAAGTTTGGTTTTGTTTTTTTTTTTCCAGACAGTGACATTGTTTCTGTCTTATTCTGCTGACCACATATTCATACCCTTAAGAAAAACCAGTAAAGACTATTTTAAAGAGATTGTCTAGCTCTACTTTGTGTAGCCAAACAGCCTCACCAGTAAAGACTATTTTAAACAGATTGTCTAGCTCTACTTTGTGTAGCCAAACAGCCTCATTTTTTTTTTCAATAAAAGGTACCTAGGAACTTAAAAAGATTCCTAGATGATAAATGAAGCATCTTAGAAATAAATGCCTTCACTGACAATGACTTTTACTAACTAAAATTAAAGAAAAAAGATAATACAACTGTCTGAAATTGGATGATTTTCAGTGTAAGAGATCTTTTTTCAGAACATTTTCTTTAAGAAATGATATTTAGCACAAAATCTTCAAATTCATTTAAATAGATGCTTCTTTATTTTTTAACTGAAATGTGTTTAAATATGTTACTCAAGGTAATGTCAAACAGCTAATCATGACTGAAACTAAGTGCTTAAGTTCTTTCTTATTTCAATAGGAATTGTTGGTATTCATCTCTGCTCAGGAGTTGGCACGGCTCTCTTGTCAGAAAAACTTCAATATTGTAATAGAAAACTTCTGAATGTATTCCTATGATCTGATTTTGAAACAACTCCTGCATTGTGTTGACTGACAAAAGAGTATCTGAATCTAGCCAAGAATTTTAATACAATCTAACTTGATGCATTTTGAACTAAAAGGGCTTGTGTTGCTAAGCATCAAATTGGTGATGCATGGCACAATTGTTCACTGAAACGATAATATAGGCCTGCGTGTACAATTCAGAAGTAGATTTTATGGATGAGCATGAAATCTAAAACCCTGGAAAGACCCATATATTTAAATCAAGTTTTATTTTCATTGTATGCACAGATACTATTATTTCATAATCTGATTTTTATTTCTTTAAATGCATTTGAAGGAAAGTTTTCAGCTTTTTATCATGCATAAATTAAAACTTCATAATATCCTTAACTTGTTTGCTGCAATGAATATAGAGTAGTAAGGTTTTATTTTCAAGTAGAGAACAGAAATCTTTTCCTTCACAGGAAATTGAAATATTATCCTAAGACTCTTCATATAATGCAAAAATACTTCCTATTCTTGTTTTACCTATGACAGACAGTGTAGACCTTTCTTTGTTCAGTCAGTGATGGCATATAGTTGACAGAGGGCCCTTAGGTAATACACATTAAAAATGCAATTTACTTTTAAACTTTTCAATAACAAACTCTTTTATTTCATGACTGTGAGCATTAAAGAGCTAATAAAATATAATAGTGTTACCTTGAGGCATTTCTTGCACCATTTGCTATTAATAGGTGTACCTAAACTCACTGATTTCTACAGACTTTTATGAAAGCCTCACAGAACTGACTACAATGGAACCTGATTCAGAAAAAAAGCAAAATGAGAGCTGAGTACAGCAATTGCTGTCAACAAGTCCATAGGTGCAGACTCAAAGGCAAAAGCCAGTACTGTTGTAGTTGGAACTTGTAGGGGTTTTTTGATTTATTTTTTGTTTGATTTGACTTATATTTTAAATTCAGAATCTTGTTGTTTTCCTTTTTTCTGAAATAATTCCATGTAGAAGCATGTGTGTTTCTTGCAGGAGGGAAAGGACACATATCAACTGGCATTTTAAGAATGTAGTACAGATTTATAGAAGAGCATTAAAGAACTAGAACTTTTTCTCTGTTTAGTAACCAGAGGGTGGCAACAGAAAATCAAATAACTCCCACTGAGGTCTTAATTACTAAAATAAACTTAAAAATAAGTATTTATAAACTATAAAATATTTATAAAAGAGTACAAACACAATAACAAAGAAATACCCACTAATTTACTTGGAAACCTGGATTATTCTATCTCTAAAATAATCTTTATGCTTGGTACATAAAATAATAAAAAATGCTTTGTTTTTTCCAGGCAAAGCTACAGTGAATCAGTCTCTCTGATGATGCTTGCCTTTTTTTTTTCTTCCCTCCAAAAATTATTTTATTCAGGTTGGAAGGAGGTGAATGGCTTTGTGTACTGCAAGTACATAAATATGATCTACTGAAAATACAGAATCCTTATGACTGTTCTATATATTGTTATTCTAATCTCTCAACTTCATTAAAACTCGCCCCATTGCTGCCTTTCGTTTTCTTCTTTGTGCTTACAGGTGAAGCGGAGGGTATTCAGAGGCTCACAGATGATTTTTCGTTAATATCTTTGATCTTGGTCGCTAAATTCACTTCCCTAAAAATGAAAGGTGTCTTAATTCATGAAACTCAGCACTTGCAAGAAGTATAATCCTTTTGTTCCATCTCTTTGTAGCTTGTATTTTTAGGTTAAATTGTTAAAAGCAAAAGTAGCATGCAAGTCATCTATATAAGATACTTCCCTAGACTTACCCTCAACTTAATGAAAGACAGAGCAGAAATGATTTAAAGAACGGCTCTCTCCCTGGGGATGTTCCTTCATAGCCTTAACTAATACTTTTAATGCTTTACAGCCACCTGAAGCCAAGCAGCAGTGGATGTATGCTATTTTGTATTGCTCGGTATATGTGCAATTTTGTACCTTGTAACAAAATGACCAGGAAGTATTTCTGTTTTATGTGTAGAAAGAGCTTCTGCAACTCTGCAGTAACTTTTGATTTCCTTCTGCCATAGAAACAAGAATGGCAATGGAGAAATATCTTTTAAACTATTCTTAAAAAATCTATGAATATTTTTAAAATATTTCAAATTTTACTTTAATAGCCATGCAGAATTCCTTGATACACAGTATGACATTATCTTTGTAAAGCAATTGCTCTAATTTAGGACTCCCAGTTGTTCAAAAAATGGGGTCACTATGCCTGGAAGAAATTATCATATCTAAACAAAATAAGCAGCTGAAAACAATCATAAAAACCAAATAGCGCAGCTGGCAGAGAATGAACTAAAACTGTGCAAGTTAAAAAGCAGAAAAGAAGATCTGTTGGCATTCTTCTCAATAGTCCCTGCTGGCATTCCCTGGAACGCTTTTCACTTTCACAAATTTGTCTTCTCTGATGATAGTCCTTACTCACTGTGTGGTAAAACTGGTTCCTTTCCTCTGAAATGGGGTTTTTTACAATGATTCTCCTAGATTATGTTATTTACCGTAATGCTTAATGAAATTAAAAATAGTTAAAGACTTACAAATAGTGGAGAATATTGTAACCCACACTCTCGGGAACATACACATCATATTTATGCTTCCACTTTTCCTTTGGTTTCCATTCAATTTCTTTTCTCTGTGCAGAACTATAGCCATGATATTCAAATGCCTAAGGAGTCAAGATCTGAATACACCTCTGATTGTATCTTGTCTTCTTAATCTAGTAAGACAGCTGTATTTCTTGGGAGCAATACATCTCCTGCAACTCATAGTGAAATGTATTAGTGATGGGGGAAAGCAGAATACTTTTTTCAGTTCATAATGTTTCAGGATGGCTGGATTTCCCTTGGCCTTATTTGGAAAATCATGTGCCACTCTTTCTTGCTAAAGTTTTTCTTTTTAATACACAATTTCCAGGAAAACAAAGGAAAAACACAATATATAATAGAATAAAATTCCTCACATCATTAGTCTTTTTCATAACACGTTTTATTAGTAGAGTGGATAGAACAGAGTAGAAATCTAGGATTGATCATAGCTCAACAGTCTAGTTGCCATTAAACAGTATGGTGGCAGATTTCACTGTAATGAATATCGTATTTATAAATGCCCTATGTTTATTGTTTACCTATATGTCATATATTTGTATGAATCTTGAAGTACCTTGTCCCGTATGAGTCTTTGATATCCTTAGTTTTATCATATTGTAATTCCACTGCAGAGCAGGAGTCACAGCAACATAAAATTTAGGTGGCTTAGCAGTGAATGAGTTGCAATGATATTGACAGACTACAATTATGGAGCATCATAACTGGTCCTGAGAATTGTATTCTGAATGGAAAAAGTGGAGAATACTGAAATGGCATTACATTTTCAGATGTAAATGCTATTTATATATGTCTCATGTTTTTTGGTAGGTTGTTTTTTGCGGTTTGGGGTTTGTGGTTTGGTTTTTTTTATTTTGATGTTAGTATAGATTTACAATTTCTGGTTTTAGCCTTATTATACTTTCTCAATATTTCAACAGCAGGAAAATAATTTACTGTGAATATTATTTAAAATACACAACTTTTTTTTAAATGTGATACTGAATTTGTTTCAAACTGTCTAATAAAATAAAATAAAATACAGTAAGCTTATGATTTGCCAGTATAGTTTTGCACCTATTCATCTGAAGGTTTGTGGCTGATTGCCTGCAAAGACAAAATCCAATAGAAATTGTACTTACTACTATACTATGAAATCCAGAAATTGTATGAATACCAAGTTATAGCTAAGGTTTTTTTTTAGTCTTACTATGCATTGGAATTCAATAATGTATCTTTCTTCCTTGGTGATAAAAGTTTTGTTGTACTAGTAACCTGCTGTTGGTTGTGCCAGAGGAAATGCATAATGTTAAATGTATAACATTTACATCAGGCTGCTATTCTTCATAAAAAAATTTTTTTGCAACATTTTGATTTGCTTCTCAAAGCACAGTCGAAATTCACTATTAAGTGGTGTGGATTTCCCCTAGTAGTCAGGAAAAGTTACGTGTATTTGTGAAGACAATAAAAAGCAAACAATGTTACTGAGCTAAGGGCCAGTGTCATTTTATTGTCATTTGCAGGATGGTTTTATAGTAAATTTAGTAAAAGGAAAAAAAACCCAGCTACTTCAAATATGAGTCAAGAAAGAATGAATTGGCATTCAGTTTAGATGAAGCAAGAAGCAAAGGACTGACAGTCTGGTCATGGGCATATTTTGAAGGACTTTTTCATTTAAAAGCAACAAAGAAAGCAGTTAAGACTTCATTAGATTCATGGACATGTGGGGAAGTCTTGTTTTCCATATATTTTGTCCTTTTCTGAAACTACATCAAGAGCACACCATTCAAATTTCATTGCTGTAAAAGCAGATTGTTCCTTTACTTATCTAACATAAGTAAAAGTAACCTGTGTGACCTCATCCCTCTGGCTTTTATGGAACAATAATCATTTTCTGACAGAACCGGTTTGCAGGGTTTTCATGTGTCCACCACAAAGAAAAATTGTGTGTCATCTCAGTATTATTGTATCCATCAGCTGGCTGCCCATTTGTTGTGAAGTGTCTGCTGTGACATAGGGCCTTGACTCTATTCGGCTGTAATAGATTGCCTGTAGTGCATTCAGTGACTCTGGTACCTGTTGCTGGTTCTTTTTCCAGGTCAACTGGCTGCAGGTACATGTGAGATTGTTACTTTGGACAGAGATAGCAGTCAGCCCCGAAGGACTATAGCCCGACAAACAGCTCGCTGTGCATGTAAAAAAGGACAGATTGCCGGTACAACAAGAGCAAGGCCAGCCTGTGTTGATGGTAAGAAGCAAAGATCTATTCAATCAGTTTCTGCTGATACAAGAGTGGTGTTGATTGGTAGCGTGTCATAAAAAAGTAAAAGCTCTACATTAGAAATTTTCACGTGTCCCAGCTAGCAATGTCAATACCATTGAAATCCCCCCAAACAGTGTTACTAATAGTACAGATATTTCAGTTAGAATTTTTTATTTGGAATTTAGACTTTTATTTTAGTTTGATATGCAGTTGATGTGCTGTGTTTTATTTTGCATGTGCTGTCAGGAATGACAGCATAATAACATTTTTTTTTCTCCCTTCTTTTATTCCTTAAAACACTAAATAAACACTGCAAAAGAGCCTCAAAGATTTTGTGCTACTGGGAAGCTAATGTGACTGCTTCTCTGTGACAGTTAATGTTGCTCAAGAAAACATTGATACTATATTTGGAATGTAGTATCTGACTATACCTTGCGTGTCCAACATTCATTCTCTCTGTAAAATGATGATTCTGTGTGATTCACTGCAGACGTAGTGATAGTGAGCAGCTGGAAAACTGCTGAATACAGGGAGGTATGAAAATGCTTCACTTTGAAATCATTTTTTGAAACAAATTGATTTCTGTTTTACAGCTAAATAAGATGTTAGCAGCACAATCTTCAAAATAGGTCTACCACTGCAAGGCTATTAGCAACCATTAATGTTAAAGATAAAATTTTCATATTGAAAACACTTGATCCAAAATTTTATGTTTTGTTCTAGGCTTTGTTTATGAAAGTAAAAATAAGATACTTATGTATAGAAATAAAACAAATTAACGGTTTGCTGGTTTAAGTCCTCAGATGAAAATACTGTTGAGAACACCTTACTGTTGCCTCTGAATTTAGTCTTACCAGTGATTATCAAAAAAGACGGCTCAAAGGAGATTTCAGAGCCTACCCACAAAACTAAATATAGAACATCATGCACATTCTATTTTTGCATTTTCCTTTCTCTGTTTTTGGTACTCTGTAAGACAGTTTCTTAGCTGTCTCTTTCATAATGTGATGCTATACCCAGTAATTCTCTTCTTTTCTGTTGTATCATAAGATTATAAGACTTAACGGCTTAAGAAAGAAATTAAATTATTTTGTCATTTATAGTTGTAACTTTAGGAAAAGTAGTTGTCAGCAAGTAAGACATTCAGTGTATGTTTCCTGTTTTAAAACAACAAAGTTCTAAGGGAAAAATATCAGCTTTGCATAATCTGATGGAAACTAGACAATTTTTCTCAGTCAGTTATGCCCATGGTGAGATACATGTGCTCTAACTTGGTTATCCAAAGTTACTTGTCTAACAGAGTGGCTCCACTTTTCCTTTATTCCCAATGAAGATCAAAAGGCTCCTTGTCAGAGTAATTTCTGTCATCATAAGTGGCTCAGATAAACCTAATGTAGCACTCTAGAGCTCACACTTTTTCTGCTTCCCTTAAGACACTTGTGTGGATGAGATGTTAGCTAGCTGAAATGTACATGTCACTGAGAAGACACGACTATATCTCCTTCACTTGCTGCATTAGTTTACTTTCCAAGAATCGAAGGTTTGGGGTAATTTAATACTTGAAAATATTTTAAAATATGTTTATTTTATTGGGAATTCACAAAGAAGGTCTATTTCAAATTCTGTTGATAATCATTTTCTGCAAACAGAGAACTGGATGACAGTGTGTATGGTTAGATATTGTGTAATCAGAGAGGTTTCTTTATATAATACCCTGCATTTGAAAAATAGGTGGGAAGTTCGTAAACTGAAAAATAGAGCATCTCATTCAATAATGTGTTCAAGTTTTACAAGTTTTCTTTTAATGCTTTTCCACATAATTTTGACAACAGTCAGACATAGTTCTTTATTATTTTGTAAAATGTTTATAGACTCATAGAATGGCTTAGGTTAGAAAGGACCTCAAAGATAATCTTGTTCCAAACCCCCAGCTATGGGCAGAAACACCCCTCACTATCTCAGGTTGTTGATCTAAAGGGGTCTTGAACACTTCCAGGGAGGGGGCATCCATAACTTGTCTGGGCAACCTGTTCCAGTGTCTTACCACCCTCATAGTGAGGAAGTTCCTCCTAATATCTAATCTAAATCTACCCTCTTTTAGCTTAAAACTGTTCCAGCCTTGCCTTATCACTAGAGCTCCTCATAAAAAGACCCTGTCCAACTTTCCTGTAGACTCCCTTTAGATAATGGAAAGGCTACTATAACATCCCATCCCAGAACTTTCTGTTTCCCAGGCTGAACAGCCTGAATTCCCTCAGTCCAGCCCTCTGAACATCCTTGTGGCCCTCGTCTGGACTCACTCCCAACAGTTCTATGTCCTTCTTTTATTGTTGACTCCATAACTGGATGCAGTACTCCAGGTGGGATCTAACAAGACCAGAGAAGAGAGGGAAAACTGCCTCCCTGCTGGTGATACTGGTTGAGCTACTCATCTACCAATACCCTCAAGTTCTTCTCCTTGGGACGACTCTCAATCCATTCACCTCCAAGCAAACATTTGTTCTCATATAGTTAGGATGTTGATGCATTTGCTGAGAACAATAACTGCAAGATATGAAGGACATCCTACTTTGCTTTTTTTTTTGTTTATGATTCAAGAAGGTTTATGATTCTTAAGTTAAGAAGACACAAGCCAAATCTTTGAGCTGTAGTTTTATTCATGAATGAAGAAAAATAAAAGGCTCTTATGTACCATAAACACAATTCTATAGGAAAGGATAAACTAGCACTTTATCTAATCTCTAATGTTCTGCTTAAAAATATCTGATAGATAAATCTGCCATTGGCAATCTATCTGTGAATTTGCCAGTTTTATAGTTTAAAGAACACACAATTTTTCTGTAGGGTTTGTATTAATTTCTGGAATGAAGCGTTTCAACACAACTTCTAAATGCTTTCTTCTGGATCAACCTTGAAATCTACGTGCAATTATTTCTGAGAAAAGCTAGGTTTTCCTCTGATATTAAGCCAAATGCTTCTGTTTTAGGAGTGCAACAACCAGACATAATTGCTCTTTGGGATTTTACTTACAAGAAAGAATCTCGTTTTCTATACAAATGTCTCTGAGCTTTTCTAAGTGGGACATAGTGTGCTTTTGCAAATCTTCTTTATTTAGATTATAGTGGATGTTAAGAATGTAATTGCTGTTTGAGACTTTATTTGACGAAGATGACAAAATCTCATTTGACGGTAGGTTTATCTCATGCCAGTTTGCTTTCCAAATATTTAGTTCTTTTAAACTTTATACAGTCTTAATTTTAATTAAATTATTTTTGAATTAAAGGTAGCAGAATTAGACCTTAGCCTTCAATAATTGAAACAAAGTCATTTGTGAAGGAAGGAGGAGGCACAGTAAGCATGACCTGCTAACCCACTAACAAGAAGACATTAGCTAACAATTGTGTTATAGTTTCTGTCACAGTGTTTTGAAGATTCAGTACAAAAGCTGGTAATTTTTACAATCTTAGAATGCATTGTTTGTACCTGGCTACCACTTGTTCATTGCTTAATTGAGAGAAGTGCCTTAGAATATATTCAGTGAGGACGCATATTTCCTGGAGCTCTGAAATGCAAGTGGCAATTATTGCAGCAAAAAGTGTAAGTAATTTAAGGGCTCTCAAGCCTTACAAGCATTGTCTGAGATTGGCACTTGCCAACACAGCTCTTAGAGTAAGCCCTGAGTTGATTACCAAAATCCACTCTCGTTTCCGCTACTACATCAGCTGAGGTGCTTCTGTAAGAAATGAAAGACAGCGTATGCCAGGTAGAAAAGAACCTGAAGTTCTTTAAAATAAAAATGCAGTGTTTAGGGCTTGATTGGAGCGGAACATGAAGAACAAGGATTTTCATGAAATATTTCCCTATGATGAGAGTGTTGATTTACATTTTTTTTTTCCCTAAGTCTTTAAATACAGCAGTTTGCTAATGAAAGATGAAAAAATGGCATCAATATTCACCCTTATTTCAAGCTTGATTTAGGGTTGATTGCTTCATTCCTAGACCCTCAGAGTCATTCTGACAGGAGTTTGCCTGCCCCCTTAAGCTATATTATTCTTATTTACAACTAGCCTCCCCTAGTCCCTTTTTGAGATCAAGTTCCATTACAATGACCACAAGTTGCATTAATTTGATATTATAGCTCAACATAGCATCTGGTTTATCACCAGAGTAATTTCCCTGTGTGTCAGTCAAGCTTTATCAGTTGTTTTTTTTAAGATGGAGCCTCTGAGGCACTGGAAGATAGCAATGATTCTCTATATCTGTCCAGTACCTTTGCTAATTGAATTTGTTTTAAAGCAAGAGAAAAGAAGTCTTTGGTAACAGTGTGTATATGTGGCACCCATGTTGCATTTGTTTTCTTTCCCAAGATTTTATCTATTTGAAAATAAAATGCACATATATTAACCTGAAAACAGTGGGAGGAACATTTAAATTGTCAATAGGTTCCAGTAATTCTGAACAATATATATTTGTGGTTCAAAGGAAGCAGCGATTTTTTCCAGAAAATAGAAAGAGTTGATGAGAGGAAAAATTTCATGAAAGAAGTGGTTTAATTGCTTGAGAAATTTAGGATGGCAATCTGTAATTTGCTTACCTGAATTCTGTCATTAGAAGTCTCTCACACTCTGGATTTGACTTCTGGTTACTACTCTGTCCAGAAAGTGCAATGAGAAATTCGAAGACATTGACCCTGATATCCAATATTACAAAATCTGTAATAGCTGGATCTCTGTAACCCTAATTCAGAATCAAATCAATTAAGTTGTAAATTGTAGCATTGGGGTTTTTTTTTTTCTTTTTGAAGTTTTACTACTTTTGCAAGCACTTTAACTTTTTATTTTCTATACAATCTTGGTTGGTATCATTTGTTAGTATGTTATGATTAACATGCTTTACACTTTGCATTGATTGATTTTATTTAACACACAAGCTCCGAATCCACAAGAAGCCACATTAGTTCTGATCGATAATTCTCTGTTCGTCTCATTATCTCTAGGAGTCTACAGGGAGATGTTTGGGTTAGAATTGATCATTAATAGAATCCCAGGTCATGCACTTGAAACAATACTGCATAATACCCGGAGATCTTAATCATTCTTAAGTATCTTATCCATAGTGGGAGAAAAAGAAGAAAAAAACAGAGTACTAAAATGATTTTCAGAAAAAGGAATCTTATCTTTTATGTTTAGAATATTTTGTCTGATTTTTAGTCTCATGTTAAGAGATGGCTGACTTCTTTAAATGATAGGATAGGGAAATACTTAGGAAAACAGGATTTATTTGTTTGATTTGGAAGGGGGCCAAGAACTAGGGGTTAACTCTGATACTGTTTGGAAATGTACTAAGAGAACTTTAATTACCTCTAATGCTTAGTGCCTTGCTTACACATTTCAAGATGAGATTTAGGGGTGAACTTGTAAGGTAGGGTACACTGCTGGACTCAATGATTCTAGGGGTCTTTTCCAACCAGAGTGATTCTGTGATTCATCTGAAAGACAACAACTTCACTCTTTCAGTGTTGTATTGCCATTAGTTCATCAGTGGTAAGTGCTTCATTTTGTGTTGTTGCTTAACACTGTTAAGCAGTCACCCATGTAGTCTAATCCTCTTTCATCTACATGCTCTGATTGCAGTCTCAGCACAGAAAAAATAGTTGGAGGTTATGTGACATTAGATTGTGGAACAATTTTCAGAGGGAGTGGCTAGAAGCCTAATTACTACAGACATTTTAAATTGAACTGGACAAAATACTAGAGAACATAATATGCATTAGCATAAGTATGCACTGCATCACTGGACAGAGTTTTCAGAGCTTGATATCTTGCAGCAGAGCACTACCAATGACCGCAGCAGTGTGATTGCAGTCTGATTCATTAGTTAACTCCAGGCAGTAGATCAATGTGGTGTTCCTAAATTCCGGAGTTTTGTCACTGTAAGCTCTCTCTGTAGACAGTGATGTAAGATGGGCATGTCAGAGGTCATGCAGTGTCAATACTGGAATAACCTTCTGATAGCTTCACTCTTTTTCTCTCTTATGAAATTAAAGAGAACATAGGATGAGTAGCAGAGCCGGTTTTCTGCTTGAATGTAAAGTGTGTAAACACTTGGGGCCATCAGCTGCTCAGATTGCCTTCTTGAAAAGCCACTGTTTTCACTGATTACAGGCAGTTTAATGAACAAATGTAACATGTTTATATTACCCCCTTTGCTTGTCATCCTATGTTCTGGCTATTCCACAGAAGAGGGGAAACTTTCAAAGCTATCAATGTGTGACAGTGGACTTCTGTGAGGGCAACATGTTTATCTCCAGTGATTGTGAAAGAAAATACAGTCCTTCAATGGGCAAGAAAAAAACTACAGCTAAATGACACGTCTGACACTATGGGAAAGTTGCAGAGTCCAGGAGTATTTCCGCCTGGCAATAATTTTATTAAGCACAGAGAACTAGAAACAGAGAAATAATATGTTTTAAAAAAGTGAATCAAAAAAGACTGCATCAGGAAGTTGTCACCAATGGAGCCAGGCTCTTCTTAGTGTCATCTAACGATAGGACAAGTAGCAGTGGGTGTAAGCTAGAAAATAGGAGGTTCCATATCAATATGAGAAAGAACTTCTTCACAGTGAGGGTGACGGAGCACTGGAATGAGCTGCCCAGGAGGGTTGTGGAGTCTCCTCTGGAGACATTTAAAACTCGCCTGGATATTTTCCTGTGTGACTTGATCTGTGTGGTCCTGCTCTGGCAGGGGGATCTGACTTAGATGATCCTTTGAGGTCCCTTCCAATTCCTAATGTTCTGTGATTCTGTGAAATGGCATTTTTAAAGCTGCATACCACTTTATATACCACTTTATTTTAAATTTACCTTAGATGTAGTATGAAATGATAGATCATGTGTCAGAAGAGTCCTAGAAAATGTTAAAATTGATTGCTAAATTAGTGATAACCACTATGTCCAGGACCTGGAACAGAGAAGAAAATGCTAGGCAATTCTCTACTCTTTCACACTATGATGCAGAGGGCTGATTCAGTGAGAATACTCTCTTTAAGGCAGAACCTTAGAAAGTTACCTATTTAAGGTGATGCAAAAGGGTTGGGCTTTTAAGTCTTGAACTCATCCTGCAGGTGGAAAAAAGTTTGTGGCTTTAAAGCTTATCATAAATAAACATCAGATATGACTGTATGTTTTACTTGCATAACTTTATTTGCTTATGCCTTACTGCTGTGTTTCCACTGCTGAATGATGTGGGAGCTCTGATAACAGAGGATGCAGAGAAGACACAGCTGCTGAATGCCTTCTTTGCTACAGTCTTTACTCCTAAGACAAGCCCTTGTGAACCTGAGATCCTGGATATAAGAGAGAAATCCTAGAGGAGAGAAGACTCTCCACTAGTCAATGAGGAGTGGGTCAGAGATCAGTTATGCAAATTGAACATACGTAAGTCCATGGTCCCTGATGGGATGCATCCAAGAGTGTTGAGAGAGCTGGCTGATGTACCACTCTCTATCATCTTTGAAAGATCATGGCAAACAGGAGAGGTGCCTGAGAACTGGAGGAAGGCCAGTGCCACTCTTGTCTTCAAAAAGGGCAAGAAGGGATATCCAGGAAATGTCAGACCTGTCAGCCTCACCTCTATCCCTTGAAAAATGATGGAGTGGCTCACTTTGGAGGTCATCTTCTAAGAGAAGAAGCTTATTGGGAATAGTCAGCTTGGATTTATCAAGAGTAAATCATGCCTAACTAATCTGATAGACTTCTATGTTGTTGTGACTGCATGGATAGATGCAGAGAGACTAGTGGATGTAGTCTAGCTTGACCTTAGAAAGGTTTTTGACAGTCTACCATAACATCCCCATGCGCAAGTTCAGGAAATGTGGGATAGAAGGACAGACAGTGAAATGCGTTAAGCCCAAAGAGTGGTGATCAGTGGTGCAGAGTTCAGCTGGAAACCTGTAACTAGTAGGGTCCCGCAGGGATCAGTGCTGGGTCCAGTCCTGTTCAATCTCTTTGTCAATGACCTTGTTGATGCAACAGAGTATGTTCTCAGCAAGTTTGCTGATCATGAAGCTGGAAGGGTTGGCTGATTCACCTGAAGGCTGTGTGGCCATCCATTAAGATTTGGACAGACTGGAGAGCTGGGCCAAGAGGAATCTAATGAGGTTCAACAAGGGCAAGTGCAGAGTCCTGCACCTGGGAAGGAACAGCAAAATGCCCCAGAATGAGTTGGGACATGGTTTGCTGGAGAGCATCTCTGTGGCGAAGGACCTTGCAATTATGGACAACATGTTATCCATGGGACAGCAATGGGCCCTTGCGGCCAAGAAGGCAAATGGTATCCTGAGTGCATTAAGATGAGTGTGTCCAGGAGATCAAGGAGGGTTCTTCTCCCCATCTAGTCCCAAGTGAAACCTCACCCTGGAGTATTGCATCCAATTCTGGACTCACCAGTTCAAGAGCAACACATATCTACTTTAGAGAGTTCAATATAGGGCTACAAAGATGATTAAGGAATTGGCACCTGCCTTATAAGGAAAAGTTATCTTAGACCTGGGATTTTTTAGTCTGGAGAGGAGAAGAGTGAGAGGGGATCTAATTCATGTCTATAAATACTTGAGGGCTGGGTATCAATAAGGCAGAGACAACTTCTGCCTCTCCAACCTTTAGGTAGGAGAATAATGAAAAGAAATGAAGGAAAGAATTGCCTCTCCTTAAAGGATATCTCTTGGATATCAGAGCAAGGCCATAGTCAGCAGGATAAAAACTGGTATTCTGAAAGCAAGTGTGGTTTTGACTTGGTGCAAAAAGGGGTAATTTACTGTGGAACAGACTCATTTGAAGGGAAAGTGATACATACAACAAGAAGCAGCAGAATACATGAAATAAAGAAATGCAGGTAAGTTTGAATGTGATAAGAATGTTCTTGTCCTTTCCATATTTTCTAGATTGTACTAAAAGTATGTTCAGTTTATTGTTCCTTCTTTGGGCTCCCATGGTAAATTTATCTTACATAAAGAAATAAATTAAGCTGGCAGTTACCAGCCTCCCTGAGTCAGACTCCCCTTCCAGCCAATTAATTCTCACTTCCTTCCCTGAACCTGTTCCCCCACAGCAATCACTAAATAGTTGTTTTTATCACTGACAGTTAAACAGAATTGGACAATACCTTTGCTGCCATATTTTGTTAGCCAGGAGGCACCAAGTCCTCTCCCCTGTGCTCTATATTATAAGACAATCATAGAATCACAGAATCAATGGTTTAGGTTAGAAGTGACCTTAAAGATCATCTAGTGCCAACCCCACTGTCATGGGAAGGGACACCACTCACTAGACCAAGTTGCTCGAGGCCCCGGCCAACCTGGCCTTGAAAATTTCCAGGGAGAGGGCACCTACAACTCCTCTTTGCAATTTGTTCCAGTGTTTTAACACTCTTACAGTGAGGAATTTCTTCCTTGCATCTAATCTAAATTTCCTGTCTTTCAGTTTAAAATGGTTCCAACTTTTCCTATCACTAGATGCCCTCATTAAAAGTCCCTTTTCAGCTTTCCTGACCTTTCAGACTTCATGCTCAGTGCCTTTATGGCACATCATACTCCTCATTATTAAGTATATTTATGCTACAGCCATGGTGTTCCTCTACATCTCTGACACTGCACTAAGAGGCCATCACTGTACTCAGGACACATCCGTGTTCAGACTGTCTTTGCTGCCCTGCACAATGTAAACCTCCTCCAACCCGCGCATAGTGTTCCCACATATCTACCCACTGATGTTCAGGGACTTAGTGACTTGTGGAAGGGAAGATGTGGACCACAGGACCAAAGCAGGGAAGCAATATTTGATGGGCACTACTGCTTAAGTGATGCATTCTCAAACTGGAAAGGTGGGGTTACAGGGAAGAGGCTGCAACTATGGGGAGAAGCAAAGGCAGTAAGAGACATAGTGACGGAGCTAATTGATACAGGCTGTCTAGAAACAGCTGGAAGAAAGAAGAGCAAAAGATGGAAGTTGGAGACTGTAAGAGCAGTACAGAAACAATTCAGTCCAAAAGCTTGAAGGTCCTCACCTCAGCAAAGAGATGTACCAGTCTAGACTCTGCAATCGCAATGTAAAAACAAATTCTCATTTGGGGCAGAAAAAGGAATATAAATGATTTTGGAGTTTGAGTTTTTAAAAAAGCAAACAACTAAGAGCCAAAAGCATACATAAAAATTTTATTTTTTTTTTTCTTCAGTTCAAATAAGATGTTTTGATGCACTGATGACCACTGACATTACAGTAACAGTAGCCAATGGAAAAAAGCACCTGTTCTCTGTCCAGTTATAATTTTTGTAATGTTTTGATGTATTTATTACTTTTTTTAATAATTATTATTTTATTTATAACTGTATTATGAGCCAGACTCAGTGTCAGCTGGAGGTTAAGCTTCTCACAAAAGTCTAATAGTGCTTCCCACAAAATGGCTGGAACCCAATTTCAATGTGGTTTGACTTTATGAAACTGGATCAGGGATGTGCTGTGTTTTTAAATAAATGTATAAAGGTTTTCTCCAAGCCTCTTACTTCAAAGGACCTCAAAAACTCCCACAGGTGCCTGTTTTCCTTTTTTAATCTGTATTTTTGTACCATTTTTATCTGAAACTGAGATTTTCAAATACAGACTACTTGGTTAGTAATTTCAGTTTGAATGTTGGCAGCTGTCCATTAAAGTAGTGAGCAGCCAGCAGATAAATTGCCAAGGCACAATAGTTGCAAATTTTGTGGGGCAGATCTGGGTTTAGAGTAGTGGAGTAGGTCTTCAGTATTAGGAAAATACTTCTAGACTTTTAACGACAGATTTCCTCAAGAGCAATTCTTAGACTTAATGGAAAAGAATTGGTTTTTTGTAATTTTGCATTTGTCAGAAATTGAAGTCTCACTCTGTGGGACTGTTTTAAGTACCCAACCTTGTTCATGTTGACTCCAATCAGGCTTTACTTTGTGATTTCACCATTATGCACTGACAATTGCTGTGGTGCTGGCTTCCTTTAGCAGTGGTATGATCTGCATTATCTGCATCTGTTGGTGGCATTGGTTACTGAGCTAGCAGTTTTTGTTGCTTTCCTACAGGTAACAGAGAGTCTAGCTAGTTTTAAAAGCTCTTTGCACATGACAGAACCCCTTGTATTACGCATTTAGAAACAAAACATGTATGTTGGTTATCGTGCCGCCTTCAGTTCTGTAGGTACTGTACACAGCATGAGATCTTTATTTGTCTGTATGGTGTCTTCAAGATTTACCTCTATATTCATTTTATACCTATAAAAATATTTTAATGCATAAAACGTCTCGTACGTGTAAAATCCTTTTAGATGGGTATTTTGTGGCATGAGAGTGACTAAATTAGGAGCTGAAAGGACAAAGCAAAGCTCTTCCCCAGCAATTAATGCTTCTGCTACAAAATGACTTGCCAGGTCAAGGATGATTTTACAACTAAAAAAAGTCTCTAAGAGAGAAATCGGACAGTACAAAGTAACCTATCAGTTGTAATTGTCCTAAGCTGTTAATTATGCCCATGAGTGTAGTTTCCGGGACAAGCCAGAGGACTCAAGTCAGGTTTAAACCAGGGTAAGAGTCCATCCATCTATTACAATGGCTAAACTAATTTGTTATGAATTAAGTGGTGCCATTTCTTTGTGTAGGAAATTCTAAAATGACATTGTGTCCAGTGTGCAAAGAAAGATTATGGAAAGGTTTCTGTACTCGAAGTAGTTTTTCCTTCTCTTTCAGATTGATTACTATATCTGGAACATGAACATAAGTTTAGATCCTATTATAGAATTAATAAAAAACCCTACTCAGACAGAGAGACATGATTCCTATCTCGAGGTTCTTATAATTTAAGGTTCACATACTTTAACCTCTTAGTCAAATTAAGAATGCTATTGAAGCTAATGAACCTGTTTCCCTGAATTTGAATTTACTGGATCAGTACTCTTTTGGATAGATAGATAGATATAACAATAAAAAAAAAAAGATGGAATTAAAGTAGGGAGAAGCTTCCCGTAAGAAAGAAATTTGGAGAAGTTGTTTGGATTCATGTATCAAATAATTTAAATTCTGAACTTCTTTGTATGATCTTGCTCCATTTATTAACTATTTGTGACAATTGCTTTAAATATATAAAAAAGTGTACTTTAAATATATAAAAGTGTACTTTTCACTATAAAGAAACAATCCACTCTAGACATTTATTTGGATTGGAGAGTTTTGTATGCAAACATTAATATATATGCACAGCTGTGAATCTTCAGATCGCTTTGGGATCTAATGTTCTATATGCACTTGGATGAAAGCAGGAACCAAAATCAGGAAAAACCTCCACCTCTTTCAATTGTGGGATTAGTGAAACACTGTTTCCTCTAGGGATATGACCTTCACCTCTGTATCCCTGCCACAGTAATGCTAGATTCCCAACTTGCACTTCTTACTCTTCCAAGTTCACAACAGATTGTTTCTGAAGTCATATTTCACTTGGACAGTTATTTCTTTCTCTCTCATTGTGTGTGCTTTCATCCATTTTGGAAAAACACCAGAGTTAACTATGAAATTCTCACTTTTCATATATATGTGCCTTTCATGGAGTAATTGTATGGAATGACGCATCTGGAGTAGCTTTTGTCATACAGGTGAAATGGAAAGCAAATGGAAGGTGCTTCAAATTAAGTTTGTAAACTGATTCATGTAAAAAGAGGTTCCATAAAATAAGCACATAAATCAAACCAAGGCCATAAAAGGACTGAAAGTATTTATTCATTTTTTTAAAGATGCTATATACAAAGGTCAAAACCAGATGATAAACGATACTTTTATTTTATGATACAAAGTGACTATTGACAACTTTAAAAGTTGCATTTCCAACCTCACTTTTAACTTGAAAAAAAGTTTACCTTGAACCTTCTGGTTTGAAAAAATGTTATAGTCTTGCTTACACTGTAATTCTGAATCATCCTACTGAAGTCTGGATACGCAGTTTTCTCAGAGCATGTCTGTAGTTAGTATGAAAGATTCAGGGTGTAGATATAGGAAAAAAAAATAAAATAGAATGAATTTAAAATTTTTTTTAGCTGTCAGGTTTGACAAAGACTGGACAGTATTCTGTCTTCTTACTTAGTTTAGTTGACAAGAAAAATACTAGATCAGACTACTTTTCAGTTTAGTTTGGATTATTTTTCCTACTCAAGAATTTTTTGTTTTTATTATGCAGTATTAACATAAGGTGGTATCGGATTGTGTTTCGTTGATTTAATGGAGTTTGCTTATTAGAATAATGATAAACAGCATTCTGTGGCCTTTGAAATTTGATGTCATATTATTGTGAGTTTTAGAAGTGTAACATCTTGCTAGTATGCCCTTCCTAGCTTCCATTTTCAATATTATTTTTAATCTTTTTTCAAAATTGTGGAGCTGTACTGATATTTTAATTTGTGCAATATTTAAGATTTCAATTATTAAGAATGCTACACTAACAGATCATGTTTATTACAATGAAGTTTTTGCTTTCCAATGGTGTAAAATGTCCTCATTGCCTACACTAACAAACAGTTTAGTACTATATTTGAATCTAAATAATAAATTACAAAAAAGTTAAATCTCATACTATCATAAGCACAGGATATCTATTATGAAAATACATTAATGTATATATATATACACACATCATAAAGACAAAATTTAGCTACCCATATTGAACTTACAGTGTTAAAAATAGATTTCAAAGTGAGATTTAAAAAATTTTGAGGATATTAGTTAGCATGTACAATAACATACTAGAAGGGATTAATACTAACATGTTTTTTATTATTGGAATTTAGACTTATTTTTTTCCCCTTTCTAGATGTACCCTTCTGATGCAAAGCCAAAACCACTAGTAAATTCTTTTCAAGACTATTCAAATTTTAAAAAGTATAAATTCAATTAATGAGAATGGAGTAGTCAGCCTTTTCCTCTCTTTTCCCTCACCCTCACCTCTCTGGATTCAATAATAAAGCCTGCAGCAGAATACTGGAGTATGCTTTTTTACAAAGCTATTTGTGTCCCAGATTTGTTGAGTCTAAATACTGTATCAGCTAGAAAATGGGCCCTGGTGTTTGGCAATCTCTAGCCGTGATAACCATCTGTGTCTGTAATACTACCATTTATAGAATGTACTATCCTCATAGCAGAATTTCATTACGCTGCAGAGGCAGAGTGGCTGAGTAAGTAGAGATAACTAGTAGCTTATAAGGGTTCCATTAAGAACAGTCGTAGATGTTTTGAGAAAAAGAGGGCAAAACTATCACTGAAACTTTCCTGTTTTCTTTAAGATATTCAGTAACTCCCGAAACCAATTTTTTTTTTTAATATGTTTTATAGAGATTCTTTATCTACCAAAGTTTTTTTGTCACTGCTCTCAGTAGAGCAGTGCTGATTTCCATTTCAAGAATAGATTGCATATCTACTGTTCTTTGCAAGTCCTTCAGTACTACTGTTGCAGATGTAATTGTGGGGCTTTTCTGAAATATTTTTCATTTCTGTAGGCATATAGAGGAATTAAATTCTGTGACGAGATGGTAGAGCTAGATGGTGACAATTTGTGATGGGAAAGAGATTCTGAAAGGGAAAAGTTTACAGGTGATACAACTGTAGAAAAGACAGTGAGACTTGTAGGTATCCACTGAAGCTAACACATAAAGAGAAGGAAGAGTGGAGGACTTTAGAGCCAGACAACACAAAGCAGAGGGAGTTCTAACAAGATTTTACCAACTTCTTAAGCGTCCAAAGATATTTTCTTTTTCAGCTTATATATTTAATTCCTTTAGTTTTAACATATTATCCTAGAATGTGGTAATTTCACAATATTTACTTTTTGAGTGGTTTTTGTTCCAATTTTGATTTTCATTTTATCAGTGTTATTCAATGCTGGAGTACTATACTTTTATAAAAAGAAGCAGGAGTGTAGAATGAAGAAGGAAGGAAAAGAGGGACATAGAAGATGAGGAGAGGGTGGAAACAAGGATGAGAAGCTAAACATGGTGGCCTGATTAAGTAAATTAGAGGTTGGCTAATGAGGTGAATCAAAAGGTAATATAGAGGAACTGAATAATTGCAGTGGTAATAACACACATTTCCAAGTGACTAAAAGCTGTAATTAGCTTTAAATCCAGCTGAAACATAAACAACAGGTACAAATTCACCTGAAGGTAGAAACAGAAGCCTATTTTGTTCTCATATTTGTGATGGATGGGAGAACCTTAACCAGGAAAGTGAAAAACAGGAAGTCAATATTACTATAAGTCTTGAAAAATATCCTTACTTTTGCCTTCCACTGAGCTGTTTCTAATTTCTTTGTGTGAAAAGAACAGCATTTATTTTTACCCATAATGCATTCATCAGTCAGTGGAACTAATTAATCTTGTAAAGGAAGACATTATAGAGCTGGTTAAGTTAGTCATGCTGATGCAGCTTCAAAGTTTCTTATTCTTGGCCACCTTTTGTAAAAGTCACTTTCAGCACTAAGTGCTTCTCTCACACACCTATTAAAGGTATTCAGCAATTATTCATTAGCTTATGAAGAGAACCTGGAAACACCATCAGTTGTCTAAACAAGACAAATATATCTTCTAACCAAATAGTTACTTGAAATCCAAATTGGTGCAAAAGTTTTCATTTCTTTCCATCTTGTGTTCAGTGATAGAGTTTTCACAGTTTTGGAGAGGAAGACCTTTTTCTTGCAAGTAACTTTTGTGCAGAAGTTTCTTCAGCCAATTTTTTATCCTGTTTATCACATGCGGACTCTTCAGACCAGGCTGTCCTTTGTTTTTTGCAAGGTACTTAATAGATAATCATATACCTAAAAGTAATCTGAATTAAAATACAAATGAATAAATCTATTCCTCATTGCTTGGGCAGTAAGATAAGGACATTGTAGATATGTTTTTATGGATACTACTTCTGTAAATATTGTTTCTATAGATATATTTCCTTTATAGTCCCTTTTTTAATCCCCTATGTATGCTTTATGTATTTTGGTTTGTTGTGGGTTTTTATGTTTTAAAAGGTGTGAGTCAATCCTGAGCTTCATGAGTGGATGAATGGATGAATGCTTAGGATTGAAGAGATAGAGGTATGCTCCATGCAAGGATGGGGAAAGTAGATGTGACACTAGATTTATAATGTGGAGAGACAGGTAATTTAATAGAAAATAATTTGCAGTTTTGGCATAATGAGAGAGGAGTAACACTTCACATCTGTTTCAGAGTATTTGCTTTCAATAATGTGTTTTGCTTGACTTAATTTGCTTGCTACAACACTTGGTCAAAGGCTGAAATCCATTATTACTCTTCCTTCTGCTCCTGTCATAATTCTGACTAGTGATTTTTGTGAAGATTGAATTCACAAAACACTTATCAGTGAGGAGTGAAAACTGATGTGTCCAGTGAAAGTCACGTTATATTGGCTTACAAAAGCAAGTAAGAACATGGCAGCCCTGTTTAGTCCATTGTCTTGGAGTGTTGGAGGGAAGGAACCTTCAGATAGTAGCAAACATTTAGTATGATTAAGTAGTACCCTCTGAGCTCTTGTAAATTTAGAACTTAAATTCCTTTCCTTCCTTTCCTCTCTCCTATTAGTTCAAAGCTGGTTGTATCAGAAGATTTTTTGTTACATCCCTGTGTCATTGTAAGCAGTGGTTCTCTTTTCCTGTGTCACTTGTAATTATGTGTGTACATATATAGGTAGCCTTATGGTAAATCAGTCTAATTTGTCCTCTTCAGATGTTCCAGTGATTTCACCCTCTTTGTTCCTTCCTTTAAACTGTCCTTGTTCAACTGTATCTTTTCAGTTTTAAAACTGCTGAGGTACCATGGCTTATGTAGTTTCATAATGATGGGCTTTTTTCTGTTTTGTTCTCGTGTTCGTTTCTTAGTAACTTGTATCATTCAGCTTCCAGTTCTGACAGCTACTGAGCACTGGGTTGATGTTTCTTTTGAAACATTTCTAGTTTGATTCCCAGATCTCTCTCTGAGGTGATAATAGCTAATTTAGAGTACACCTGTATATCTATAGTCAGAGCTGGTTTTTTCTCTATGTGTATTACTTTGGTTTTATTGACACTGTGTTTGTGCTACCATTTTATCATCTGGTTTCACAGCAGTGTAAGATCTCTTTGTAGCTTTCACTATTTTCTTTCTACTACTCAGAATAATGAATTTCAGCATAGGCATCTCACAGTTACAGCTCAGTAAAAGCTGCAGCATCATGACTTCATGATTGTTGGACATTCTGATTCCTTGTTTATATGCATTTTTTCCTGTTTGTTTGCAGACTCCATGCTAAGCAGTCTTTACAGTTGTACTGTTTATCGGTGTAAGAAAGATTATGATACTTAAGGTTATTCTTGGCTTTTTTAATTTCCTTTTTCTGATCATCGTGTTCCTTTGTAGGACAAGGATGCTAAAAGCCGTGAGAACATACCTGTGATAAGTTAGCTCATTTAACATAAAGGAATAACACCCCTTGTTGTTTGAACAGGGGGCTTTCTGAAATGGATTGGAAACTGTTGTCCGCCTTACAGCTCCAGAATCAGATTTATTTTTTTTCCAGTCTTGTGTCAGTAGTTAATTACTGTTGGAAAATTTAGCTTTATTGTAGAATAATCAGTTGACTGTGATGACCAGCATTTAACTTAATTGCTGTCCACATTTTTTTTCTTATTCTCTTTTCTCTCTTCCTCACACTTTTCTTTTTCCTTGTCATTTTTTCTGTAAAGAAAGTTTTAATTTTTTGCAAGCTGAAAGGTAATTATAATTATTAAGTGTTTGAAAATGTACTTGAGGCTGCCTATAATATATAATACTAGCTCATGCAAATTCACAGAAAAGATGTGTGCTTCTTGTTTACAAGAATCCTTAATGTTTTATAAAAATTCCACCCCTGGCAGTTTGTTATTTATTGAATGAGTCTCAGTTCAAAAGCTTACAGTTCTTTTCTCTTAAATCAAAAAATGCTGAAACAGATTTTTTTACCACTAGCAAAGTTATAAATGGTCTTACAATCTATGAAGTGCCCATGTAAAATATTTGACTGCGTAAATCTTAGCCAAATTGACTTCTGACCCTTTCTCTCAAGGATAGCACGTATTCATGTTTGAAACAAGCTGATGAGAGTGAAGAGTTATTTTCTCAGCTTGTTTACCTCAGGTTTTTGTGAGACAATTCAAAACAACTCTCTGAAGACTACCTGTACATATCATAAATAAAGGGGTTTTTTTATAAAAATATGTTGTAGTATAAGAGATAAAGGAAAAGTAAAGTTTGGGCATTCATATTATTAAAAATCTTCCTTTCTTGAAATCCTAAAGCTTTTTATTTTTATTGTTATTTATTTTTTGTGTGCTTGAGGTTTTTTTAAGCTAGTTCATACTTTTTTACATTTGTTTGCCTAAGAATATTATATTAATTGTATTAACTTAAAAAGTCAATGTGTGTTCTTTATTGGTATAGTTTCTGCACTGCTTCCTCATGTTTTAAATGCCAAGTGCCTTTATTGTCATTACAAAATCAGTGCTACCGAAAGTTGATTTAGCTTTTCTTGAAGCATTGAAAGAGGATATAGAACCTATGACTTTTGAGGCATCTTCATTCACTGCAGCTGATTAACAGAGATTAATTTTATATTATAACTTAATTAGATCTATCAATAATTCAAATAGGGAATTAGTTCATATATATGTATATTGTTCATGTAATTTAATGTCAAACTCATTATATGATAATTTTGCCACATTTAGGGTAACTTTAAGAATAAATGCTTTAAATAATTGGCATTTACAGCACATATAATATTTCTGCCTTTAGGCATAGCCTAAGGCTTAGAGCATTTTTAGCAAGTGGAACCTTAATGGAATCCATTTTCATAAATAAAAACAGAATTTAAGCTATTCTTCCCAGGGATTAGCTATCTGGGACTATTCAGGGATGTATTTATATTAGTGTTAATTTCCTTAGCATGCTAATTTGATTTTATTTCACATTTGTATGCTTGAGTACAAAGTCCTCCAGGACCATCCCTCTGTCAATCAACACATGCAAATACTTTCTTTTGGTTCTGTTTAAGCTACTCTTCAAAGAAATTTAGAGAAGTAGATCTATAAAGTATTTCCAAGGGATTTAATTTCCCAACAGTAAGCTTTGCATTTGCTATCCATACTAACAAAGTAACATGGACACATATTCCTATAAGCTTATCATAGTTTTACATATGATGTAAGAAAATTACTCTCTTAAATCATTACTAAAATAGCTTACTTTTTAAAGCCGATAAGAAAAGTTAGTCCTCTGAATTTACTCCCAACTATTGTCTCCTGGTAGAAATTCCTCCATAGTCCCTTTTTCCAGCAATGAGGATGATTTGGACAGGAGACAGTTAGGTTTCTGCCTGAACATTAGTCTGGATTTCAAGCAACTCTAGTTAGCAGGTATATTTGTCTTTTAGGTGACCATTGGTATTTCTAGATCCTCTTTATAAGATTATGTGTAGATGATGAATGTCTCTTGAAGGAAATATGAGAAAAGCAGTAAAGGTGGGAGAAGTAAGTTTTACAAAACGCGGTAGTAAGGGAGATTTGGAGTCAGTTTTGAAGAGAGAAAGAGACCTAGCACAGGAAGAAGTAGACAGCATTATGTAAGAGAATGCTATTTTTAGAGGAGGTGAGTTAGAAGCACAAGAGAAATGTGACAGGGAGGGGGAAAAACCAAAAAAAATCACAAAAAACCAGGAAAATGATGCAGCGATCTGCTTATCCCATAGATGCATATGAGCTTAGTAGTGTACAAATTGGACATGGATTGATGACTTATTACAGCTAAAAGCCTGATGAAGTTAATGTCATATTCTTTTTCTATGAACTGCAAAATATATCTGTTTAAAGCCATGTCCCAAAGAAGTGTTATTGCAGTTATTTTCATCTTTTCCTTCAGTATTTAATTATATAATATATCAGTACTTCTTGTCCTACAACTTGGTAAGATGTTGCTGTTCACTCTAGAGGGTTTGGACTATATGACCTATAAACTTTCATTCCAACACAAAACATTCTATGATTCTACAAATGATTCTGTGATTCTGTGGTTTAATGATTCTAACTGACTTTACAAACACTTTCCAAATACTGTCTTTGTTTCATACAATTGCCTTGTGTAGTTAGTCATCTTTAAAGGGTTGGCACCATCCCTATTTCTCCGGCTTCTGTTCCAGGCTTGCATCTCAGACCCAAATGCAGATAATTTAGTCAGCTGCAGCTTGAACTCCTCGATGTGTGCCACAGAGGGACAATCAGAACTATCTTGTGGTTTTCTGGATTAAGGGGCAAGATGCTGCAGTTTCTTCTATGTTGTAGCGTGTGGTATTTTTGCAAATTATTCTTTGCTAAATCCTTACTTGAAGAATGACCGTCAGTTCCCCTAGTTTCAGGGAGTTTTCTCACAATTTTTTATATGACCTGGAAGATATTCTCCATCTAAATTATTACTTTTGAGTTTTGTAGTGAAGTGAGGAGGAAAAACAAAGCCATTGACATTATTTTTAAAGAATATTAATAGATTTTAAAGAGTTCTTTAGTTAAATTTCCTTAAACAAATCCTGTAACTTCTTCAGAAACAGAAAATAGGATAAAAAATCTCTTTATCAGTAGAAACACCGTTCTGCAATGTCTTTGTTACAGGAAGTTCATCATATTTGTTCATTAAATTAAAACTTTTTTTTAACTGATGCTTCTATCAGTTCTATCACTTGATGACTTGCAGCTGTCATGTTGGCTTGGAAATATGTATTT
>JAOXOE010000001.1:12520363-12532033 GCA_028565055.1 Phoeniculus purpureus
CCTGCTGTGGCAGGGGGATTGGACTAGATGATCTTTCGAGGTCCCTTCCAATCCCTAATGATTCTATGATTCTATATGAGAAAGAAAGGGAATATGCATATTCCTCCAAAGTTTGAATGGATCCTCTGGGCTGTTTAGTTTGTCGCATCTCATGTGCACTAGCAGAAAGGAATGATGTTAACCGAAAGAGGTCAGCATGTGATCCAGCTAATCATGGTTGTCAGTAGAACTCTTATAATGCTGTTGTATGATACTTTAATATCTCAAAGATTCACTTTCTGAATTTCTGTAGGTTGTGTAAGCTCTAACACACCAGAATATGTGCTTAAACACTTCCCATGTATTCCTACAAATAAGAAATGTCAGAATTCAGATTAATTATGCTTTTGTTCACTATTTAATGTTGTATCTTGTTTTCTTTCAAAATTATACTATATGAAGGCAAGGGACAAGGGCAAGATTGTTGTCTTATTACAAAATATCTTTAATTTGCTACCATAACATGTAAAACATGTATTGGATTTTATATTAAAAGCAAACAATATATCTGAATTTTTACACAAAGTATCTTACAATGTTATGGGCACACATATAACATCAATATCTACAAACATGCTCTGTTTGTTTTGTAAACAATCATGTGTTTTGTTCAGTTTGAGGAAGAACAAAATGCTTCATTGTATCATTTTCTCTTGTACAAGTAACAGAAAAAGCCAGAATTGTGTAAAATATGGTGTGGAGTAGCTCTTAACTGAAAGTGTTACACCTTTTTTTGTCTAATGTGACTGGGAGAGGAGTCAGATCCGTAACGTTCTTGTACTGAAGGCAGTTTTTCTTTTTTTTTGCCTTTTATTTTTAGCTTGAGTAATACAGGGACAGTTTCAAATTGGAGACCTCAGAGCACTTACTGGCCGGAAGGCATGTTTCCGACTGAAATAAGCTTGTTTTCAGCAATAGCCTTACATTTCAAAGCTCTTAGAGCAAAGCGCTTAAAGTTCAGACACTATGTATAAATTAGTGTATATTTATTTATTGTTTGAGCTGATGCTGTTCACATCATTACCAGAGCATTTCTCCTTTACATGTAGCAGTGTAGATGCACAGATTGTTTTAATTCTCAAATGTTTGATTAAGTAGTGCATTTGTTTCATTCTATGCAAAGATTCTGAGTATATATGTTTTAAACAGAATCCTTGTTTAAAAAAAAGGCTGTTAGGAAGAAATTTAGGTTTTAGTTCAACAAAATCTTTAAAGTACTATTTTTGCTAGTCAAAAACTATTGACATGTAAAAAGCATCTAGTATTAAATAAGGTAAAAGCCATATTTTTATAAAAGTTTGATTAATACTGAAGCACATACATATATTTTCAGATGATTTAAAGCTTTCCCTGAAGGAATCAGATTTTTGGTTTTGCTATTTTATTTATTTTATTTTATTTTGGTGGAATGGTACCAGATGGAATGGTACAATTTCCTGTAGTATCTTCAAAATATGCTGCAAATCTTTAAGTAATATGGAGAAAGATAAGATTTTCAGAATATGCTTGCCTAATATGTCACCCAAAGACAAGACTAGAGTTAGTGGTAGTGCTTAAAGGTCTTAGTGTTGAGAACCTTCATTTATGTGTTAGGGGGTTTCTCCTCATGATAATGATAATTGATTTTGTCATAGACTCATAGAATTTACAGTGTATCAGATTACCTAGACCCCATCCAACAAGACCTTGAACACTTCTTGAGAGGGACCATTCACAATCCCCCTGGTCAACCTGTTACAGTGTCTCACCATCTTCACAGTAAAGAGCTTACTCCTTACATCTAATCTAAATCTACCTACTTGTAGTTTAAAATCATTACCCCTTGTCCTATCATTACACTTCATAGAATCATAGAATCATAAAGTCATTAAGGAGTGGAAGGGATCTTCCATCTAGTCCAACCCGCCTGCCACAGCAGGATCACCTAGACCAAGTCACACAGACTTCCTGGTAAAGAGTGTCCATCTTTCTTATAGGTCATCTGTAGGTACTGAAAGGCCACAATAAAGTCTCAGTGGAGCCTTCTCTTCTCTGGACTCAACAACCCCAACTCTCTTAGCCAGCCCTCATAGAACAGGTGTTCCAGCATTCTGATCGTCTTTGTAGTCCTCCTCTGAACTCACTCAAGCAAGACCATGTCATTCTTGTGCTGGTGGCCCTGAAACTGAACACTCCCCTCTGTGCACCAGGGTCTATTAACATGAGGCTGCTCCTACATGTCTACAGCAGGCCTCATCCACTCATTCTTCCTGATCAAGTAGTCTGTAGCAGATTCCCACTATAATGTCATCTTTCTCTGCCCTACTTTTTATCCTGATCCATAAGTCCTGGGTCAGCTCCTTGCCCGGTCATGTCAGTGATGTAGAGGGTGACACTCTCTCTTCATGGGTCTGTCCTAAACAGCTGTATCATTCCACTCCAGCAGTCCAGTCTTAGGTCCCATCCCACCACGCCTCTCTGATGCCTGTAAGATCATAATCCTGCATGCATGTGAACATCTCTAAATCTTCTTGGTTATTCTCCACGCAATTAGAGGCATAGAAATATTTAAATTTGGAAACTGATGAAGCTGGAGTGGATGGAATTCCTTTGTCCTGCTCTTCAGGTGTTCTTCTACTGACCTGTGATATCTCTCTAGGCTTTGGTAACAATAGGTTGCTCCAGCATTAGATTGCTGGCCCTGGCATCAGAGTGGTAGGACTGGGATGGATTCAGCTGTTCCCCTCAGTAATAAAGATCAAAGTTCCCACTGAAGCCTGTGATTTAAAGCTTTTTTCTAGAAAAGCCTTTAAAGGACAGTAGAGATGGGATTAGACTCATTTAGTCTAGGTTTTGAATATAAGCTTTTATGTAAGCATGGCTAATGTGTGTATGTTACTATATTGCTGTTGGGAGAAAGGAAAAAAGAGACAAGATGACTGATGCGAAAATTTGTACCTTATGTCTCATTCACACTGTGTAGCTTTTGAAGAGACTCGGAGAGGAGCGCTTAGTGAGGTCCATACCAGGACTTCATGGTTTGAATGGCAAGCATGTAGCTGGATTTACAGCTGCAATGCCCTTCAGCACATTGTAAAATTTTACTTAATTTTACTGTTTGTTTTTTCTGTCTTAACTGTTTGGGATAACCAGTAGTTTTTGTTAATGAAAAAGTACTGTTCATTGATGATACTCAGTTATAAAGGCTGTCACTTCACAGCACTGTTTTTTTCTAATAAGTAGTTTTGCTCCCTAGGATTCAGTGATCCTTAGAAGCATCCAGCAAGTGTAGAACTAATCGTTACCATACAGGCTGTCACACTGTGATGGGAAAGATCGCTTAAGGCGTTACGCCATGTATTTTGCATGTAATTCTTTCACTGAAAGCATGCATAAATGTTGCTGCATCATCAGTCCTTTCCCTCAGAAATTTTCTTCAACATCAGCTATTTTCTGAAGCGGAGCACCAGATTTAATAACTCAGTAATATGATATACAGGATTATTATTTCATTGGCATAGACATTTCCTATATTTACAGCAGATTCCACAAAAAGATACCTACATTCTAAATAATTTTTTTGTGGCAGGCCACATAATCTAGCGATCCCCAAATTTCATCCACATTCTGCAGCAGGTATTCTGTTTACGTCCCTGCACTTGTAGTGATTGTTCGCAGAGAATTTTGCAGTGATAAGTTGGTCCAAAAAGCTTGGAAATGTCTGGTTTAAGTCTCCAGTGGAAATGTTTTGGCATGTCACTGTTGAAACTGAGATAAGTTGCTTGGTTTGTGCTTCATAATCAAAGGAAACATAGAGTCTGAGCAAAGACTTGTTTCCATACTTCTGTGCCTGTACTCATACAGCATTGTGATTAATTACAGTACTTGTATGAGACTTGAAATACTATGCCAACTTGTCATGTATCTTGTTTCATTGATACCTAGGGATAGCTAAGTTTTCTGAAAAGCAGAATATCAGTAGTATGCACTTATGTTAGGAAATAATGTGTTCTTCCTTAATTAAATCATTTTAATGAAGTTACATTAGAGTGTGCTTATACTTCCATGTAGTATTGTTGTGGCCTTATGTGTATCTGATTTCTCCAAGGAGTGTCATAAATGTCCTCACTGTTCTGTAATGTAATACTTTTCATTTGAATCTCTGATTTAGCAGAGAAATGTGAAAATGCACACATTGCCAGAAAATTTTCAAGAGACAGTCTGTGAAGTCTAAAGAACACAGGTTATTCCAGCTAAGGTTGGCACTGACTTCTGCTTAGAAGTCTTTTTCCTAGCCTGTAGTTTTTAAACGTATACCTGCAGAATATAGATTAACATTCTTCTGATACAGATTTCAATTTTATTTTAGGCAGAGGTGGTAATAATGACTTTTATTTTCACTTGTCCTCTTCTGGACAGATGCAGAAGCAGTTGAGAGTGCTCCAAAACTCTCAACTGCTGAGTTGGAGAATAAAATCACATTAAAAGTGCACCATTTTGGTGTTTTTTCAAACTCTGGTTGCAAATTAGGACAACGGAAAGACACATTGAAAATTGCATTTAACCATTTGAGTCACTGGCAGTGATCTGTCAACACTGAATTTGGATTTGTCTGTATGAGCAGAAAATAGCATCATAGAGGGTTTTAAGCATTTGTTACTGAAACCAGTGGAAAAATCCTGCTATCTTCCTGAGCGATACTGAAGAACATTCTGAATTTTACCCAGAATGAGATCTGATTGGATTTTCCTCTGATAAGCATGTAGCTTTGTGTGCTGCATCTTACAAATTAGTTACTTAGTGTTATGTCTCACAGTTAGCTACACAAGTTTATTCAGGGAACTAAGTAGTTTTCCTGTCTGTAATGTTGACATGTGCGTGCAATACCAATTGAAATTCAGACTCATGGCATTTATGGCCAGAAGGAGAACATGACAAGTAAGACCACATGTTTGAAATGCATTTAAATGAGGAATAAGTACTTTAGTACACTAGCTACTCGTTACTGATGAGGTAGTTTATTTTGAAAGAATAGGTATCTAAATTTAGATGTGTGTTTTATAAGAAAACCACTATCTCCCTAAAATAGTTTTGAAAAAATCCAGAATTTGTTAGATTTGTGAGTAGAGCAGGAAAAAAAACTACAGCTAAAATAAAAGAAAACATTTCAGACAACAAAAATCATCATCTGCTTCTGAAGTTTGTTAACGTAAAATTTAAGTTTGCCTACAGTGATTCTGACTTGCTGTCGTGTGGCCTTGGTATGTTATTTCTGGAATCGATACAAAAAACTGGAATGAAATACTGTAGAAGAAAGGAGTAATGACTCATTTGGGCAATTTTTTATTAGCTCCTTTGTGTTAGCAACTTGTGTGGGGATTGAAAGTAGCAAATACAAAATGCCAAATATAATTGGTTCATGCCTCCTCATGAGGTACAAGGCGAAATGTAGACAGTGTTACATTCTCATTCATACTACACCTCCAAGGCCATTTCTTCAAATCCTCATTAAACTCTTTCAGAGTGATTTTATTTTTAACCAAGGTCAGAATGGATGTCTTGCAAATCTATGGACATCGTGAATGGGAATTCATAAATCCTGACATTGGGAATCAAGGTTGCTCCTGCCATACATTTAGTGAGGAAAGGAAGCAGGAGGTAAAAGAAAGAGAGCAGGCTGCTTTGCCTGATGATGTTAAAAGGATTATCTAACTTTTCTGAAATCCAAAAAAAAAAAAAAGACTTTTTAAGTAGGTCACAATGAAATGATGATGGCTTCTGTAATCTTCATAATTTATATTTCCGGTAAACTGGTATGTTACCTGCAATCTCTTGTCAGTTTTCTTTGTATATGGTCTTTTGGGCAGTTAGCCAACCAGTTAAAATGCATACTAAATAAATTCTGCATTAAAAATATTAACAGTTTATAGGTATACTTTAAGACATAGATGTCCCTTGAACCAAGTGGGTTTTTTCATATCAGTCATAAATAAGTCAACAAAAACCCCAATAAAACACTAGATTGTGCACCATATTGAAGAGTTGTGACTTCTTTTTTGTTGCATATTTGGTTTTTGATAGTACATTTAACTTCTTGGCAATGAAATCTGCTGGCTTTAATTAAAGAGAATCTTTTTGAGTTAAGCAGCCAGCACAACGTTCAGAGCTCACTCCAAAATGTTTGAAATGCTTTAGAAATCTAGTTGACTTTATTCCAAGTTTAACCTGGCTATAAGGAATGAGTAGGAAACGCAGAATTTCTATTTTCTGAAGACAGATTTTAGATCACTGCCTTTAGATGGCATTGCAGTTGACTGAGGACTTTTTCTTTAAAAGATTAATTTTAGTTCTCCCAAGATTTTTCTGTGTTTCCCTGGGAACCTGCAAAGTTCATCTTTTCTATCTCCTTCATTTGGTGATATGTTTGCTGTCTCCAGATTTCAATGCAGCCTATCAATTGCTCTTTACTTAGTTGAAAGAGACGATGCTGAATGTTACATGAGCAAGTTTTCTTTTATTTTTTCTATCTCTCATTTTTATTATATTGACTACTCAGTTAAGTTTTTGGCAGTGGATAAAACTTACTGTAAGAGAAATGGTGTCTTCTGGTCAGTATGGAGCACTCTAGAGCGGCTCACCAAGGGGCTTTGTCCTCCTTATCTCTGAACATTAAGGGATGGTCACATGCCTTCAGTCAGCTGAACTGAAAATGGTTCCTCACCTTAATCAGAGTGGAAAGTACTAAATAGGTTCTTCATAGTATTTTGTTTGGCTTAAGATTGCCTTTTTTAAATTAAATTGCAACCATTGTGGGGATCAAACTGTATCAATTTCAGTACAAAAAAATGAGTGAAAATCTGTGATAGCTTTTTGTATCAGGCGTATGATTTCAGGAGTCTGAGATACTGAGCAGGCAAATTCAGGCTGACCAGACGGATTCTTGAAGCAGACCAGACAGATTTCCCCAAAAAATTTTGGCTATTTTAATATGAAGAAGGAATAATATAAAGTAGAGTTTATTTTTTGACACAAGTGTCACATCAACAAAACAATTGCTGCCCATTTGTAGAGTTGGTAGGGGTTGCTACTGCTTATAGGCTTTACATATGTAACTCCATTAACTTTACCATAATATGTTTAAGCTACCAATTAGGCCCTATAATATTCAAGACCCTTAGTACCTGCTGGCTATAAAGCCAAAGCAAATTTAGTCAATTGGTGATATGGAACTGCTGGTTGTGGAGAGAAGGTAATATACAACAAAAGTTTTAAAAGAACCAACCTCCACACAAAAACCCAAATCTAAATAGAACAAACTCACTCCCCAATACTGGTTAATGAACTATAATTTCTTTAACACCACAATTTTGTTAACATCAGTGATTGTGCAAAAAATTCTGTGTAAGCCAGTCACACTTTGTTATAAACATATGCATTAACTACATGTGCAGTTTTGCACACAAGGTAATAGAAGAAATGAGAGTGATAGTTACCTTGTTTTGCTTGAAGTTGTCTGGAGAAGCAAAGTGAATATGGCTTAATTCCTTCAGTAACATAACAATGCTTTTATAGTAATGATAGTAAGCCTGTAAATTACCCATAGTTAAATATGTATTGCTTTTAGGGGGGGAACCCTGACTACCTTAAATACATAGCAAGCATGGACACAGCAATCATGGGATTCCAAAGGAGAGTGGGCAAGGAAGAATGTCGGAGTGTTTATCATACAGCTGTGCCAAAAGTAAAGGCTGAATGAATGAGATGGAGATTAAAGCCAGTAGTCTGAGCCTGTATTCAATCACTGCAGTCACTCTGTTTGCCTCCTGCATGCTGATGAAGTGTCGTGAATGGTCCCATGTACTTTCATTCCAATATATTTCAGGCGGTAGTGATTATTGCTTGTACTCAGCTAAAGCTTGAAATAACTGGCAAACTCTTGCTTAGCAACAGAATGCCTCATCTTCTCTCCCTTGGGACCACTAACTCAAAAATACACTACTTCTATTAAAAGTTAAAGTTAAAAGGGGTGGATGCTTGATATTCATTGCTTTCTTTGGCAGTTTAAAGATGAAACCACAAACTAAAGTCCACAATTACTCTGTTTCATAAACAATTATTGATTGGTTTATGAAGTCCTAATCCAATTCTTTTATCACATGTTCAACAGTTCTGTACTTAGACTGCAACATGGCAATTTTTATAAAGGTATTGCCTTTATATGTGCTGAGACAGTAGAAGCACTTTACTGTCTTTTAAAAAAGTAGTGTCTTTTAATAGAAGCCTTCAGAAAACATTTACATAGTGTTAAATCATTCCACATTTGTGCTTATTTTAAATGTTTAGATTATGGCTCGTATTTTTCATTAAGCTCAATCATAAAAGGAAAATGAATGCACTTTTGTGAAATAAGTGACAAAATGCAGGGCATGGCTTCAGTTGGACATCTTCAGCACATGTGCTGAAGAATTCATTAAAAAAATGTAGGCACACTATTCTAGTGTGGATTATATGCTGCTCTGTAGGTTTCTATTTTTGGTCACCACAAGATGGCAAAAGCAATGAGCACACAAATGCAAGGACGACTGAGTTTCATAATAATGCGTTCTGCTTTCACACTTTATGCACATCAAGAGAGAATCCAAGCACAGCAGGGGTGACAATCACTCCAACAGTCTTTTCAAATCAAAGTACTTCCTTGAGAATGTCTTTCCAGTGCTAATTATACTCTTCTGTTGTGGTTCTATATTATACAAATGAAAATGTTTACATTGTCACTGGATATAGCTCCTTCACTGGAAAAATGGAAGGTAAAACTAATCAGACTAAAAAATACATTTCTTTTCTCTTCTGTTTTGCTGGTTCTACTCTTTTGTGTTTAGGGATAAAAAATCAAAATCTGTGTCCTTTATCACCAAGGGACTTTGGCAAAGATGCTGTTTTTTCACCAACCCCAAGGAAGTCTCTTCACTCAAGAGAGCCATTGCAGTGTGGAAAGGATTGGTTGCCTAGATATCTTGAGGTTTTTCTCGGGTTTTTTTGTTGTTGGTTTGTGGGGGTTTTTTTCAGTGGTCCACTGATCACACAGGAACTGCTATAAATGAATTTTTCTAGTAAGAGGAAGGCAAGGAAGCTTGAGATGTTTCTTAGACCATGATATGGTATCAATGTGCGCTCACACATACAGGCACGCATTTATGTGTATAAAATGGTATATACAATTTCAGTAGTCTCTGTGAAACTCTCACTGCTTAAGAGAGGGTGCAACGTGCTGGTTATGTAATCATACTGAAAAGGAGGACAAAAAGTTCTCTGTTTTTTATAATGTTTGCCTGACTGTGTGGAGGTTTGTGTAAAGGGTTAAGCAGCCAGACCAATCTTGATCTTTTATTCTTGTATTCACTGCTAAGTTTGGTGAAAAGGTTAATTGGTAGGGAGGACTGTCAAATGTAAGTGGAACAGGGAACCATTAAATATTCATTGTTGAGAATAGAGCCAAATTCCCCCTTACTGTTCAAAGGCCTGATTCTTTACTGCTTTGTGTTTGTATGCCATTTGCAAGAGGGTAGGTTACATGGGAAATAATATTGCTGATCTAGTAGGAATGTATGAGTCGGTGGCACTTTATCTGGTTTTGTTCAGAAGATTTATAGAACCATGCATGCATGTCAACTTGATGAAATGTGTACTTTGAAACATCCAGTCACAGTCTATGTGTTTAATCCATAGTTGGCTCTTCTTTAGTAAAGGAATCATAGAGTGGTAGGGGTTAGAAGGGACCTCTGGAGATCATCTATTCCAATGCCCTTGCTTGAGGTGGTTTTCCTAGACTAGATCACATAGGAACATGTCCCAGCAGATTTGGAATATATCCAGAGACAGACTCTCTAACCTCTCTGGATAGCCTATTCTAATGCTCTATTATTCGCACTACGAAAAAGCTTTTCCTTATGTTCAAATTTAATCTCCTGTGTTCCAATTTATGCCCATTGTCCCTTGTCCTGTTGCTGGACACCATTAAGAAGAGCCTGGTCTCATCATCCTTTAGATATTTATGGGCATTTTTGAGATTTCCCCTCAATCTCCTTGACTCTAGGCTAGGTTTCATGTGTAATGGGTGTAGTCTATAATTCATAAAACATATATAAGCACACACATTTATGCCTATGTTTATAGATACGCATAAGTACACACGTATATGTGTATTTTGCTATTTAGGCAATGATTTTATTTGTGTCTTCTGTTTGGACACTGCTGCAGATTTCAGTTGTTGTCAAAGAATATTCCATATGTGGAATATACTACTAAATTTTTCAAGGTCACACAACTTATACACTATACATACCAATACTATAGATATACGCACTATTTCTGTAATACATATAGTTTTGTTATATTCTCTTGGAGTTTTGCATAGTTAGAAATAGATTATGTATACACTTTACTCTTATTAATGTATTTTGTATCTTGTACTGAATTTGATTTTCCAGTAGTGACCAGCTTCCTTTGATTGAAGATATCAAAATGCAGGTACTAAATGGAATGGTATTGGAATAAGCTTATCTCATATCAGCAGAGCAGTTCTGTTACGGCAAATTGATATTAATATATGAAATTGGGAAGCAGTAGAAAAGAAAAACTGTCTGCTCAAAATTGCTGGAATAGGAGTGAATTAAATTCACGTATTTTTAAGGCTGAAGCATCAAAAGCCATTGCAAGCGGCTATGTATATGAGACACACTGTGTGCTAGTGTATGCACAGTGTACACTAATGTACTGGTAGATTATTTGAATCATTTTATTATAGAATGATTTAAATTGGAAGGGGTGCTTGGAGGACATCTAGTTCAAAACAGATAGAATGACCACAGATTTGCCATACTACACGTAGCAGAGTACATTGCTGAAGGATTGTGCCTTTGGCTTTGCATCACACTCTGCTTCATGATCCCACAACAGCTTTGTTCAGAACTGCTGCCATGACTTATGGTACATACAAAGTGAATGGTTCTTTCATTTGGGTAAGAATTCATTTGACAAATGACCTTGCTCAGAATCACAGTTATTTAAGATGCAACACAAATTTGCTAAAGGGCTGGTGCTGGGACTGTAGAGACTTTCTCATTATTCTGTTGAATTTGCTGTGTGAAGTTAGTGTTAAAACATCCATTGATTTTATTTGGAGCAGGATTAGTCATTGTGGAAAGATTCTTGTTGTGCAGAAGATACACACAGATCAGTTGGGGTTGGAAGGCACCTCCAGGGTCATTGAATCCAATCCCCCTGCTTCAGCAAGATCATAACATCTAAAACAGGTTACACAGAAATGCATCCAGAGAAGTAGACTCCTCAACCTCCCTGGGCAGCTCATTCTAGTGGTCTGTAACCCTTCTAGTAAAGCATTTTTTTTCTCATATTGAGATGGAACTTCTTGTGCTCCAACTTAGAGCCATTGCCACTTCCATCACAGGATGGAAGTGAAAAGAGATTGTGTCTTTCTTCTTGACACCCAGTCTTCATGTATTTATATACAGTGGTTAAGTCCGCTTGTACAACTATTACAGAATCAGAGAATCACAGAACATTAGGGATTGGAAGGGACCTTAAAAGATCATCTAGTCCAATCCCCCTGCCACAGCAGGGCCACCTAGACCA
>JAOXOE010000001.1:12532133-12583437 GCA_028565055.1 Phoeniculus purpureus
AAAATATTATCTCTATATTGATGTATTTTTACACTTACATAAACGTGTCATATTCATAAGACTTTCTTTAGGTTTTTTCTATACTAAATTTTTTTATATATTAGGTTTTCAAAGTTTTACACAGTCTGAAAACCTTTCTGTGTAAGGATAATTCTTAAATATTGATTTAGTTTCTTTTCCAGCAGAGAAAGTTACTTGATTCTTTTTACTGGCTAAATGGATACTTGTACCCATGGAGAAATGTGGATGTACTAATGTGAACCACACTACTGGCCTCATGACCTGAGTCAGAAGATGAGTGATGTTTGCCACACCAGGACTTCAAACGTGTGTGCCAAACTTACTGAATTTGTGAGGCTTTCATGAATTTGGCCCCGTGAATAGTAATGTCTCACTGATGAGGATATTGCCTGATTTCATTACTCCGAGCACTGCTGAGCTACGAGGACTCCAGCTCTTGCTCTTGGGCCTCTGCAGACCTGTCGCTTGCAGGCAGGCAGCTGTGTCTCCTCAGCTGCTGGAACCAGGCTGCAGCTGGTCCTCTTGGAGACAGCAGTGGCTGCTATGATGCTGCCAGACCTGCAGTGCCCTCTTATCAGTAGGAAGGGTGTCGGTTCTTGGAGACCATGGCTTCTATGTTGGTTCTTGAAGGACAAGGCTTCTCCTTGCTCATATGGAACAAAGATCCAGTTTCTACACTGTCAAATACAGTGTCTTGAAGTCAGGATGGGTGTTTGGTTTCTTACCTAGTGCAACATTTTTGTATCTTTTGGTAGATACCAAAGACAAGAACTTGCTTCCCTGTATGTCAGAACATCACTGTGTCTTCCCAGCTGACAAGCAAGACTTGATTCTTACTGGCTTTGAGGAAAGAGACAGAGAAGAAAAGCTTTTAGTCTTTGGGTTTATACTGAAATAATTAATTGGTAGGTAGACAGGTGATGGTTCCTGCTGCCTAGAAAAGAGTGTTCAACACTGCTAAAACACGTTATTCATTTCAGTTGGACATGGGTTAGCTTCTCCATAATACTGAAAGGAAAATTAAGGGATGTCTAATGTATGTTTTCTGCAAATTACTATTTTTGTTCCTCTTCTTCTGTAAACAGATCTTTAGCTGTGATTTTATCATAAATTTTTATTATAAATTTCATTAATCTTCCAGTTTCCCTTTCTTGCTGATAGCTATTCGTAGGGTATCTAAAACGTTGATGTGTAATAAAATTAAAACTTTGTGAAAAATATGGTCCCCAAAGCAATAAAAATAATAATAATTAAAATAAAATCCCTCTTATCTGGTTGAGGAGTTGATGATGCTTGTGAAAATTTAGACTTGGCTTTGTAGCAAATGATGGCTGTGAATTGCTTTGACGTATTATCTTCTGTGGACTTACAATGTCATTAGTTTAATATTTATTACGCTTCATTAACTATATACAAGTTGCCAAATGATTTCATTTTCATAAATGGAAGTTATCTTTGCATAATTCTAATAATTAGGGTATTTTACTTAGAACTTCGCTCTGTCTCAAAGTCAGTAAGAAATTGACTGTTAATGAGAAAATGTGCTGCTATTAGGGAGCTATTTAACATATTTGACTTTTTCTTGGGATCCAAGATGATGTTGAAGCAACTGAAAATAGTAAGATTTTACAGTTATTTGTAAATGCTAATGCTGCTTTCTTCAGATAAACAAAACAAATCAATGTGTTCCAAAACCGTTCTGTATCAGCGACCTTATTTCCTTGCGTTAGGAGTCACTTTATTCTGGTAGCACTTAACATGGTGCACGTTTGCAACATTATAATAAACAAAGTACAAGCTCTGATGTTTAAAATAGACTGTTAGAAACCTGCTTTGCTTTTAGATGGATTATTTATGCACCTGTTGTACTTGCCATGAAATACTAGGATATCTCTGCAAGAAAAGATGTCATCTTTGGATAAAATTGTCTCAGAGTGAGATACCAGTAATTCTAATTATTACTGAAAACAGGGCTATTCTTGGCTCTCTTATGCATTGTTTTTTACTAACACCAGTCAACACGTGATGAGTAACCTGTCATGTACCTGGTTAATAAGTACAGCAAATACCACTGAGAATACAGAACCTTTGAATTTACAGTTGCACCTAGGTTTATTTTCTTGTAGAGGACAACAGGAGCTGTTTGGAGTTGTGATGGCTAGTGAAGCAGAACACCTAGAGTCACATGACAGCAAGGAGTTGCTGTGTACCTGAGGGTTACAAAATGGCAGTTTTAAGTGGGCAGTATCTTTTATTTGGTTTTAAAATTTCACCTGCAAAAAATGGCTGGCGTCTGCTGGCCTAAACAAAGACTGATGTAAAAGAAAATTGCTAGACAGATCTTAGTATTCGAGAGGAATGTATAATGCAAAAGACTAGTAATCGATAATGTGACAAAAGTGAGTGTGATTGTGGTTTTCAATAATTCAGAAGAGTAATAATATGGAGAGAAACTTATCTTTTAAAAATGAGTGATTTTGATTTTACTGTTTCTCTTTAAATCATCATTTATTGCTACTAGCCTCCAGCTGAGTTACAGACCAAGGAGGACAAGCTCTAAGGACTGCAGTTGTACCAAGTGTCCTTGCTGAGATACTGTTTTGTCTCTTGTAGATGAGACTGCATTAATACTTGGGCTTAAATAACCCTTAAAAGGCTTCTACTCTGAAATCAATGTTAAATGTTAAAGCGAACGCTTTCTCATATTTAGCATATGTATTTTTTTGCTCATTATTGAACTATACTGAGATACTCTTTAAATGCTTGGTTTGGAACTTTTCCCATTTTTTCAGGTCTAATTATTATATGCTCATTTTTTTTCCTCATTTTTACTTTACACAAACAAAACAACACTGCTTTCCCAAAAGCATGCACACTTTGATTGCCTACTTTTACAGTCAGGGCTTCTCATTGATAGATTCATTGTCTGGACATTATGGAAGAAACAAAATGCCTAAACTGCTAATTGCGGGTCTCTTAGACATATGGGAAGAACAGAAAAGACATCTTTAGGTGCAGAATAGTGATGCTTGCAAAGCATCTTGAAGAAGGATGGGCTTATAATGAGACCTGGAAAATCATGATGTCGCTGACATTTAAATATGAGTCTGTGTGCAGAAACCAAAGAATATTTGTTCTGAATTTGTAGACTTGAGTTGTTTTGGTTAATAGTAATCCTGTCTTAATATTTCAACAGATATTCAATAAAAATAGCTTCCCTTGAAAAACCCTCTTGATGAATAAAATGTGTCATTAGCTCCCTTTAAGTGATTAAAAATAGAAATTAGTTTATGCTAAGTAAACCAAAGAGTGAGCTAATGGAAAGATGAATCTGTCATTAGCATACCTTGGCCCTCAGAACTTCTAAAATTTCAGAACCAGTTCTGATTTTAGCCATATCTGCCCATAAGTCTATTTATTATATGGAACTGAATTATTTCTGTTTTCTTTTTTTTTCTTTCTCCCCCCCCCCCAACATGAAATACTTGATGTGATTATCCTAGAGGGACCACTTGAAGTTTGTGGTAAGCTGTTGGTTTCTTGGCATTTGCTCCCTTTTTTCCTACCCTGTTGGCACTGTAGCTGACCTTCTTATATCTTCCTTTAAGTAGTTTTAATGTGCTTTCCTTCGTCCAGTCACTCATAGGTGTAGAAGCAAAATTCTTTTTCCCTTCCTAGTGTGTTAAAGTTGCTAATGGCTCTTACTTTCTGGCTTTTCTGTGCCTTGAGCTCCTTTCACCTAGTTTAGTTTACAAAAAAGTTGAATTCCTTACTCCTTCCCTTCTTGTGAAAAAACCAATGCGAGGCAGCTGCTCCAATAAGTTACGTAGAGATCTCAGGTATTTTCCTTTATGTACGTGTTTTCCTTGTCTTATTCACTGGAAGTTTTAAGGCTACATGCAGTATGATGCTTTTAAAAGAAAAATATTTGGTTGTTTTTTTTTAATATAGGAGATGAAAGCTAAAATTCAAGTACTTTCTCCTTCACACTTTTCCCTTGCTGAAGTGTGGGCCCTTCCCATGGTCTGTATTCCTTCACGATAAACCTGCTCCAACATGGGCTTTCCATGGGATGCATTTCCTTCAGGAAATATCCACCTCCTGTAGCATGGAGTTCCTACGCAAGCTGCAGTTTGGATGTTGGCTCCACCATGGTTCTATTCCTGGGCTGCAGAGGAGCAACCTGCTCCTCTGTGGTTATTTCTGAGGGCTGCAGGGAAGTCTCTGCTCTGATGTCTAGAGTCACCATCACCACATCCTTTTCCTCCTTCCTCATCTTGGTGTCTGTGGAACAGTTTTTCATACTTTCCCAACCCCCCCCCCATTACACTTTTCATTCTCCATACTCTTTACTGGTTGCTGATGTGTTTGGCCTTTCTGAAATGTTTTCCCAGCTGCACAGCCATCTTGGCTGTTGGTTAAAGCTGGCTAGAGCCAGCAGAAACCAGTTGGCGCTGGCTCTGTCTGGCACAGGATAGCCTCTTGCTCTTCCCAGAGAGAATGCCCTTTGTGCGCTGCTGCTAGCACCTGGGGGTACAGACACTGTTCAGTGGATCAGAACTGATTTTGTCCAGTAACTGTGGTAAATGATCTGTCATCTTTCCTTCTCTTCCTTACTTTGTTCCTCATGTGTGTTTGTCAGCAATTCTCCAAGTGAGAGATGGGACTGCATTGCTAGCAGACCCATGCTAAACCATTAGCATTAGACATGCTAATCCATGGGACGTGTATGCTAGGTCCTGTGCTTCTGTAGACGCCGGTGGCATGATGGTTCAACCACGACAATGATGGCAGCCTCATGCTATTTATGAACCTGCTCAGAGTACAGTAGGGTCTAAATTTCATTCTCCAATCTGTCAGCTAATAGTGCTGGAAGAAGTTACCTGGAAGGGCCTTGGAGATATGTCCCTCTGAACTGTAGTTTTGCCTTGGAAGCTGCTGAGTATCTCTTGTTTGTCACACTGAAGTAACACTCGACTGAAGACTGAGCATCCTGATTCATAAACAGTTTCCAGCCCTGACATCTCTGAAGAGAACTAATGAAATAAAATTTCAAGTTGCTTTTTCATTGAAATGCAACCAGGTGTTGGCAGGAGAAGGGGACAAAAAAAAAAAACCCTAGAAAAAAACCCAGTCCAACCAGAGAGAGAACCTTCTCAGTCCTTGAAATATCAATTGACTTTTGATCCATTCAGCTATTTCTGCTTTCAGTAAGAATTGATTTTTGTCTTATGTAGAAGGACATCATCTTGACTCTGGAGGCCGATTCAGGCAGACAATATCTTAACACATTTCATTCAGTGGTATTTTGAGCCTGTGTGAGTGTATTACACTTTAACACAAATATATTTAATGTTTTGAGGTCTAGAATAAGAGTGAGTAAGCACTGAAAATTGAATCTGTTGACAGTGGTGATTGAAGTTTGTCTGGAATTGAATTAGCAGGTTGAACCATTATTTATTGGACTATTTTGGATGCTTGAGGCTGAGTTTTTTGTATGTTCTTGGTAGTATTTTTTCAGAATTTGGTACCTAAGTCTCATGTAGCTGAAAAGACAATTATTCTCATTTTCTTAACAGAATGAGTAACATGTCCCGTTACTTTATATACAGTAGATGGACTAGAATTTGTATTACATTTTCTTTGCAGCAGTTTTCAGTGATAATCTCTTTTTTCCACATCTCTCAAGTCCCAGACTCTCAGGGTAGTGATCGAGGGAAGGAAGTCGCTCCTATTGCAGAAATAGATTAGGTTTGAGACCACCTTGAGCAACTGGTTGATTTGAGACTGTCTTGAAGACAGATAAACCCACAAGACCCAATGAGATGCATCCCAGAGTCCTGAGTGCTGTCTGAAGTAGTTACCAAGATACTCTTAATCATATTTCAAAAGTCAGGGCAGTCAGGCAGAGTCCCCAGTAACTGGAAGAAGGCAGACACCTTCCTAATTTTAAAAAAGCAGTGCAAAGGAGGACTTTGGGAACTGCTGACCAGTCAGGCTCACTCTTTTTGACTGGTAAGATCATAGACAAGATTCTCCTGGCAGACATGTTAAAAACTATGAAAGACAGAGGTAAGCTGCTAAATTGGAGAGACTTCAGATGGACTGATAGATGAATAAGCAACCGTCCAAATGGGCAGAGAATTGCAAAGAGTCAATTGCTCCATGTTCAAGTGGAAACCAGTAACGTATGATGTCCCATGAGAGTCCATAGTAGGAGCAGTACTATCCAATGCCTTTGTCAGTGACAAAGACAATGAAATGGACTGCACTCTCAGTAAGTTTGCAGATGACACTAAGCTGATTGATGCAGTTGATTTGCTTGAGGGAAGAGATGACATCCAACCTGACCTTTTCATGCTTGACTTGTTTTTCATGCAAATCTCATGAAGGCCAAGTACAAAAGCCCCCACCTGGGTCAAGATCGTCCCCAGTATTGATACAGTGTGGAGGATGAATGGATTGAGAACAGCTGTATGGAGAAGGATTCAAGGATAGTGCTGGATGCAAAACTGAAAATGAGGCAGCAATCTGAGTTTGCAGTGCAGAAAGCCAGTTGTATCCTGGGATGCATAAAAAGAAGCATGGTCAACAGGTTGAGGGAGGTGATTCTGCTGCTCCACTCTGCTCTGGTGAGACCTCATCTCGAGTACTGTGTCCATCTCTGAAGTCCCCACTATCTGTTGCAGTGGGCCACAAATGTGATTTGAGGCTGAGACAGTTTCTGTCTTGGGAATTGGAATTGAGAGTTAGAGTTGTTCAGCCTGGAGAAAAGAAGGCTTAAGAAAAGAAGACTGTAGTGCAGCCTTCCAGTATTTTAAGGGAAGCTTGTAAGAAAGATGGAGAGAGACATTTACCAAAGCTTATAGTGACAGAATAGGGGGTGACAATTTTAAACTGAGATAACTTTTGTTTAGATGGCATATAAGAAAGAAGTTCTTGCTGACAAGGGTGGTGGGACCCTGGGATAGGTTACTCAGAGTAGTTGTATGTGCCCCCTCTTGGAACTGTTCAAGGTCAGGTTGGATAGGGCTTTGAGCAACCTTGGCTAGTGGAAGCTGTCCATGCACAGGGCATGGGGTTGGACTATATGATCTTCAAAGGTCAATCTTAACAGATCTGTGATTCCGTGATTCTCTGCTTTAACTGCCATGTCCACTGTAGCTGAACTACTGACAAGTTCTGTTATTTCAGTACTTCCATGTTATGTAGGTACATGTGAAAGATAATAATAGAGTGCCTTAGAGAGACAATGCAAATCAGAGGACTCAGTAAACTGCATCTATCATCCTATCTATGTGTATATATGTACACACATCTATATATATATAGCTAACAAATATTTAAATAGTGGTATGCCATTTGGCGTGTTTTTCCAGTAATTCAGTTGCTGGCATTCCACTGAAAAAATTGCATTTTTCATAATTTTTCTCTAATTAGTTTACCTTATTTATCTATTTTGGTAATCAGGATGAGGGAGTAATACATGAACTGCAAATAGAACCATTTCTTTAAAAGGAGAAAGCAAATAATCCTGAACTTTTAGCTACTTAAAACAGAGACTATGTAATGTCTTCTTTATCCCTACTACTCTTCGTCATAGAAGAAAGTTTTTAATGAGTAATGCTTTGAAAATGGTAGCTCAGAATAAAAGAGTTCACTCCATGCATTTGTATTGTGACAACCCAAATGTACAGACAGCTCTATGTCTGTGCACATCCTACCATGTACAGATTTCAGTTAAGAAGTGGAACAAATCAAACCAATCTTGTCCAATACACGTGCATTAAAAAGAAACTGAGAAAGTTGTTACTAACATTTAGTATTGGGCTTAAAGTTCAAATTCAGTATTAATTATAATATTTCTTTGGCATTTTATTCCACTCATTTGCTTTGTTTTTATATGTCTAATGTATAGTACTTACAAAATAAATAAAAAGTAAAAGTAGAGAAAATTACTTTGTGCTACTGATGTTTGCATAAAGTGTATTGATAAAGAATTATTATTCATGTTTCTGAAAGACTCGGTGATTTCTAAAATTGAGTAACCATGGAAACACAACTGGGTAACGTAAAGAAGACAGTACAGGGTAAGTCTATAGTTAGTCTTTTGATTAAAAGTTATTACGTAAATTCTGTTCTTACAATACAGTTGAGATGAGGGTCTTTAACTCTTACCAGTTTAAGTGTGCATAGGTATATTTTATATATATATATATATGCATACCCATACAATACGTGAAACTACTACATGAAACACAGTCATTCACATATATTAATTCATTAAATTCTATGTAGAAAACTTACCAGCTTCTCCTCCTTCATTTATATTACATAGAAATATTTTTTCTAAATGTGAGTTTTATAATTGTTGCTGGGTTACAAATTAATTTTAAAAGGCAAATTTATGAAGCATTATGTGAGAAAATGCTCTAGTAGCCAGAGCATTAGAGGAATCACAGATGGATTACTGGACAGAAGTGTAATAAAAACCTTACAAATGTAAGGTAAAGTCAGTTCCTTATTACTGTACAAAGAATATGTTGGTTTTAATGTGATAAATTGCAGAACTTGTAGGGTTTTGCTTAATACTTGGCACATGTTCCAGTGTCTTTTATATTGCTCATGGCTGTGGACTGAAAACAAATATTTACTTTTTTAGGAAAGTGTGTCCAAGGTATTTCTGGAGTGTGCTGTTCATATAATGACCTCTTGAGTAATGTTTTGTCTTCCATGTGTCATTGCAAACCTCAGCCTGCTGAGGTTTCTTATATCTTTTAATCCACATGGGGATATGCCTTTTTGTACAGCAGAAAATACCTTAAATTTCTTAGGATTAATAGCAACACATTCTAAATTATTTTTTTCTCACTGTCTAAAAACTCTAATATAAAATATGTTAAACAGTAAGGGCAAAAAAGAGTTTTTGAGCTTCTGTACTTCTGAAAATTGTGGTTTGTGACTTTCTTTGGAATAAGTGTTAGTCTTTCCATCTAAATTCAGCATCGGTTGGGAAGGAGGTCTTACTTCCTGCATCTCTTTGTTTACCCACATTTCTCATCTTGGTCTTCTCATGTCACATAGAGGAAATGAAATAGGAAGCTAAGTCCCAGAATGTATTCTCTTGCTTCTGGTGCAGCCTCTAAAATGCATCAAATGTCAAGCTATGCTCACTGTGAGCAATTCATGAAGAAATTGCCTCAACATTTTGATCACAGTCAGTCTTTTATTATGAAAGTAGCTGGCATAGAAAGATACCTTTAGAAGTGTGAAAACAAGCAACACAATGAAGTAAAAATGGTAAAAATGAGCACAGTGCTGGCACAGTATATCTGCTGTCCCTGGCAGTAACTACTGCCTTCAACAATAGTCTATGACTGCTAGGAAAATCCCACTCACTATGGGGAAGTAATTTCTGTTGGTTAACTTTCATTTTAATATCTAAGAGATCAAGCCTGAATCCTGTGTGTTAAAAACTGAACTTTGACAATTTGTGTGTGTCTGTAAAAAGGTCTTATGGAGGAAGTTCCTATATTTTTAAGGGGCTTCATAGAAACGCTTTATTGCAGCTGCCTCTTCTAGTAACTTTGTGTGTTTGAATGAACATTTGAATTTTTCAATCAAAAGATTATGTTGAGAAATTTAAGTAAGAAAAGAAGACAGGATAAAGGGTGGGGGGTAGAAGGTGGGGAGGTGGGAGTGGAAGGACAGGGCTTAAGTAGACTTTACAACCTTTTGCTTCTTCCTTCCCTGAAGCATGTTTCAATTTCAGCAGAACGATCTGTGGTGTGGCAGTATGAAAGCCCAGAATTTTCCTAGTAAGGGTTTATGTATTTTAACTTGCTACCACCTTCATCTCACTGAAGAATGAACTTAGGTCTATCAGATGCCTCTTGTTCTGCAGCAGAGTCAACAGACACAGTAGCTCTTATCTGCTGTCACTTATAAACAGGCTCGTGTGATTTACACTATACAGAGGAGATGTATATGCTGATAAAATCTAGATCTACCCTGCAAGCTGGCTTACAAGGATTCATTGCCATCATTTGGACTTAGTAGACACTATGGATCCAATTATTCATTGCTTGCCACCTCTCATGGTCATTTATAGCCATGTGAGGAAGTGTAGAATACTACCATGATTTAAAGTAATTTCACCCCTGGTATACTTATATGACAAAGGCTACAAAAAATCTGAGGCAACGGAGTATTAAGCAGCTGATACTTGTGATATCAGACCTTCATTGTTGTAGGAAATCCAAAGTTAAAAATGAACCTTGCAAGGAGCTGTAACCTTTCTTACTGTATTTGGGCCTTTATTGATGTTGGCAGAAGAGAGGATCTGGAAGCACTCATTCTATTCTGGAGGAAAGGTTTTGTCACATGAAGGCATCCTACTGCAATGGTTACACTGTGGAATAAGTTTCTACATTGTTACAGCTCTAGAAATAAGACATCATTATGATATCTTAGCTATATAGAGCTTGACCTTAAAAAGACAGTCATATAGATAGCTCCATGTTTTTAATTAGATCTAGGAATTTTGGCTTCCTGTGTTTCTTCATGTTGGCCAGACTCATTTACCCAAATGTGTTCCTTCTTCCAAGCAGTTGTCTAGACAGAAACACCATAGAATTTAATCTGGTAATTTCTACAGCTTTGTAAACATTATTATTTTCTATAGTGTAATTATTTGCTTTTTTTTTTGAAACCTGATACTTCCATTTTAAGATCTTTTTCCTATTTTTTTTAATATCACCATCTTGCAACTACTGTGACTCATAGTTTGAGAAACTTATGTGAGCCATTTGTGGCGTCTTGCGATTTCCCTCTTTTTTTTAAAATGTTTCTCCTGAAAATGTAATGAAAAGTTGCCATTATATAGCATTTCTTGTACTTGCGTTAACAACTGTTTCACGTTACCTGATAAAGACAGTGACATGAAAACCATATCTTCACAAGAATGTTTGTACCTAAACACGATGCATGAAACAGTTATTAGTCCAGTTACAAAATACAAACACTTATCTCATAAATAACACCCTTCAAGTGCATGTAGAAATGGCTTTAGAAAAAGCCTAATCCAGTGTATTTTCTCTGATGCTGTTCTCACCTTTCGAGGCTCTTCTTGGGTCCTCAGGTTGATGGCTTCTACCCTGCAGCAGGTGTACTTGCACAGTAACTGTCATGAGGTCTTTGATCAGGGTGTGATGGTCATGGTGGAAGTCGCTACCTCCTTAGTCCTGGGACTGTCTTTGTTTTATTTTTATGTGTTTCCTTCTGCCTTCTGACTGCTCTCATCTCAGGGCACAGCTTGTGGCTCTTTAGTAGGAACGGGGAAAAAGTCATAAGTGGGCTACCGTTTATGTTTAAGTGGTTTTGTCTGCAGCTAGCCTCGTGCATTTTAGTGAGGATGGAACTACATCTTCAAGGAAGACATTTGCCCCACTGGTTCAGAGAGCCAGGCTTACATTTCAAAGACATTCTGGATTTTTTTGTGTCATTGTCTTTCTCATTCCCTCCAAAAATTAACTCTTTACCCTGTAATTAGCTGAGAAGTTTTAATTTATGGCAGCACTTTATTTCCTGCAGAGCCTGACTGTAAGAACTGCCTATAGGCACTACCTGCAGCAAAAGAAATATGAATGAGGAGAGATGTGAACTGCAAGGAATACTTAAATCCTTCTGTAAGATGCATGGCCAGTGGGAACAGTGATGTGTGAGTGCTTGACAGGACATGGATCTAGCTATACATAAGGGAGGAACCAAGCTGCAGGAAGAAAGAGGGTGGCTAGCAATTTGGTGCTGCTTAAGCAATTTGGGCATGGATGAGATGCAGGCAGTTGTTAGTGAATCAAGATTTGATGAGTGCATTTGTCTGTGTAGGGAATCTGCAAGAGAGCTGACTAGCAGAATTTCTCTTGCTGTTTCCAGATGTGTGGAAATGGAAAGAGTGTCATGTTAAAGCTGTAGCTTAGAAGCAGCAGCAGAGCTTTTTTGCCTCTTGATGCCCCATGAGCTTCCTTCTCTATGTAAGATACATAGTGGGGTTTTTTCTTTATTGCTCAACTATGTATAGCTCTGTTTAACTGCATTAATACAGGATAGCAATGAGTCAGGGCAGGAACAGGAGATGAATGGCATTTCTCTGAACTTGAGGGTGAACAGTGGGTCAGTGGAGTCTCCTGCAGAGCAGACAGAGATATGTGCATATTAGAGTGCATTAAAATTTGATTTTACAACCTTAAGTTACTGTACACACATAGTGGTAGAGAAGATGAGCTAAGCTAAAAAGTCAGGAGATGGACTAACCCTTCTCCTAGAACAATTTTATCCTCTGTATAGGAAAAGTATCATGAGGTGATGGGTCAGTCTTCTGGGGGAATGGGACAATATGCTGGTTTTTTTGGGGATCTTGAAATAACTATTATTTTTTCCTTTAGTATTCTGAAGTTCTTTTTTGGGTTCAGGAAAAATTATTCCCATTAACACTTAGGATTCTTGATGTGTCTTGCATTGCTATTGTATCTCAAGAGACAAGCAGAACACAATAATAGTATCTTAAAAAAAACCACGATTGTAGCACTGTGCAAAGAAGAAACTGACATGTTTTAAAATCCCTGATGCACTAGCTGATGGCTTACAGCTGATTTTCAAGTCTGTATTGTCTTTGAACCACAGTGTTTTCCCCAGTTTTCCAATGCTTGTGTAGCCCTCTACACCTTGTTTGTAAAAAGCTAGCTTTTGGCTTAAGTTTTGTGTTAAAATGGGATAAATATTACAATCTCAAATGTTCAAAACCAGACAACCTCTCCCTCTGTTATCTTTAGTTCTGCACTGGGCAGCAGCTTCAAAGCGTGGAAGCACAGCTTTCATTTGCTGCACTGCACTGCAGTAAACATCAACTTTCCAGCAACATCTGATTGCTGCACCCTGCTCATTGTGTGGTGGCAGTGGAAAACTCCCCATGCTTGTGTAGATGTAAACACGTGTCAGCCTATTATGCCATTTTCCAGTTCTCAAAGCAATAGATGGGGCTTTACTGCTCATTTATTAGTAAGTGCTGATTTATGGAGAAGTATTCAGAATCAATGATCCACCAAATGTAGGACTTGAGTTTCCCAGAAAAGTGTTTTAGTTTACTTCCTGCTTCTTGACAGTGATAAGCTTTTCTGCATTGATATATGTCTATGTATTAGCTACTTTATGACTCCCCTTGGAGAAACAATTTTTTTGCTTCTTAACTTGTGAAATGCTTGAACTGTTAATTCTAGAACGGTTTCATTCAATGATTACAGAATGCATCATTTATAGTAGTTTTGAAAGGCTTAACATAGAAAACTTTGAACCCTCCTCTTCAATTTCACAAACACATTTTCTATTGGAGGGAGGGTTTGAAAGTTTCTGCAAAGATCAGTGTTTAATGGACTGTTCTTAAGCAATTAATTCTTACTCTTGATTGAGTTAGCTTATGTTTTGCTGTGAATATGAGCTGGGGAGTTTGGATGCATTTGGCTTTTGCATAGTAAAACTGGCAGAATGTATAAGCATCTTTTTTAGATACTGCCAGGCTTCGGTTATGCACCTATAAATGAATTTTCGCAGCAGCCTTTTATGCCAAGAGAGGTGAATCCTATTTCTCTGTTTGCATATCTAGTAGCACAGCTGAGGGCACATAATGAAAAAAAGAATTTTCTGCTGTAGGTGTTGTTGTTAGTGCCAGCCTTAAGAAAACACTCGGAAAAGTGGAGAGAAAGGATGATATTATAGATGATGAAGAGGGTTGGGATTTGAAATAGTTTCATCCTGCCACATTCATTGTGTGAGACTGTGAACTAGTCACACTCTCTGTCAATCCATTTATAAAGTGATACAAGCTATCGTTACCTTACAGAGATTCGACAAAAGTAAACAGATTATATTTGAATGGTGTTTTGGGAGATCTAAAGCAAATATGCTATCATTTACTGTAATTGTTGAATAGAATTTAGGGTGTAGTAATGTTTATTGCAATGTACTGCACTCACTGGGAAGACAGCATTGCTGGGGTATTTGTATGTACTCTTTAGGTCTTACTAGAACTATGTATCTGTTCTCCAGCTTTACCCGGTGTAATTCAAAAATCTTTTACCATACTTTTTATTCAGGTACAGTACTTTTTCCTATTGCTGCACTGCTGCCCTGCCTGGATCAACGTTCCCTTCAGTTGTCCCTCATGAATTATCTCCTATCCCTGTCTCCTCTGCTGTCCCTCCACTGCCTGGAGCTGTAGAGTAGTGGAAAAAAAACCCCAAAGCTGTGCAAAATTATAATGTACTTCTTTTTAATTTTTTTTCCTTGATAAAAAACCACTCCCTTATCTCACACAGTAGATTTATTCCTCTTTTTTTTCAGAATTTTTCTGCTGAGCAGTTCACATCTATACTTTTTAATTATTTACTTGAAAATATGAAAGTAGCATTAAGTTCTTTAAAAGTGTCCTTTGGAGGTTGTTTTCATACAAAATTGTGGATTTGGTATAGAATTTCCTGTAGACAATATGTATTCCTTCATTTTCAAGGAACTATGCAGTGAAGAAAACATTTTTCTTTTATATTTTATTATATCTTGTTGTATTTATTTCAGCATTTTGCCCTTATCGTGGATTATTTGTCAGTTTCTGTTTTGCAGTGTGTTTCTGTGTTGTAGGAAGTCACAGCTGTTCATTTTCTTTGCCATAGTCTGTGCTTTCTGAATTGGTTTACTGTCTTCTGTTTTACAAATGCTTTTTTCCTTTGCATGCAGAGTTTTGTATTAATTTTTGAAGTATTTAATTTCTGGTCTCTTTCTGGTTCTATATGGCACTTTGGATAAGGAGTTGAGTATGTGTATTACAAGCTGTGTAGCTAGAAACCGTATGTTCCATGAACTCAACTGTGATTGCGAAATTCATTAGATTTAGAGGACTGTGTGTTAATTCCATCCACTAGATGCAACTAGAAAATGGTACAAGGATCCTTTATTTGTAACAGAAAGCATTTTTATAGTTTTGTGGAGAGGATAGAAATGGGAAGACTACTAAGCACTTCACCAAAGCACAGAATGGTGGGGGTTTTAAGTGACCTCAGAAGATTGTCTACTCTGGCCCCACTGCCAGAGTAGAATCACCTGGAAAAGATCCCACAGGAACATTACTAGGCAGGTTTTTTAAAGTCTCCAGAGAAGGAGACTCCACAACCTGTCTGGGCATCCTATTCCAGTGCTCTCTCATCCTCAAAGTAAAAATGCTTTTCCGTATGTTTAGATTGAACCTCCTATGTTCCACTTTGTAACTGTTGCCCCTTGTCCTCTTACTAGGCACCCCTAAGAAGAGTCTGGTCCCATCATTCTTACACTTGTTCTTCAGATGTAGGACATTTCTTCTGTCAAAATGAGATTCTTCTCCAAATGAGCTTGAGAAATTGGAGGAATACTTTGATATCAGTAAGATGAAGTTCAATAAAGACAATTTAGAAATGAGGAATCAAAGTACAAAATAGGAAATCATTGTGTAGGCAGCAGTAGTCTGTAAATATGTCTTGGTTATAATGAATTAATTTCAGTTTGAGGTCTTTTTATGTGATTCGTTTGTGCAACAAAGGGCAAATAGCCCTGGGGCATGCAGACAGTAAAGTTATCTGCAGCCCATAGAGTTGCTACTTGAGCTTCCTTCAGTGGGTAGTATGTGATAGAAGTATTTTGCCTGCTCTGGGGCATTAGGCTTAAAGAACAAAATAGATTAATTGAACGGCATCTGGAAGAGACAATAACCAGCACTAGATATTATGAGGACAAAAGAATAGAGAGGTATATATGTCAGTAATAAGGCAAAAAATTGCTTTCTAATGTATGAAAGATCATTGTGATTGATGATGGTTCAGTTTCCCAAATCATGTCAAATAGAGCAAAAATTATCATCACACTTGATAACACTGAGGATTTAGGACAAGGAAATGTTTTATGAATGACACAGCTAAATGCTTGAAAAAACTGTGGAGCATCTTGTTCTCTGGAGGTTTAAAATATGTGAGGCAAATCTCTATCAAGAGTGATCTAAGGATATGTTGTCCCTCCCCAGAATATGAAAGATGGATGACATGAGCTCCTTATTTTTCACAGTCCTAATTTTTTATGACTTTTATCTCTTCTTGCCTAATTAAATGAGTATGCATTTATGACCTGTTATATTGTAAGCTTAAAAATATTTTAATGGGTTTGTATACCAGGGGTTTGTTGAAGATGCATTAAAAAGTTTATGTAGGTACACACATACATTACAATGTGAAAGTATATATTTGTGAGTCATTTTATATGATTTGATAAGTATACAAGCAAGTAACGTTGGAAAAATGAACGAATTTGTGGGTACCATTTATTCAGAACTGAAATAAAACTGTACATGTCGAAAATAGTTGCTCTGTTTAATTTAATTATGTTCTTTTAGTATACAGTGTGAGAAACAACAGTAGGGTTTTTTTATGGGACAGTGCAAGCTGCTAGCAAGGCTGGAGGTATTCAAGTTGTTATCTCTGTGGGATAAAAGGAGACAGATAATTATTACCTGTGGAACACGAAGGAGTTATCTGTGGAGAAGATGTGAGAGAAATAATAATGCATCACTCTTGGGTCCAAGATTTTTAGTATCTGGCAAAGCTGTAAGTTTTAGTTCTCAAGCTTATCTTTTGGAGATATTTGGAAAGCCTCTGTGAAAAAAGTGTGTGAGTGATCAGAAACATAAGAAATGTATCATGGATACTGTTCTGCCATTAACTGCATGTCCTGCCTTTTACTGTTTTCATATGAATCCATTCTGGTATTGGAAGGTCTGTGCACTTTGACCTCCATAGTTTTGTAACTAAATATTTTGTCCTGCGTGTGTGTGTTTGCACAGGATCTATGTGTTTGATGACTTTGTCAGGGGTTTATCCCAGTTGTGAAGAGACACATTTTATATCTTTCATTCTGGCAAAGATTTGTCTGATGCAATGTTTAATGATGGCAGTTTTGACAATGAATCTGCTTAGGTGGAGGTTGTAAAGTTAGGTCTACATGAGGAGGTTTGGGTTCCCTGTTAACTCTTCAGTTTTAGTGAGACATGCAGTGAGGTCATTCTTTTGATTCTGAAAATTTGACTTTAGATTCATAGGTATGAAGTCTTTAACTTTGTTACTGAAAGTACTAATGCATAGTGATTATCTCAAGAGTTTAGCAATAGGAGTGGTTTAGATTTTCTCATCTTCTGAAAGAACAATGTTTTTTGACAGTAGTAAACACCTATTTCAATATAGCAAAAAAACCCCCAAATCTCAGGCTAAAGATATATGAAAAATTTCTGATTAATTATTTCAAGATGTACCTATAATATGTTGCAGAAGGTCTCTATTCATGAATTGGGAACCTTCAGCCTGAGTAACACAGAAGTGGTAATTATTGTGGCTGAATGGTAGAAGGATGTTGCTTTTAAAATAGTAGAAGTCAGTATAATGTTAATAGAAGACTGGTAATATGCCGCTAACACTGATCCTGTAATAGTTTTCTGTAAGAACACTAGAAAATGCTTATCAGTTCTGAGAGTAGATGTGTAGGTGTGTTGCCAGCAGCATGTCTGGAGATGAAGGATAGAAGGAGAGAGAAAAGGTGGTTGCTGCATGCTCTGCTTCGAGGACAAGGGCTACCGCTCTGAGTTGTAATTGCTGCAGTGGGTTGGCTGTCAGTCAAATACAATGACCCACTTGGGCCTTGTTGGACTAGCTGATGTAAAACTGCTTTGAAACAAAAGGAGGACTTCATGTCTAAGCCCAGTAGTAGTAGCCATCGCTGCATAGAAAAAGTGGACTCTGCTCTGCTGAGGCAAGATTGGCCTTTCAGAAAAGGGGGTGTTGTGTGGAGTGAGCAATCTCCAGTAATAGAGATTTTCTACTGAAATCCACACTGAATCTTTATAGTGCCATAACTCAAAGGAAAGGCTACATAACATGGGCTGTTTTGACGTATAAGATGGATAAGCTTAGGTGAGTGTGTAGGCTTTTTGTTATTTTACACTAATTTTCTATAATACCTTGTTTGATTTGTAAAAAAAAAAAAAAGGTAGTAAAGCATCTGGATTCACTTGCTGACTGGTTTCAGAAAGCCTATTTGTCTATGTCATGGTCACCTGAAGGAAGAGATGGGTTTGCTCTTAAGCCTTCATGGCAATGTGTACTTTGATAGACAAGCTAAAGTAAATGTGGCTGCAGCCTCGTAAGGTGTTATAGCTGTCAGGTATTAACAGGCTTCTTTTGGAAGTTACTGTTCATTGCAGCAGAACTGGCAGTGCAGAACACGCACCAATAACACCAGTGCTGTATTTCAACTATGCCAGCAATTTCCTCAGCATTTTTGGGTAAAACATCAAAATGAATGCAGGGTTGCATTAAAGCATGTTGTGGTTGGGCAGAGTGGGCATGCCCCTATATGTTCTGTGCCACTGAGTCTGCTGTGGCTGATATACCTGTTGGCAGAGCGTGCTGTATGCAGTTCTGTACTAGTGCAAAGAAATTTCCAGGTGTTTGAAGGTGAAAACTGCAAAAACTGGTCTTAGCACAAGTGAGGCAGTTACCTGTCTGCATTGCCACATACAGTTCAACAATCAAGGCTAAGCTCCTCTTAAAGACAAGCTGAAGTATGACATCTGCTCTAGTGCTGCATGCAGGCTGGGCTGTAGCATTTTGGAAATTGTGACCGCTTGTTCTTACCCACAAAAATCTTGTTGGAATTAGGTAGCCTTTGTGGGCATGGACAGGGAATTACAGTTTAAACATTAAGGCTGACATGTTGCTTAGCCAGCCTTCTGCAGAGGTTTGCCTCTACACTGTAATGGGCCACTGAGACTGCATATGTTAATGTCTTTGGCCCAGGAATTGTTGGATGACTACAGATGACACTGGCAATGCAGCTGAGCAACAGCCAGATTTAAGCCTGCAACAGAAATAAACTCTAAGAATTATAGATTTGAAAAAAAAAAAATAGAGGAACAGGGAATCAGCCTTGAAATGCTGACACAGATAGTGAAAATAGGAACACACTGCTTAACAATTAACAGCTTCAGTGGCAGATTAATCTGCAGTTATATGATCATCGCTCTTTTCTAAGTTTCCATTGCCAAGAATGAAGTTTTAAGCATCTTGTTTATATATAGCATTGTGCATAAACGTTAAAAAAATTTACTAATTTTATACGTAGACAGTTGTGATGAGTTTGTGCTTCTACCCCTTGTAGGCATGCGTGATGCAAATCTGTATGTAGTCCTCGTACTGTGCAGATGGCACTACAATAGTGATCACAAAATTTATGAAATAAGTTAAGAGCGACTGACTGTGCTGCACCATGACTCAGGAGTCTCTCCATTTGCCTCATTGAATGTCTGTAGGGAGAGAATGCTGGCTGCCTCTTTCAAAATAGAGAGCCGAGTCTTGGAAGAGAGGAACTTTTCTAGAGCTGCTCATACCTATGAGCCTCTAGAGACAGCTGTTTAAAAACCAAAATGAAACAAAGAACGTTGCAAGTCAGAAAGGAGATCGCCTGGTGTTCGCTTTGATAAGTGCCATCAGTTTTGGATGCTCACAGGATTATGTTCTGTGTCTCTACAATTAAAAAGAAAATAAGGGAAATCCATCCTAGAACATTAGCATAATTGTTGTAATGCAAAGGTTTTGCATGCAGTCTATTAGTATTTTCCTAGCCATCCGACTTGTGTTAATTAGCAAAGGAGCAATTTCTGCATGATTTATTAGATAAGCGCGGCATTTCAAAACCTGTTTTTGCAGAAATAAGGCCAGAGGTTCTCCAGCTCATGAAAGGAAACAGAAATTCCTTGTATTTTCTATTACCTGAGGACATAAGTAAAAGCAGTCATTAATGAAGATAATACATTTATTTGACAGATATAGAAAAAGAGAACTTAAACGATGATGCTGTTGATACAGAAGAGATAGTAAGGCCTCACAAATCTTATGCTCAAGCTAATAGAAACCATCTGGTATTAGTACTGGTAAAAGAACAGTCACAGCAAGCAGGGAGCTTGGCTTTCATTAGTGGCAAAAATATTTACCTGAACCTAAAATTTTGAAGCCTGGACTTCCCTTTGCCTTAGCTGTCACAGTATGGTTTTGAGTTGGGAAGTATCAGCACTGCTTGGTTCTATCTACCAGGACCTGCAATGTCTCAGAGACTGTTACAGCTGGATGTTGAAGTGTCCAAACTAAGTGAAGGCACAGGCAGTACTCTTCTGAAAATGTACTCCCCAGTGGATCATTGTCTAAACTGCAAATTGGGGGTGTCCCAATGATGTGTTTTGGTGGGATAAAATTGTCACATGCTATGCGTCTTTGGCTAGACTCCCCCTGCACAGACAGATGAAAATCACTTTACATGGATATTTTGATAAATTTGTCTTTGCTGTCATTTTCCTGATGTCTGAAATAGTTTATTGACAAAACCGAACATTCTGATCCAGTTGGCCAGGGAGACTGTAAATGTAGAGAGAATATGTCAGCATGGTTTGTTAGCCTGGACACCCCACCATAATGTCATTAAAACTGTGGTAGGAAATTATTCCCATTCAGCCATCATGCAACACAGTCAGATTCTGAGTTCAGTGTTTGTCCACATTTGTACAGATAATCAAATTGTCAACAATTTAAAAGAAAAAGGAGGTGAATGAGAAGGAAGGAGTTATGCTTAGGCTTCCATGTCGAGTTACTGGTGAAGCTACTTTGCTAGTTTAGTCCCTTCACTTTGTCTTCTCCTGCCTTTTAACATCCCTGACCTTTAAACAAAACGCAGTCTTTCATTATTGCAGTAGCTGTTCTCTGATCTCTTCCAATTTATCTCCATCTTTTTTTATGGAGTTCAGGTACCCAAACTGACTGCCATAATTTAAATTAAACTACACTGATTATTATACCACAGACAGGCTATCACATTGGAGGCATGTGATGGCATACCCTTAGGAGCAGTTAGCTCTTTGATTGCTATATTCTGTTACACAGTTATATTGGACTCACTGTTTACTTGCACCTCTACCTTTCAATTGCAATATTGTGGATATCTTGTAAGACAAAATAACTTGTAAATCAGCCTTCCAGCTGTATTCAATTTTACTTTTCTAGTTTTAATTTTCTTATGTTCCCAGGCTTATTTACTGCTCAATACAATGTTCTTCAATTATTTCTACAGTGTCCCTCAAAAGTAATAAGAGTTTTTATTCTTTTGGTTTTAGCCTTTGTGATAGTATATTTCATCTGGAACAACTCTTGCAAAAATTGTATGTAAAGACAAATGGTTACTATTTTCAAGTCTACCAAGTATAGATTTCATTGCTATACACCTGGATGTGTTTATTGCATAGATAGTGTAATGGTAATCTGATAAATCTCACCTCATACATTCTGAACAGCAGAGTTCTTGCACTAACAGCAGAGAATGTATGTACATCAATAGATTTCCTTAAAATTTTACTTAATCTCATACTCACATATTGAATGTTGTTCCTATGTGTTTGTAATACTGGAGTGCCCAGCCTTGGACCCAAATACCTTTGTGCTGTGCAGAAACAGAAAAAGACAAAGAATTCCTGCCCCAAAGAGGTTACAGTGTAAGAAGAGACAGAATAGTGTTACTCTGTGCAGTGTGGTTCATTTAGAGCGCATTGGCAGCCTAACAACTCTTCTGGGGTGCTCTGATTGAAGAAAGGAAAATATCTCTTCCAGGAGTAATTCATACTCTTGCAAAAACAGAACAACCAACAAAAGACATTCAGGTGAATGGCAGATCTGAAACAGAAGCTAAATACACACTGAAACAATTTGCTCAGACAATTTGACTGTGAGCAGTAGGTGTTTCTGTTGAGCTCAGTTTTATGTTAGCAAAAGGGAGACAAAGAGCATCCTAATGATAAAGTCTTAGGCCTATGTTTCAAAAAGCACACTGAAGTATTGGACAAAGAGTTCCTGTCAGATAGTGTGACAGACACAAAGTTGTGTGTTTCAGTCTTTGGCTCCAAAACATATATACATGGCTTCCATTTTAATTGAAATTCAGGTATCTTGAGTTTGAGAGTGGTGGGTATTTACAAAATAACTTGTGAACTATGACGCTAAGCATTCTGCAACATTAAGAAGAGGTTTTTATGGCGTATTTAAGAGATGTTTTGCTGTGAAGGAGACAGCATGTGACCTGTTTTGTGAAGACAGAATAATTCTGTGTCTGCCTATAAAGACTAAGGTTAGGTTTCCTAGACACAAGGAAACAAGATGCACAAAACATTATATGGTTTTATTATATATGATTTTCTGTCTCTTAGTTTCTGGTTTGTATTATAAATTTTATCTGTGGGGCTTTTTGTTTTTGAGGGGTGGTTGTTAGCTTTTAAGTGATTTTTTTTTTTTTTTTTCTTTTATTTTAAGTAAATTATTCTACTGAGTGGTGCTGGAATAGTGGATGTAGTTTCGTGACTATGCTAAGTTTTTAAGTTCTCTGTTTTACCACCTCAAATTATGGCAGAAATAGAAAAGATATCTCTTCTTGCCAAGTTGAATAGCTGCCAGAGCTGCTTCCTAGGAATCTTTCCCTAGGAATCTTGGTGTCTTGGAGAAGTAGTGTAAGTGCCTATGTTGTTGGCTGATTGCTTAAATCAAGAGACGGCCAGATGGTCAGCTAAGTGATTCAGGAAAGTCTGCTATGCCTTTGTTCAACATGTATTTACTGACCAGGCAAACAGGCTCGTTTGAAGTCTGGCTGCCCCTCTTCCTTGGTAGCCCAGAAACCTTAGGAGCTCTGCTCTACATCAGTAGTACCGTTGACAGCCTTTTACTGGGAAAGAAAACCCTGGAACAGATAGAGCAGCTGCAGCAATGCTGATGAGAATAGTCCTAATATTTGCCTTAAACTTTGAGATAGAAATAGATTTGCTTAGAAAAACTCTTTTTATATTGGTCCATCATTCTTTGTAGGAAAAAGACTCACACAAAACATTGATGGATATATCCAGTTATAATAAGGAGAACTTCAATCATGCTTTTGGAGATGAAATTAGTAAGAATTTTATATTTGCATATTCTTTTTGTGCAATTATTTCTTATTATTACATGTACATACTGAACGACTTCATTATTTTTCTAGAGTCTCTATATGTATGCCTGGTAGAACTACACTTTTATGGCATGACTGAAAGAAGGGTTTCTTTTTAGCAATCAGTAGACCACCTCTATGAGCATTCATATACAAGGAAATAGAACTACAGATTTCTTATTGTCTAAAAGAGGGTAGACTTAGATTGAATACATTTTTAAAGAAGAAATTTTTTAAAGTGAAAGTGGTGCAACAGTGGAACAGATTGCCCAGAGAGGCGATAGAAGCCAAATCCCTGGAGGTCAGATTGGACAGGCTCTGAGCAAAGTGCTCTGGTGAAAGATGTCCTTGCTCACTGTAGGGGGTGGGGGCTGGACTAGATGACTTTTAAGGCTTATGATTCTTTTGTTTTTCTTGGTTGATTTTTTTTCTTCTGTTTTTATTTGTTTACTAATACAGAATTCAAATAACTCACTATTAGCAACACAAATGGATACAGTAGTGGTGCTTCAGTTTCTAAGGTTCTTATTCCTGCCTTGAGTACTGGGAAATACATGATTTAATGGCCCGAGACTTCCAAATGTGAACATAGGTAGGGAAGTTGGTTTTACATCATACACTGCTCTAGAATCTGTGTGGGTTCCCAATGTTTTATAGAAATTGCCAAACTGTAAGAATGTTGAAGTACATTATTGTGATAATTCCTGAGATGTTTGAGGCTTTTATGATGATCTTTTGAAAGGTAAAAAACCTCTGCAATAAATATTTTGTGAAGAGCAATACCTTAAGTCTTACCTGTCATGGTGGAACTGTTATTTTCTGATATTTTTATATAACATATATAAAGAATAGAAATAAGATAGGGGAACATACAATACTGAAGAGGTAATGAATAATCACCATTAAGTAGTTTGTGAACAAATATGTCTCACATGTCTTTGAAGCTGAAATTTGCACGAGTTTTTAATGAAGAGAGTTAAGCAAGTGGTCTGGTAAAATGCACTTAGTAAGACTCAACTACATCTTCTGGTATATTTAGCATATATATATAATAAATTAAATGAAATTGTATGAAACTGCTCAAGAGGTACCATTTGTGGATCATGGAAAAAAAAAATCTCTCTTGGGAGTGTTCCACCCATTTCAGTGAAATCCATTCACATGCTTTAAATCTGGCTATGAGTGTTCACATACTGTAATTCACTGCATATTTCTATGTGTTCCATAAATAGAGTGAATATTTTAAAGTGGTACATATGTGGATTTGGAAGAAAAACTGAGCTGTCACTAGCATAAAATTTATGCTGGCAACTGTGATAAAATATCACATTTAAAAGGATTTGGAGGGAGGTTGTTTTGTTGCTTTTTGACTTTGAGATTGTGTGGCAATGAGAACCACCGAAGCATATTGCACTGATTATATGTAGTACTTGGGAGTCTCAAATGTCACAAAACATATGGAATACCAGGAACACTCATTGTTGTTCGAAGGGACTGTCTAAAGCCTTGATAGCCTGCTCTAACAATTGTGCCAGTACAATAATCAGTGAATGAAATCAAGATCTGGTAGCATGAAAAAAGTGAAATACTGTTGGAACCCAGAACATTAGTCTGCTACAGAATAACAGCTTCATCTTCCTACAGTTTGTTCTCCTCCTCTTTTGAATGAAGAACTAAGATTGTGGTCAGGAAAGGCCATACAGATTATTAGCCTTACCCTAGCAATAAACAGACATTGAATCTTCATGTGACTTTGAAATTTTAAAAAATTGAATGCAAGAGGGCTGGCCACTGGTGTTATTTCAGTGAGGGCAGACTTGATCTTGCATGTGTTACCATTACTAAATGTTTTTTCTCAGTCGCTGGTAACAGTAATTTTGGTGGTGAATGGAGAGACTTTTGTGATGACTTAAATTTTAAAATGTCTACAGGATAACATTAAGGGAAGACAAAGGAGGAAACTTCCTGGAGGCAGTGCACAAATATAATCAGGATTGTTTGCTCACTTGCCACTTCACATTTTAACTGTGTTTTATATGAAATGGAAATTGTGTGGGGGTCAATTGACAAATGTTTGAATTCTTACGGGAGACAAAGAGTCAGTTTCCTAAAACTATTCCTCTTCCTTCTAGCATCTCACATTGAAACTTTACGTGATGTATACCATTCTGTGAGGCAGACTTAGACTTTTTGTTTTATGTGAAAATAACTGCTGCTGAAAAGAGCAAACAGTATAACAAAGTCAGGCTATTTTGAGACAGTATATGAAGAGTTTTTAAAGTTATGTAACTAGGAAATCATGATGTTTTATCATATCATTCTTGTCAGAGGCATGTCATCACAGGTAGCAGGTGTATCGCATTCATCACGTATAATAGTTACTTGAGAAGGCAAGCACCAGAACTCCAAACAATCCCCCAGCTTTTATTGCTGAGCACATCGTCATATGGCATGGACCATCATTTGATCAGTTGGGGTCATTTATCCCACCTGCATCCATCCCCCAGCTTCTTGTACAGCCCCAGTCTATTTGCTGGTGGGGCAGCCTGAGGAGTTGAAAAGGTCTGGATGCTGTGTGAGCACTGCTCAATACTAACTCAGTGTTTTATCACTATTCATTACAAATCTGAAACACAGCCCATACCAGCTACTGTGAAGAAATTTAACTGTATCCTAGCCAAAAACACTAGGGCTTTTTTTTAGTGTGTAATACTTGTAGATTCAAACATGATCAGGAATATCACAACTGTACAGCAGAAATATTTGTCTTTAATAATTCCATTATTGCTACTTGGTGTCTGATATTCAGCTGTAGATAAATTTTGTTTTAATTCTATCTGTTCATGCCACCTTGTTTTAGTGTAGTTTCCATTGGAAACAAACTCCTCTAAGCGAATAGTTTTAGCTCTAGTCTGCACAAGCAAGCGCGTTATCATTTTGATTACTAAAATGCCACAGAATAAATGCCAGGAAATCTAGTTACTGCATATCAGTTCCATAACAAACGTTAATAAGTAGTAAAACTACCTGTAGCTTTAAGACATTTAATTCAAGTGGAAATTATGCACCTCTGTAAGTTAAAATTTTGTTTTGATCAAGATGTGATTGCCTGGTTTTGTTTCCCTGTATTGTACAGACATAGTACACAATTTTTATGTTCACTTCTGAATTGTTTGTAATTCAAATTACAGTTCAAAGATGGCTCATAAAAATGCATAAATGCAATATGAACCGAGAGCGTTTCTAAGTGCAGCGTATTAATTGACTGCATCCTAACATGCAATTTAACAGATAATTCTGTGCACATGTAATGAAAGTAGTTTTCCCATAAGAGAAGCCAATTTTCTGCCATCTTGTTCAAGAACTGTCTCTTTACATTCTTCTGTATAAGAAACTAGTGAATATTTCTTCGAGTTGCTGAGGAACAGAAATCATAAAACAGTGTATTGTGTAATTAAACTAAACAATTAAGAAAAAAAATGCCACTTGCATGTCAGTATTAGATAGGTGTGGCGTTATTTGAGGACCTAGACATAGTTCTGGAATGCTTTGAGATTCAAAATACTATTCTGACATATAACATAAATTGTTGACATTTATCCTTTGATTAAATGAAAGCTTCAAGTGATATAATAGTTATTTTGAGCCTTATCATTAAATCTTGTTTATACACTGAAACTGTTGCAAAATAAGCTGGGATAAGAGATTTAACCATGCTAAGTATTATGTGCTGTCTTCAGTTAAATTCTATAAGGAACTAAATTACCCAAACAAAGACATTTTAGGACTAATGGAATAAGAGTGTCTGTAGGAGAAGCTATTATATGTTGTTTTCCCTGGGTAGATAAGCTCTGAGTCAGTAGAGGAGCTGGGTTGAATCTGGGTCATCGAACTCCTGCTTGTGTAGCCAGTTCTATCCACTAAAAGCCTCTCTTTGTGGAATTACATGTGATGTTTCCTACATTTGTACTGTGATGCTAAATATTATTATGGGGGATCTGTTATGATTTTATAGCATCCTATTGAGATATCTACTGAGTGTATAAGTTGCACTTTTGGAACTAAATTACTGACCTACTGTTGTGTTGTTCTTACAGTAACACATGGTGTGTATTTGCATTGTTTGACACAGGCAAAGAACACTTTATTTTTTCCATTAGCTTTGTTGTTTTTTTAGAGTTAAATTCACTTTTTGAAAGCTGAGTAGCAATTCTATTTTATGGTGGTTCAGGACTGAACAGATGATGTAGATTTTGGGAAGGAAAAAAAATATACTTGTGAAATCTGTAGTTAGTGCATGCAGGAAATCTTTCTACAGATTTTTGACAAGAAATTTTCCAAGTAATTTTTTTTTTAAATAAATTTTCTTAGGTGGTCGATACTTCTTTCAGGCTACAGGAAAATGTTTCGGTAGTGTAATCCAGAAACTTAGGTTATGATTTTGCCCAGGAGGGTTTTGGAGTCTCCTTCTCTGGAGATGTTTAAGACCCGCCTGGATATGTTCCTGTGCAACTTGGTCTAGGCGATCCTGCTGGGGCAGGGGGATTGGTCCAAATGATCTTTCGAGGTCCCTTTGAATCCCTGATGATTCTATGATTTCTTGACTCCTTTAATGTTTCAGGGGGATGCCGTCTAAATGAACTAAGATAATTCAGCCTAAGATTGGCTGAAAAGTAGCTTGTAGGAACCAGTAAGTGCAACTAGTTTGTCTGAAACCCCTTTTCTCCCTGGAGACCAAGCTCAATGTTCAGATTGGCACCTTCCTCCATTTGCTATCTGCAACCTGATACTTAACCGCAACATTTCTTCTGCAGTCCTGTTTCATTCTTAAAGAACTGGAAGCCGAGAAGATGTGTGTGTGTGTTGTCGTCAGAGGTGGCAATACATTCATTTTCTGTGTGTTAGAGACTTCGGCTTTCACTGGGCTAAGTTTCTTTTCCACCTTGAGAAGGTTCAGTTGCAGCACTCAGGACAGAAACTGGCACTAAGCTGTCGCACATAATGTGGTGGGAAGTCCTGACACCTGTACAAGCTATAGGAAGTCATTTGCTCCTTTGCACAGCTAAGAACTGCCAATACATGGAGCAAAGAGGGGTGAGAAGCAGCATAAGTCAGCATCTGCTGATTTTAGCTGGGCTGTGGAGGATATGGCTTCAATTCCTGTTCCAGCAGTGATTGCTTAGGTATAGTCTCTGAAGGAATTAGTATAAGGAAAGAAATATTCTGACTAACCAAAATGAAGGAGGGAAAACTCCAGGTGTTCACAGATCAAGAGGTAATAGTAGGCATGATAGTGGTTAAACACTAGGTACTCACAGATAATTTCATTAAAAATAAGACACTGAGGTGTGTAGATTCTACTGACATGTAAATTTGGGCACCAAATTCCTGACTAAACTACCTGAACTACCTGGTTTAAAGGCATTTTTGTGTAAAGTGGATGTTGTTGTTGCTGATGGTGGTGGTGATGGGTTTTCATTTTCTTTTTAATTATAGAAATAGATATCAAAACTTTGCTTAACAGCCAGTTAGTTCTGTCAAACTCATCTAAAACCTTCCCTTGGTATCTCAGGATTAGTGGATTTATTTGTGATCCTGAAAGATCTCGGCTTTTTTTATTAGTTCTTGTCTTTCTTCCATGGTTTTGTAAAATAATGAAAACAAATCCACCTATTGTTTCTGCTGAGTCACTGTAAGTGATGTGCATGAAGTTTTTGCTTCTTCTATATGATATATGTGATACCAAACAATTTGTTCTTTTGAGTTTATTGCAAAACAGTAATAAGCTACGTGGGGACAGACATTAATGTGAACAGAAAACACAAATAGAACAAGAGAGAAATAATTTTACTATGAAGAATGAGTTTATATAGTTGCATAGTCCAGCTGTGAAAGAGCAGTAGTATTTCTGAGTTCATACAGCGGTTTTAACATCTACAATTATTGCATTTATTTGGAAAATATGAAGGTTTTATTCTTTGTCTAACCTGAAACTTTGTTATATATTGCCCTTTTTATAGTTGGTTGACATTATAAGCAGCATTCTACTTTGTACAACTACTTAGGGTGCTCACTTTTTGCATTAAAGAACTCTATTCTGGCTTAAGGTTCAATTATATCTACACACTTAATACTACAGTTCAGGAGGCTGTCCAAGGGTACACTGTCGACTCATGTTTGTTTAGTGGTCTACAAGGACCCCACATCCTTTTCCACAGTTCTAGGCATTCAGCCCCTCATCTGTAATATTGCATGAAGTTATTTCTGCCTGGTTAAAGGACATCTGCCTAGGACTTGTCTAGATCTGTCAAAGAATGTAAAATTACAGAATAGTTTGGGTTGGAAGAGACTTTTAGAGGTCATTTAGTGCAACCACCTTGTGAAGATACTCAACTAGATTAGGTTGTCCAGAGCCTCAAGCAACCTGGTCTAGAATGTCTGCAGGGGTGGGGCCTCCACCATCAATCTGTGCAACCGGTTCTAGGGTTTTACCATCCTCATTGTAAAAAATTTCTTCCTTATGTCTAATTTGAATCTGCCTTCTTTGAGTTTAAAACCATTATCCCTTGTCCTATCGCTGCACTTCCTGATAAGCAGTCTGTCCCCACCTTTCTTACAGGCCTCCTTTAGGTACTGAAGACTGCAATAAGATCTTCCCAGAGCTTCTCTTCAGGCTTAACAATCCCAACTCTCTCATCTGGTCCTCAGCAGAGGTGTGAGCTTCTTCCAGACCTGATCCAACAGGTCTATGTCTGTTATGTTGTCATGGGTCAGGGCTGTGCCAACCCCCAGACACTCTTTTTTTTAGACTCTATCGAGGATTGCCCTGACCCAGGTGCAAAACCTTGCTCTTAGCCTTGTTGAACTTCATGATAGTCTTATGGATCAGCTTTTGAAGCTTACAGAGCAGAATGTAATATTTAAAAGAAATATTACTGACAGAAAAAAACTACTCTTTGTATCTTAAAAACTCAGGAGCACTTTCTTGGTTTTTATGTGGCAAATGATAGAACAAAGACTGTGCTGGACATTGTTTGCAAAGAAAATGAGGTTAATTGCCTGTTTGTGCTTCTATGTTTATTGCTCTCATTAAAGTTTGCAGTATGTTCACAGTATTCTATAGTTAGCAAATTAGCAGTGCCCTATCGGAGTTGTATTTTGAGGACAGCTTCACAGTGATAGCTTTCTGCTTTCAGTGGCAGTAGTTTTCCAGAGACAGCAATGCTCTTGAGCTCAGAAAAAAACTCTTGGAATCCAAATCACTTGCAGACTTTTCAAGCATTCACTTGACAGAATTGGTGTATTCCTCAAACACCTATGTTCCCTAACTGGTAGTTTAGTTTGGAAAAAAAAAAACAAACCCAAAAATAAACAAAAAAATCAACCTCCCAAACAGTTTGTTATCCTAGACACAAAGATGATAGTTTTCAACACCAGCTTTCTGAAAGTATTCAGTTTATATCAACTGTGATCAAAAATAATTTTACTTTGGCTGTTTATTGACTTATGTAGTTAAGTGTCTTGCTTAGAAAACTAAAGCATATTGAATTTGATTTTGAACAAGTCCCTTTCTTAAACCTTGGAAAGCTGCAGCTGCCTTCTTCAAGACAGGTTTTAGTATAACGTGTTGTAGGTGCCTACTGCTGTTAACACAATTGGTTACCCTGCAGCAGTGGAGAAGATGCCTGACACGTAATTTTGTAATATGCACAGTAAATACTGAAAAAAAAGAAAGTATTTTTTAGTATAACTTCCCTGTCCGAGTCAGGAGGCAAATTCCAAAATCTTGGAGTTACTCAGGTAGATAATGCTGCTTTGTCAGGAAGTGTGTAAATTGAGCTACATTTCAATAAAGGCTGATAAAGAAAGGCTATGGAGTTTCATTCTCATTAGAGTCTATTTTAAGTTTTCATCTGTAGATGTAGCTAAATGTGAAATTTGCCTCATGAGAGATTTTTTAAATGATTCAAATTTTGGATTTAAAATATGCTGGTTAAATGGTTTCAAGATTTGCACTTTCTATCCTACTATAAAAAGTTTTCAGTGGCCAACTGATTCACAGTTTCCTTGGTGCCAAATCCTGCAGCATGGGATAAACTAAGGTCACTCAGTTTTTAGATATGTCTGCCCCTGAGAAACTGTGTAATGATTCCAGATGTACTGGGCGAGCAAACGTGTAGGAATTAAGGAGGTGATCTGCTATTATGGAGACGACCAGGAGAACATCAAGAAAGATGGGCAGCCTTCATGTGTTGGGTGTGCATCACATGGTTGGAAAACAACTCTTTTTCTTTACAGGTTTGGATTTTCATCAGTTTAGCTGTTTGCTAACAGATGTTGCATGCTTTTGGTCTTTTCCATATTTATGGACAAAAAATGCTTTGTCACCTGCTGTTTGCTGCAGGAGTAAACAACATCTATAACCTTGGCTTTGAGTATTCAGTAGTGTTATTGAATCATTTCCTAGCCCTTATGAGTGTTGTTTGTGGGAAGGTCCCGAGGCTCAATGTTTTTTCCACAAGCCTCAGGCACACAGTCTGTATGTGCAGTATATGAAGGCAGCTTACAGAAGCCAAAAGTCTTTATGTCACTGGATGATTTTTGTTATCTCCTTGGTTCTATGTAGTACCTTATATAGCAGGTGCCTTTACTGTTTTCACAAGGGTAGAACCTTTTAAAACTTTCATCTTTATTATTGAAAATACTGATTTATTTTTTTCTGCTTTTCATGAGGTTTTCTGAGTGAACCTTTAGCTTATTCTTGACTTGTAGAAGAATGGGTTTTTTCTTTTCTAATGAAAGAAGGTTTGTGTGTGCGTGTGTGTGCCTTAAACTTTGTGTGCTAAAAGGAGGAGCAAAAATGTCTATTACAGACTGAAATTGGATGCTACTTTGCTGGATTTAAAGTGTTTCAAGCAGTTAAGACTCACTCTTGGAGATTCTTGATAAATGCTTAACAATATTTCAGGCTGCAGCTTCATGAATTTCCTATCTTGATTTGAAAATTATGTAGTGGAGGCAGAGCGTTGATGATTTTTACTCTCTTCTTCGCTGAGGTCAACTCATCTATTTGTATGCCTCATAAGTTTCAGTTTTCCTGGCTTGGTTGCTGGCTTGGTCCTAGTAGAGCTTCACAGTGAGGTATTTTGGTCTGAAAACAGTTTTATTTTGCAGAGAGGACTTAACCGCCGTTAATATTTCTTTCTTGGTATTCTGTTGAGGCCATGAAAGCTTTGTAGGATCCTTTTTCAGTGTCTGGGTAAGAGGACTAGAACATTTTTAACTGATCCTTCTTGCAAAACAGTAGAGGAGCGAAGCATACAAAATGTTGAATCATTTAAACGTTCACATGTGTTTGAGACTTTTGTTTCATTCTGTAGCACTGGCTACATTCTCAACTTGCAATGAGAAAATAAAAATAGCTATTCCCCATGCAATGATAAGCGAAAGTGGCATCTGTTGCTTGCTGGGGTGGGCCAGATTTGGAAAACACAGTACAAACCAAAGAATCAGCAGAAGGGAGTGATCTCCTTGCTTCAGTTTCATTTACTATGACAAGACTTGTAACTGGAACGTGAATCAAACCTGCTTTAAAAAAATTTATCCGATCTCATAGAAGAAAGAAGGTGGAAACAATTAACATAGAAGTAACACAAAGGTTAAAAACAGATCAGCGTAAAGTTAATTTAAGAGTCTTGTAAGCACCTTCAGCCATTCAGGGGATAAGTCTAAAGCAAGAATAATAATTTGTGGTACGTGTCACCCAACCTTTGTTTTCTCTCAATGAATACTGTTAAAAAAATTACACAGTATGCTCCCGGAGTCACACATTTGCAAACTCTTGTGTAGTTTTCAAAAATTAAGTTTTTCTTGTTGATGTTTTCTCTGTATTTCACATGATTGAAGTTTAACTCTTTCATGACCTGAGTCACATTCAATTGAAGAATTAATTTTCAGGTCTGTGACAACATCTTACTCTCAGTCTGTTCTTCAGAGCAGAAAGGGTGCAGCATGTACAAGACCCAGTTTTTCTGAATTTTCCAGCGACCTGAATTCTTGTGCATTTTTAGATTGTGCCTACTCAGATCAGTCTTAACTGACTGGAAGTCTACGGTGCTAATACAGTTGTCATGCACATATACAGGCTGCAAAGGGCCTAATCAAGCTCTGACTGCATTCAGTCTAGTACCATCAGGGAGTGTATGGAGTGGGAGGAATTTGGCCTTTGTTTTACTTAGTATTTTAATGGAATTAATAGCTCTTGCTTTGTTTAGTGTTTTGGGATTCTTTTCTGTGGGTCCTTTTGTGGCTTTTTTTGTGGAGTTTTTTGGGTTGTTTTTTCTCTAGATATTAAATAATTGAAATTAAGTAGGCCATCTGTTAATTCTTGTACTTTAATAATGTCTTCATAGGATAACTGAACTCTCTGTTTTGGAGTATTATACCCTACACGTCTATAAAAAGTACAGTCTACTGTATTAGAAACATATTTGTGAGGAAACTAGGAAAGATTTAATACAAGAGGTCCATGGTAATAGATGAGGTTAGAGAACTGCATAAAGCATGTGATAAATAGCAGTTCTCTGCTGTAAAAAAGCTCATGTAAAATTCACATACTCTTCTTGGAGAAACAATATTTTTATTCCTAGTGCTGTAACTAGACATGTCTTTCATTGGATGGATATTTTAAGACGCACACCACAGTCTTTTCCTGATTACAGGCTGGGTTTGGGTTTTTTTTTCCTATAAGTAATATTCTGAAGTAACAATCTGGTGAGGTCTCATTTGTACCTTCATAAAGAAGTGAAGCTGAGGGGCAGCTTCCCTTGTTCCGTTTCTGCCCCCAAAGTACACCTATCCTTCCAAATGCCTTGAAAGCACACCTATTTTTTTCTTCAGCCAGTTTGAAGATAAGGGAATGACTTCCACCTGAAAAGGGGCATAAAAGTCAAACTGGTGCACAATCTGCATTCAAACTGTGCTAGCCAGAGATTCTTCCTGAGAAATATTCCCCATCCTGAGGCAGGGGCTGCCCACAACTTGCCATAATAATGCCCTGCCAACAACTTGTGATACAGATGTACTCACAGTTTCATGAGTGGTAACTTAGAGGGTGTATTCTGGTTGGAAATCTGCATAAGAAACAATGGAGCATGTTTTGCTAAATATCTAATTTTCTGTCATTTCCCAGTATTCTCATTTCCTGGATAGATTCAACTCTATAGATCTGTGATTGTCTGTTTATCATAAATACCTCCATGGCCTTTGAATCAAAGAGAAATCTGCTGCATTTGTGTTTTGGGGCATTCTATTTTTCATATATCTTCTCTTCCAAAACACAACATTACTGGAGTGTGTTGATTTGCTATGGGAAATATTTACATAATAACTTTAATAACCATTTGAAAATGATCCTCAGCAGTGACCAGGCACAATATTAATAGTTTTAGTCTGTATATTTTTCATTTTATTGCTTTTGAATCTTGTCCTGAATAGGATTATCTCTTTGCTAAAATAAATAACATGTTGCAACTTGCTTTTATTGAAGTCTGTTTTAATTTTAATGAACTGAAACATAATTAGAAAGTGTTTGCTACATTATGCCAACAAAGTACCAATCATGAACTGAAGACTGATGCTGGAGTGGACAGTTTGTAATTATAACTGTATGTCAAGATCTTCATTAAGATGCACATTAACTGAACATAATTGACTGTAAGGCAGCTGGACAGTGGTAAAATATTTAGTAATGAACCTCTTCATTGCAGTATTTTCTGCCTCAAGGAGAACAATAAAAGTGTCCATATTTTCTTTTAGTGCCCCTTAGTAAATGCTGCCATATTAGCAAGCAAAATGATATGGTCATGTGGGCTTCATACTTCATGTTTCTCCAGTTTGCTAGGACTAATAATTCCAAGACTGAAAATTTATGAAGGAAACAGAGCAGAGAGTTGTTTGTAGCTGAGATCTCTTTTGCCTCTTTCATTATAATCAACATTTTAAGAGCAAACCAAAATAATAGCTGATTTTATTCCATTAATAGTTGGAATCCAACAGCAATTTTCATATTTTTTACAATTAGCAATGCATCCTTTTAGGATATAACTGCTATCCATTCTGAATAGACTGCGTTTGGTCAGCATAGTTTAAAAAAATAGAGAGAGAATGAGGGAAAGTATTTAATATGTTGTTGCTTTTCATTAATAAGTGTTTCAAAGGTAAATTATGTCACAATAATGTTTCAGAGATATTTTATGGTGTGTAGTCATAAAATTTGTCTCTATTTTTTTGGTACTAAATGTATAAATCTACTTTGTAGTGGTGAGGAAATTCAAAACGTATCAACAGTAATACCTCAGCTTTATAGTGCATCACCTAATACTTCTTCCAGACTTATGTTCAGAATAATGTATTTTTGAAAACTGAATTTGTATGAACTTTTCATCACATTTTGTCTGCAGAATGTAATGGACTAGAGGCAACAAATTTATGATTATTGGCTTTTTGGATTATGTAAGAATTAAACCACTCAACAGCAAAGGAATGAAGATCTCAATTTTCTTTAGGAATCGTAATTACATAATTGCACATAAAAAGTCTGTTGCAACAAATGAGAAACAATGTAATAGTGTTGTGTTTATTATCACCAGTTTCCACTGTAATCTCCCTTATGCACTTTCATTATAAAGCCTTATCAGCGTAATATACTAGAGCGTAAGAGTGGCTGTAGTCACCTAAAGTACTTGATGTTATTGTCCCTCCAGTTCTCATTACATAGATCTATCAAGGCCTTTGCTTCACACAGGCCTGTAATATTCCTCTGTTAAATACAGAACAAGTGAACTTCACCAGAGTGATTTCAGAACAGATATTCCAATTCTGCAGTGTGAGTTTTAAGTGGCTGTTGTTGGACTTTGGTATATTTTAAACCTTGATGTGCAAAATGTATTCATTCAGATGCAGCCAACTGTCATCAGTAGTTTATTTTTTATTCTTTGAGTGGTGTTCTAGAGCTTCAGAAAAGACATGTTACTTCCTTTAATTTAGATTTTTGAGAACAGATAAAAAGAATAATCTCCTGAGAAAGATTTGCCCTGGTATTTCATGCAGCTTGATGTAAATAGTTCTATTTAGTACAGACAGTATGAAAACAAACCAGAAGATTTAGGTTTCCCTCCTGCTTTTGTGGTTCCTTCAGCTCAGAAGCTTCAGCTCAGATGTACCATCTGTTGGGTATTTTCCACATTTTTTAAGTTAGATTTTCCTTTAACCCTTTATGTTTTCTAATTTGGTTTATTTTGACCCGAAAAAACTCAGATTACTTACCCCAGCTCACTTAGTGAGTTAATGCAATGAGAATACAAACTATTCTTAAAGTTTTTTCCTTTTGCTGATAATCATTACAAACAGACTGTGTTATTTTAAAGTATGCAACAACATTTTGAGAGAACCGTCACGCTCTGCTCCTCTCTCCTTCGGAAATATGTTGTGATTTGACTTCACACTATTACTGCTATTCTGTCATGAACATAAGTACTCAGGCTTGGAAAAATTGTAAGTCTTAATCTGCATGCAGGCTGTTCTGGAACAGATTAGAAAGAGGTCACAATGTATGGCATGTACAGCATATTTCTGCGCAAGTAAATGTAGAAAAAAACATTATTAAATATATATTTTAGATTCTGTACTGGCACATATGATCTAATTTTTAATTTTTAAATAAGATGTTCTGATATTTAGGTGTTAATCTTACAAAATTTTCTTTTCATACCAATTTTTTTTTAAATATAGTAGCTTTTTATCTTGGCTGTATATTTCTGTTAGAGCATTTTCCAGCTTGGCTTAGACTATCCTCAGTCAGTGGTTCCCCAAGAGAAATTTATATGAAATTTCTTGTCAGTTGTTACGGGGCAAGTCTTGTTTGCATAGAAGTCAGAGGAGCTGACTTCTCCTATCCCCGAGGAAGCCTTGGAAGGATTATGTAAAGCTCTTCTTCCTGTGTTCCATCACTGTGAAGACCTGGTGAGATACATTTCCCATCACTTCAGCACAAGGACACTTCACAGGAAGCACAGACAGCACTAACTTCAGTGGTAGGATTATTCAAGCCATATTGTATTCCTCTTATCTATCAGTGGAAGCTGAGTCACAGAAATAAAAGGAGTTGCAGCATTTGAGAAAGAAAGACTATAGTAGGTGTTATACTAGCACTTTCTGCTCCAGAGCTCCCAGACAAGTAGTTCCTTAAAATATGTTATTTCCTTGTGCTCTCTTGTGGGTGGTACTCTTCAAGTTACTGCATGACATTGCTTTCAAGAGTAAACCTGAACACTAGTGTTTGTTTTAAATAAGCAGTGTAATTTCTACTCTGTGTGAATACAAAAGGAGAGAGAAAAGACCCTGATTATCAGAACTTAAGGGAAAAAAAAAGCGAGCTTCTCATGTCTCTCTCCAGCTTATCCTGTGAGTAGCCATCCTGATTCAGTGCTTGGGACATTGTCCTTTCCTTCAGACAGTTATATATCTCTATGAGTGCATTAAGAATCTCAGAACACAAATAAAGCACCTACTCCAACACCTTACTTATCTCATTACTTTAATGCTTTCATAGTCTTGTGTCTGTCAATTACCCAGTGTTATAGTTTGCTCACTATTATTCATTTTTCTGATAATATTTTTACTGTATCAAAATATTATAATCTCTTCAAATAGTTATGACCTAATTTTTAAACTACTGAGCATTCATTGCTCATACTGAAGAAAATGTGGTTAAGTAACTGTCTGTTCTGCAACCCTGTAGTTTGAGGACCTCTGCGTATATATCTGTCTCTTGTAAGTGCTCCCATGTATGCTTTTACAGAGATTCGGGATTGCTCTTGAATTTTGGGGTTCTTAATCTTGGATAGCCTTCTTTTTTTGCCTGTGAGAAATAGAGTAGTTGTCATTTAGTTCTGGAAAGAATAACATCATTTAAACAAGAAGTAATAAAGGGGTGGGTGGAGAAGTACAGTGTTTCAAATTGTCAAGTATTACTGCTTTATTTTCTTAAAATCATGGAATCATGGAAACAGAATTGTTTAGGCTGGAAAAGGCCTTTATGATCATAAAATCCAACCATAAACCTAACTCTGCCAAGTCCACACAAAAAACATGTCCCTAAGTGCCTCATCTACACATCCTTTAAACACTTCCAGGGATGATGACTCAACCTGGGCAGCCTGTTCTAATGCTTCACCAGCTTCACTGCTCTTCTTTGGATGTGCTCCAGCACCTTAATATGCTTTCTGTAGTGAGTGGTTCAAAATGGGACACAGTACTTGAGGTACAGCCTCATCAGTGCTGAGTACAGTGGGGCAATCTCTTCGCTACTCCTGCTGGCCACACTATTTCACACACTGGCCAAGATGCTGTTGATATCTTGGCCACCTGGGCACGCTTCTGGCTCATATAAAGCTGTTTGTCAACTAATACCCCCTCAGGTCCTTTTCTGCCAAGTGGATTTCCAGTCACTCTTCTCCAAGCCTGTAGCATGGAATGGCATTGTTGTCAAATGCAGGACCTGACCCATCCAAATTCATCTGTAGGGCCTCTCTGCTCTCAAACAGATCAACACAGATGTCCAACTTGGGGCATTCTGCAAACTTACTGTGTGTGCACTTGATCCCCTTGTCCACATAATTGATGAAGGTGTTAAAGAGAAAAGGGCCCCAAAACGCTACCTGGGGGCACCACTTTTGATCACCCACCAAACAGATTTAGCTGCTTTTGTTACCACTCTTTGACCCTGGCCATCCACCCAGGTTTTCATACCCAGCAAATTATACATCCATCCAAGCCATGAGCAGCCAGTTTTTCCAAGACAATAATGTGAGAAATGGTGTAAAAGGTTTTACTAAATTCTAAGTAGACAACATCCACAGCCTTTCCTTCATCCCTTTAGTGGATCACTTTGTCCTAGAAGGAGATTGGATTAGTGAAGCTGGACCTGCTTTTCATAAACTAGTGCTGACTGGGCCTGATCACCTGGCAGTCCTGCAGGTGACATGTGAGAGCACTCAAGATGTTCTGCTCCATAATGTTTTCTTGTACTAAGGTCACACTGACAGATCCATAGTTACCTTGATCCTCAGGGCCTTTCCTATAGATGGGTGTCACGTTTGCCAACCTTCAGCCAACTGAGACCTCCCTGGTTAGCTAGGACTGCCAAGAAGGATGGAAAGAGGCTAGGTGAGAACTTGCACCAACTTTCTCAGTAGCCTTGGGTGGATCCCATCCAGCACCATAGACTTGTGTGCATCTAAATGGTGTAAGCCTGTCACTAACCTTTTTCTCTTGGATTATGTAGGATTTATTCTCCTCTTTCCCTGTCTTCCAGCTCATGGGGGCTGGGTACCTGGAGAAAAACTGGCCTTACTATTAAATGCTAAAGCAAAGAAGGCATGTGGTACCTCAAACTTTTCTTCTTCCTTGGTCACTGTTTTCCCTTGCATTCAGTAAAGGATGGGGATTCTCTTTGGTTCTTCTTTAATGCTAATGTACCTCTTTCTCACACTCCCTGGTACTCGGACTACTGACCTCCTGCAGCTCTGCTGGTAACTGACACAGACACATCTCTCTACACAGACACATCTCTCACAGGAGTTCTCACGGCTGCAGTCCAGTACTGGCCCACCATGAAGCCTGACACCTAAGTGGCTGCATGTTTGCATCAGAGCTCTATTTGCACATGTGTGTCAGTGGGTACAGATTTTAGTGAGGCCATGGCTTTCTGCTGGTGGATACCATTGCTCCTTGGTCAAGATGTCGTCTTCGGTTTCCTTCTTGCATTCCCCTCTCTGTGAACTAATATCCATGCCCTATCCACCCACCCTTGTCTCCCATTCTTTGTAAGAGACTTTTTTCAGATGGTGGGGGGCTAGGCTGTTGTTGCTCCTGGCCCTGCCCGGGTCCCATGTGCTGCTGTGATGTGAATTGTGGGTTACTGACAGCTTTCCAGCTCATCTGAGGTTTGGAAAACCCCACTGTGAACCAGGCTAGAGCACTTCACTGTGGATTGTGCCACTGCCAGAGCCATTTGCCTTGGCCAGTCTCTGGTTTCATCCCCAAATTGAAACTAAGAGAATGAAGAATTATAGTAAATGCATTTAAAATACTGCTTGGTTTGTCAATGATTTTTATCACAGCATTTGTGAAATACTTTTTGAAGAATTTGTGATAGTAATCTGTCAGTATTTTTGTGTTTGCATTACATTTGCATATTTTAATAATGTGTTTTATATGAACAAAGACTTGCATAGTTCTATGTTAGTATCATGGAACAGGCTTTAGGCAGCAAAACCTGTTCTATTAATAGGCAGTTTAACGTTATATTCTTGTATTCTGTTGGAATAGAGTGTGGGAGGTAGTACTTAGTGCTATTAAATTTATCAGGTAATGTAGATTATGATTGCATTGAAAGTTGCTTTGTTTAAAGATACAGGACAACAGCTGTTTGGAGGAAAATATGCTTTTTTTATTTGTGTCATTGTTTATTGAGAAGCTCTTGCATTTTCCTGTCAAGTGGTTTCATAGGCCATAATCTTTTTAGTGTGAAGTATTTATAAATAAATGTACAGCTCTTTCCAGTAGAAACAGAAGAGACAAGCATATAAGCACTGGATAATGTTAAGACATTGTATGATTAGATAGAGAGTTGTCTTCTCAACCTGTGTTTCTGGGTAAATTTTAAACACTTCTGCCATCACTACTGTTACTTTTGTATGGCATCATAGAATCACAGAATCATTCAGGTTGGAAAAGACCCATGGGATCATCTAGTCCAATCATCAATCCTCCTCTACAAGTTCACCTGTAAACCGTATCTCCCAACACTACGTCTAAGCATCTTTTATACTCATCCAGGGATGATGACTTGACCACCACACTGGGCAGCCCATTCCAGTGTCCAGTCTAAACCTGCCCTGTTGGAGCTTGAAACCATTCCCTCTGGTTCTGTCACTAATTACCTGTGAGAAGAGACCAGCACCAACATCTCTACAATGTCCTGTCAGATAGGGAAGACTTTGTCACTCTCTACAACTAAGCCTCTTCTTCCTCAAACTAAATAGCCCCAACTCTCTTAATCTCCTCATAAGATTTATTTTCCAGGCCTTTCACCAGCTTTGTTGCCCTCTGCTGCATTTACTCTAGCACCTTGATGTCTCCATGGTATTGAGGTGTCCAAAACTAGACCCAGTACTCAAGATGTGGCCTCACCAGTGGTGGGTACAGGGGCACAATCACATTTCTACTCCTGCTGGACACACAGTTTGTAATACAGGCCAGGATGCCACTTGCCTTCTTGGCTACTTGGACAACTTGCTGGTTCATATTCAGCCTCCTGTCAATTAGAACCATGCACAAGCACTGCATGGTTGTCTACTGATTGTTTGTTAAAAATATGAAACATTAGTATGGACGCATTTTTCATCACCTTTCCATGCTTAATAGTCAACTACTAAATCATGTATATTCTAAGTAAATCAACAAACAAGACTCAATAAATTAGAATTCTTACTAGCCTACTCTTTTGGAGGAACTCTTGTTCAAGGAAGATAAACTAGGGTTTTTCTCCTTTTGTGAAAAATGAATTTGATCTTTGCCTGATTTATTGGTTTTTTTAATTCTGGCAAAGCTATATTTGTAAGAGGGAATGTTTTTTCTTCTCTTTTCATAGGGAGTACCTATGAATGAGCTCAGTGAGCAGTCAACAATTATTGTTGGATCCAGATTCCCTATTGTATAGTTTATTTTCCATATGAAGATGAACACAGCTGCTGTGTACACAATATAACAAATCTAGGTCAAGCAGCCAAATTAATGATGTCTGGCATATAATCATGAGCATTAAAGTAACATTTTATTTTCTTTCTTTTCATGGTTTCTATACAAAATATTACATAGCTTACAGGAAGGCAGTGTGGGTTTATGATATAATTTTGTATCCAGGAAATACTATAATCATGAAGTGCTTCTGTGATATGATGATAAAAATTGCCGTCTAGCCAGCATAATGCTTTTTAAGATTATAAACACAAGTGTTCATCTAGTTAATGTTTGCCTGAACCATTCCTCCTCCATCTGAGCTTAAAAGAAAATAGTCTTTTGCTGGAGATACTTTAGAAAGTATTTTAAGTAAAATACTATGAAGAAAAATAATCATGAGTATAGGATTTTTCACCCCTTGGCTGTGCTTATTGTAATTTTGCACGGAGGTTCTGTACAAACACAACTTTTTTCAATGTAGAATATAGTATATGCACCAAATATATGTCTGTATCTATAGGGTTTTTAATTAATACAACTTGGAACATTCAAATAAGATAGTCTGTATTAATCTTTCATGCGTTTGTGCAGTATTTTTGAAGTATGTGGAATTACATGTGCTTTGTTTATCACATTTGGTCTGGTGTTAGCCTAAAGGAAGGCACAGATCCTTTGTTTCTCTAGTATTCTTAGATGTTCTGTTTCCTTGACTCACCTTGGTGAGTCTTTACATTTGTTGTTTAGGAAGATCTATGTAATATCCTTTATGGAAAGAATCGCAGAAGTGTGCATGACCCCATAGTCCAGCTCTTCCTTATGACCTTATGACTTTTTACTCACATTGAAAGGAGGTATTTTTAATGTGTGTCTATGGGCTGGGCTGGGGAATAACCTTCTGTACTTTACAGATCACTCCAAACAGGCAGTGGAAACAGAAATGTGCCAGATTCAGTTACTTCTATCCACATCATCATTTAGCTCTAACCAGGCAAATCTTGCCATCTGAAGAAGAGATTTTCAGATCACGACTAGAAAATATGTACTTTTATTTTAGCATGACAGTAGGAAAAAAATAATTGATTTGAGTGTTTTGAACTGACTGTCCCAATAAAATACAAATTATGTCTTAGGGTCATAGGGGCAGCATATGGATACAGAGGCAGCTTAGACCCTTACAGAAACACTTAGGATATCTATGTGATTGTTTTATCTTTGCCTTTCCGTGGAGATGATGACGACTGAGAAATGCGTATCTTAAAATTTACGTTAGTTTTCAGCCATGAGTCTACAAATAATTTAGCCATATCCAACCTTATGTTTTATCCTGTTTGATAGATCTCTAAGCACCAGTGGGGTGCTGCCAGAAGACAGAAGGACTCTTAATGTTTCTGAATATTTCAAATGAGAAGTAGCTTCAAGATAGATTTGATTGCTATCTGTTGGAGGCAAAATAACAGTATGTTTAGTAATAAAGTCAATCAAGTAAGAGTTAAGGGAAAAGTGTAGTCAAGAAAGAGTAGCTAACTTTAATAGGCAGTTAATATTTTACAAATTAATTTGCTTTTCTTGATGAGATGACAGTTTTTGTTGATAATAGAGCATATTTCAGCCTTTGTGAGATGTTTCATGCCAGTCTGTACCCATTTGCTGATCATAGACAGTTTTTAAATTACAGATTCTATCGCTGAATAAGGCACTAAATGTTACTGGAAGGGAAGTTTGAAACAAAGGAGAGAAAGATATCAGTAGTAAGTCTTGAAATGAAGCTACTTCTTTTGAACTTCAAGTTAGTTCAGCATGAACATCAACACTGGCAACAGAGTAAATGAGCTATTTGAAGGAGTAAATCAAAGTAATAAATAATGATTGCGGGGTTATTTTATCTCAGTATAAAGTGGTGACAGAACTAATACTTGGTTGTGACTGTTTTTAATAATAGGAATAAAAAGAGTGAAGAAAAAAATACTTAAAATTAAGCTTTTGGTAGGAGAAAATGACATACAGTATCATATGCATCAGAATATGTTTGGCTTATAACAGATGTGATTGAGAGGTGGCTTTCTAACTGTGTCTAAAACACTTAGTAATAAAAGCCTTTTTGATTTAGCAAAGCAACTAAGTAGAAGTTGAAGCCAGATATTCAAATTAAATATGTGGCAAATACTTCTGGTAGGGAGGTGATTAACCACTGGGAAAAATTGCCAAGAGAAACAAGTGATTTTTCCATCACATGAGATTGTCAAATTAGAACTAAATAACTCAGGAAATTATTTTACTCTTGCCAAGAACAAATTATTGGTCTCAGTACATTGTTAACTAGACACAATTGTAAAGCAGGTGGTTGGGATAGCAGATGAAATGATTCTTTAGTTTTATAATGTAAAATCAGAAGGAATATTTTATCTAACCCACATATGTTAGATCATCACATCAGGAACTTCATTGCAACATAGTACAATTTCAAGTTGGTAGAGTATTATTATTCCATGGCATATTCCCATTCATGCTATATATTATTCAGGAGATACTCTTCTGTTATCTACTTAGTCACATCTAGTTTCAATGATGAGCTATTTATTTATTGGATTTTACTTAATTAACTCTTAGAGAAGCAACTCTTTGGAAAGAGCCAATAGCTTTGTCAGTAGAACTACACTCAGGATTTTACTTCAGTGCAGAATTATTAAATACTGTCTTATTGGAGCAGAATCACTATCAGCAAAAATCATTTTATACTGGCATGCTTGGTCAAATGCCTTTAAACATAGGGAATAGGCTTAGTTACCATGGGTGGCATGCACAGGTGTTACTACAATATGGAAGCATGTGATACAGCAATAATTAAAAGAATTAGTACAAAGTTCCTGCGGTCCCATTTCAACTCTCCTTTTGTGGCTATATGTGTATTTCAGATGGCCATCACTGAATTTTCTTCAGTAGTTCCACCTAAATGCTATAGCGTTAGTTAGGAATCTTTAGCTGCATGAGAGTCACTGTAGGAGTGTCTACTAAATGCATGAGTATATTTAAATTGCAGGTGATAGTATTGTATTGGTGATCACCTGGGAAATTTCAGATTGAATTAGTATGTTTTTACTGTGTTATTTAGTAGATGCCTCATATCTGCAGTCCGTGGACATCCAGAGGGAATGCCTTGAGCAGAATAGTGTGGAGTTTGATCTTTAGTGATGCTTCAGAACACAAGGGTTTTAATAATATGGCTTAACTTCTCAACCATTTAAGTTCAGTGCATTATTTCAAATATAGTTTTGTATGTTTCAGAGATGTGACAGTGTTGTGCTATGATGAAAGTGATGCAAAGTGAATTGGATTCATCTGCCAGCCGTCACGATAATATGCTTGTGCTTTCCAAGCTATTAGAAAAATTAGTAAACTCACTCCTTGAATTAATGGATGGGCCTGCAGGACACCATCAAACATAAATTTTGAGGCTGAATGATATTTACATTGCTATTTGTACTGTAAAATTAGTAAAGGTTATTAATTCTATCTGGTCTTCATATTATCGGTTTTATACCATAATTACATGCACAGACACACACAGCCTCTTGTGAGAGGAGTACTGAAATTCAGGTACTTAACAGTACATGAAGGGCTGAAGCAAATGTTCACAAGTCATCCTATCAGTTTTATATTTTTTTTTTCCTTTGCCTACTGGTCTTAGCACTCGTCTTGATGGCAAGATTCGGAATCACTACATTTTCTGTGATTATGCAGTACAACTTAGAGTGTAAGAGTCTCTAGTCCACTATTGTAAGAGAGTGACAAAATGAGATTTTCTGTCTGTGGTGCTTCTAGTGAACAGATTTTCATGCTGCTGAAGATTCTTTAAATAAATGATGGCATCATGCTGGACAACATGCGAAATGTTGTCAACAATGCTATCATGTGCATGTACATGCATGGTGGACATTATTAAGAGTGAAGAGGTGTGTATGGAAACAAGGGAATGGAATAGAACCCCCTATGTGTGACTTAAAGGTTTCATATTGTGTTTTCACAATTTATTTTCTTTGTTTATTGTTTGGGGGATATTTTTTTTGATTGTGTAGGTTTTCTTAGGATCTACAGTAGATTTTTGTTTCCCAGCTGTGAAATGCAGTTTCCTCCAAACCCATAGATCGATGCTCTGTTACTTCTTGGCTTTTCTGTTTGGTTAGATTAAGTTTCCAGGCTCCTACTTACTGCAGGAATATATTTTAATAGCTATTTATTTTTAATAAACTGTTTCATGGACTTCACTTTTAGGGAGTAAAGCTGCTCAGAGTGAAGACAGTGCCAGAAAATAAAATTCAAATGGACCTTCCTATCAGAAAGTCCACATTTTAGAAATCATTTCCTGTTGGAATCATAGGCCTTAATGCTGCTTTGGTTATGGTACGTTAAATATATTTACTGATCTTTAGAGGATCTTCTTCCTACAGAGCAGATAGGTGTGTCCCAGCAAAATGTGTCCCAAATTTGGAATGCCCAGTCTTTCATCACTCAATATGTCCTCAGTATTACAATAGCTATGTGGAAGATGTAAATATCTAAATTTGCAATTCTGGTTTCTGGTTTTGGTGTTTACATCAGGGTCACTGAAGACAGGTTGTCTCCTGTAGAAATTAAACATGAAAGTTGCTAGATTTTTCAGTGCACCACTTCTACTTTTAAATCTCCCCAGGGAAGATGCCTCTACGCAGCCTTTGTCATGAAATTATAGTATAAGCTTTATTAGAGATCTTTAGTAATGATTTTTTATAGCATCATATGAATTTTATAGCATCATACTGTTTTTAGAACTTCATATCATTATTAATGTTTTTCTGCATTGCTGTAGATCTTTAGCCTTTAGCCTAGATACTCTTGGTTTATCCCATTACAACGACCAGTGTACCCAAGTCTGAACTTTGTCATAAGACCAAGGAACAGAGATGTAGTAAATGGATGTGCTATTTCTCAAATCTTGTTATAGATAGGCACATTTTTTATATATTACATTTTTATAGATTGTTATCCCATGGCAATTAGTCGTATAAATGCCCCAAAGGCTATTAAGCTACCATCAGTATACAGAGTTTGCCAGTATTTAATGTGACTAATTCCTAGCCAGAAAATACCCTTCATTCTCAATGAATTGTAATTGAAAAATAAATTATGGTGACAGGAAGTTTTAAACAAAAATGTCATTTCATATTGCTGCAGAAAAGCCAGTTTCAGTAATATTTTTAGGATTACCAGTAAGAAGTCATCAATCTGTGGTGACAAGAATTGAACAGAAGTGTAATAGTGAGAGTGTTTTGGGTTATTTATTTAATAACGCTTTTTTAAAGATGATACAGAGAGGTAGAATGTTGCAAGTATGCATTTGTTAGAAGTAAATAGTAGCTTTATCATAATGAAACTTGACAATAATTATATTTGCATAATTGGTCATTGGTGATAGGTACAAAAAGCAGTTTCCAGTGCTAGATGGAATCGTTGTGGAAAGCACAAAAACTTTAAAAGTTTTTTCTAGTGAACACTCAATACTCATTTTCCAGTGAGCATTGCTTCAGAAATACACCTATTAATCCTATACACCAATGTTTTGTACACTTTAGTAGAAATGAGTGATATGTACCATGTCCCCAGTTCTTTTCAGCTACCTTATTTAGATTGAGCAGAATGTACAGTATTAGTAATTCAGATTTAATATAGTACTTCTTCCACTGCTCCTCAAAATTTAGTACTCAGAGTGGTTGCTTATTCTGCCTTAGAGGAAATAATATTTGAAGGAATCACTCCATTTAAGCTGGATTTGAATTTTTGGAAGTACAGATACCAAGAACATCTACTGAGAAAACATGCAAACAAATGCAATGGGATTTAATAATTACTGAAGATTTTCTTCAGTTCCTAGATCTCACAAGAACTCTTCAGGTGAGCAGTCTCTCTAAAAGCATGCTATTAGAAGAAAATGCTCCTAAAATCACTGATGGGTACCCTGCTCCCCACAGGCTCCTGATACGGTTTGGTGAGAGTGTTATTAGGATCCTGCCATTAGGCTTATTCCAACTCAAGGGGAAACACATTCAAAACACATTGGCACTCCAGCACTTCCACTGGGAGTGGAATTGTCCTTAATGCAATAAACAGCATTTTGTACCGCGTGGAGACATGCCTTTCCTTGTACCATGAAATGCAAAAATCTAGGCTAAGGATTTTCTCCATGCCTTCCTTCAAAGTATTTCAAATGCTGAGAACCAAGTACCAGTATCTAATCATGGAAGTTCTTCAGTCCTGCCTTTCCCAATGTGTATGCAGATTTTGAACAAATGTGGATGTGCTTAATTGCTTCTCTTTAGTTTTTTAGTTCCACCCTCTATACTTTATCAGTAATGGGAGTCTTAAACTCCGAGGTTGTGTAAATGCCGTATTTCATTCATTTGATGGGCATTTTACGTATTTTCCACTGTTCTACATCTGGAGAGCTTTTCCGTTAGGGCCTGCTCTGTCAAGGTACAAACACTCCTGGGACTCAGAAGAATACAACTGGTCTAAGTTGTAGGTTTTTGTATAGTGAATTATTCTTGGTATTGAAGAGGCTGCAGATCTGTTCTGAAACTCAGAATTTCAAGTTTCTGTGAGTCTATGAAGCTCAGAACAGTGACGCTGACCATCTGTAGCTTTAAAAGGGATCATATCTCTCTGTATCTTGAGCAGTTCAACCAGTAAGGTGTTTACATAAAGTCACAATCACGGTTTTGGACTTAATCTGCAGAGTGATTACTTCTGTGAAAATTCTACCCTGTCAGTGCAAGATCCAAACACTAGATTTTCTCTGGCTCCAAATGTCTTACAAAAGAGAGTACTGATGCCAGTCTTTCCTTACTGGTAAAAATGGAGTGATGATATTTCCTGAACACTTAAAAATGGACTCTAGCAAACATGTTGAGTGCCCTGATGTACAGTGTGTATCATAAAGTCATAGTACGCTTTGGTTGAAGGGACCTTCAAAGGTCACCTGTAGCAAAACCCCCTGCAGTGACCAGGGACAACTTGAAGTACATAACCCCATTAAACCTCACCTTGAGTATTTCCAGGAATGGGCAACCTGTTCTAGTATTTCACCAGCCTTACTAGAAAAGTTTTCTTACTTATACCTAATCCATATCTACCCTTTTGTTTGAAACCATTAGCCCTTGTCCTGTTGCAACAGGTCCTAGTAAAAGGTTTGTCCCCATCTTTCTTATAGGCTCCTTTAAGTACTGAAAAGGGTGCAGTAAGGCCTCACTAGGCTAAACTATCCCAACCTTCTCAGCATTTATTTGGTTCCTTGGGGAAAGAGGTGAATTGACTGAGTACTCTTTTACTTTTAACTCTAAATTTTGAATGAATATGTTCTTTCCTCAGCTTTCTTTTGCTACAGCCTCCTTTCTGCATAGTTGCGTATACTATTTGAATCCTGAACAGTGGACTGTTATCTGTTTATATAGTGTATGGCTCCTAATAGTTTATTTACGTCATCATGCTTCGCCAGTGGGGTAGTGAAGAGCTGTGAAAGATTTCCCTGTGGGTATCACATAGCAGATACAGGAATCAGTCCTCAGTTCCACCTTTTTTAAAGTTAATAGTTAATAGTGCTTCTCTCCTTAGATGGGTATTTCACTTCAGTGATCTCAGAGATCAGAGTTTGAAGCTGACCTTGATGTTCAGCATATACATCACTGTCCTTAGAGTTCACTCTAATGAGATGTGTGAGGCTTTCTGTCCGTGTGCAGAAAAGACCTCAGCTACAAGTAACATACATTAAATGTGTATTTGGCAGCTTGCACTAGAGGAAGGAAAAGAACATTAAATTCTTTCTGGCTTTGTGGCTCGCTGGAAACCACTAGATCTCCGTCATCAAATAGATTAATCAGGGTCTAGTAATGACAAGTAATTGTAAGCTGTGTGAGCCATTGCGAATGTGGACATGAATAAGAGGTGAAGATGGTGAAGGTGCATCCTGAAGTCAGTGGGTTTATTTGACTGGAAGATCAAAAGGAAAGATTAGAATCAGCTTTAGAGGACCTGCAAAACATCCTTGTGAATCAGTGGTCAGAGAAACTAGTATTATTTGTTAACATAGTTAAATAGTAACAGTGTTAACATGCTCCATACCTTAACCTAATAGATTAGGGGTGGGCCAGTCCCTTGAGCCTTCAGACAATTTCATCCTCTGTTGTCATTCCTTAAGGAAATCCCTTTCCAACAAAGAGGGGAAGAAATCTGGATCCTTGTGACTGATTCTTTATATACCAATATGGTGTATATACATATTTACACCCTCTTCCCCCACATTTTTCTGTGATATGTTATCCTCAGAAAACACCCTTTATTTTCTAACTATGGCACTGGGGTTTATTTAAGCCAAGGCTGCCTATCTTTGCCCCAGTGTATGTGCTAGTTCTTCTTACACTTTTCCCAGGCAAGCTGTTTCTTTTTTCATTGCCAGGATGAGGCCTTTCAGGAAGAATCCTTGTTTGTCCGCATGACAACAAAGAGAGCTAGAAATCAGCTGTTTCAACAGATTGTCTTACTGGATAGCTAACCGTGTGGGAAGCAGTTTGTCTGCTGAACTGGAGCCACCTTAGATTAACATAGCTGTCTTATTTTCTTCAGTATGCCTCCATCCTTAGCATATGGAGGCTGCACATCTAGCTGCCACCTAGAGCTTCATTTGAAATCTACAAAACCTTACAGACCTGCTGATGTGGTGCAGCTTTTGTAGGAACCCTTTTTCATTCTGTAGTCAACTTTTCTTCAAATAGGTGATATTTTGTGGGGACTGCTCCTTGGAGCCTCCACTATGTAGCAGAACATAGTAAGAGAAAGAAAGATCACTTGTCTTTAGCAGTCTTTCCTGAGATGGTTTATCTGATTGTAAATTCACAGCTTTTGCTCTGTCCCCTTGTGCGTTTTAAATGTAGGACCTGGAGGAGTTCTGGTTTATTACTGCTTCTGTGGAGAGGTGGGGGCCTGGTACTTATTTGCTGTGTGTTCTCCTGACACAAGGTGGGTACAGTGGGCACACTGTGAATACGCATGTAGACTTACAGGTATTTTGAAGCAGGAATTACAGAACAAATAATCTTTCTTTTATTGCAAGATTGAAATTTCTATTGTTGCAGAATTATATATCTCCTATGAGGGAGTTGGGGCTGTTGAGTCTGGAGAAGAGGAGGCTCCGAGGTGACCTTCTTGTGGCCTTCCACTATCTGAAGGGAGCCTACAAAAATGCTGGGGAGGGACTTTTTAGGATATCAGGTAGTGACAAGACTAGGGGGAATGGAGCAAAGCTGGAGCTGGGTAGATTTAGACTGGA
>JAOXOE010000001.1:12583537-12623500 GCA_028565055.1 Phoeniculus purpureus
AGCGCGGCGCCGCCGCCGCCGCTGCCCCCACGCGGGGTGTGAAGCCCCGGCCCCTCCTCCGCAGCCCCGGGCTCGCCCGCCCTGCGCGGGAGCGGGGTCCCTGCCGGGAGCCGCCGCGCCTGGCGCACCGAGGGAAGCGTTGATGCATCGCTGTGGAAATTCATTGTGTGACTTTCTGGGTATTTACTGAGTTTTTCAGACCGAGATGCAGCTCTTGAAAGCTCTATGGGCACTAGCGGGAGCAGCGATCTGCTGTTTTCTTATATTTGTCATCCACTCACAGTTTCTTAAAGAAGGTAATTATATCTGCATGTCTACGTACCCTCTTCTTTAATACAGAGCTCTTTACGAGATGCCTTAATTATTTTTTACTGTTTCCAGTATGTTCTATTTACAGCAGCGCTTCCACGCTGGTTTTCCTTCCCGTTAAAGCTTTCTCCTTTTCGTTCCTTTAGATAATAGATAGCATTAGACTTCCATCCCTGATAAATGTATAAATAGAGATATACGTGTATAAAATCTGTGTGTTGTTTGTATTTGGTGCTTTAGCTGGCATCTCATTTCTTTATGGGGCATGCATAGTGCATAGAAAATATTTGTTGCTATCAGATGACCACAGAGCAGTAGTCATCATGGGAGTATTAATAAACCAAAAAACCCTTAACAAGTAAACGTCGTATTTTTATAGCAAATCAATAGGCTTCCTTTCCCTCTTCCTCGTTCGGTACATTTTCAATAGATGGCACTAAAGTTCTATGGAAAGGGCAGGGCAGAGCAAATCCTGGGCATTCAGCATCTTCCTTCTCTTCTTCACTGCCTGCCCCAAAACTGGAAGAGGCCTTTGCATGGTTTCAACGCTCCTGGGTTTTTTCCACCTTGTGGTTACAAAACTGTGATTGTGTTTTACTGGAGAAAATAGTTTGGATTGTGGGGTAGGCTTCTCGCTTTTCTTTCCTACATAAGTTGCACGGAAGAAATGCTTTTGAGTAATGAATAGAGGAATTTTCTTGGGGAGTAACTCTAGCATTGCTCTTTTTTGTTTGGGGTGGTTTTGTTTGCTTTCTTTCCTCAAGAAATTACTTTCCTCTGCTAAAATAACGAATCCACTGCTCAACCCCAGTCTGAGATTACAGTGTGAATCCTCAGAGACTTATCTGTCTTCAGTGGTGTGTGGGAAAGCCCAGTGATGATCTTTACGCAGCATTTGCAAATATCACGCAACAACATGGGGGGTTTGTTGAACGCTTTTATTCCTTTTTGGCAATGCAACAGAGTTCATGTTGGAGCTGGTAGGAGAAAGAGCCCAGCTCAGCTTGGAGCGCTGCTTGTGCAAATCATGGAAAATAACTTTTTATGTGACTGAGAAAAAGTTTCACTTAGGACCAGGCAAAGTGACAACCTTGCAGCCACTGAACTATCACAAATGGGTTTAATTTCATGTCAGTCCCCACCCCCAGAAAAAACCAACCAAAAGCAAGACACTGTGCATTTTCACAGCTGTTTTCTGAAATGAATAGACACTGTTACACTCTTTTGCCTGATTTGGTTAATTATGAAGCACTTTCCATATATGTCCCGTGCCAGAGCTTTCTCTTTTAAGAAATTCCCTATGCTTTAATTACATTGTGCAATCCTTCCCACATAGTCACTTATTTAACAGTCTTCTAAAATGCTCAGACTGGTGTATTTATACATCTCTGTCTACAGACACGACTTGTTTCGAGATTTTGCAGAGCGAAATGCTGCCAGTCATTTCAGGTTCTTCTTTGTCAGTATTTGTCGTTCTGTTTCTTTTTTTTTAGCCTTTCACTGCTTGATTTTGAGACCCGTGTTACTGTAAATACTGCATAAAGGAATAAGCGTTTTGTTTCACTTGAAAGTGTTTCTTCTTGCATTGTAGTAGTAGAAAGCTAGCAAATTAATCTGTAAGAACAGGAACCACGGCTGCACACCAAGGACTTCAACACATTTTGCATTGCTTCTCCTCCAGCAATTAGAGCCACTTGTAATGTGGACTGCAGAGAGAAAAGTGATGCTTTTGGCCTTGTCGGATAACTTAATTGCATCAGTTTGTTTATGTTTGTGAACAAAATATTTCTGCTTTGTTTAGCAATGAGAACTATACGCTTACTGTAAATACAGATTGCGTGTGTTCAGCTGGCTGTCAGCCTGTGCTTGCCGAGTGCTAGTCCCTACAATAGCATTTTGACCTCTCTCAGATAATGACTTCAGCAGTGGATGTATTCTTTCCTCTATGTAGTTTCAATAAGGACACTGGATAGTTTAGTGGAACTGACTGAAAGTCATCATGCCGTAACTTTAGAGTTTTTTCTTTAAGAAGAACTTTTGAAATGCCAAATTAAATAAACCCTCTTGGTTTAAGCACAGTGTATTATCAAATGCAGGCACCTAAGAGAAGGAAAAACAGATAATAGAAGATTAGCCTGTCTATTATAAACAATATGCAAAAGCAGGATTTAAATTTCTTTTCTCTTTAATTTTCAAAACTTTTTAAAAAATATTTTCAGTTAGAAAACAAGGGAAAGAAGTGTGAGGAAAGGGCCAGCAGATCATTTAACCATATGCCTACCACATTAGTTTACGAAGTAAATATGTATAAAGACAGGATACAGATGAGATGACTCTTACCTTCAGAAGGTTTTAAATTGTTTTCTGTTAGTCCTTTACATTAAAATTTTATAAAAAGTTAGGAATGGTGTGTCTCCTTGCACATAATGTTGTTAGTCAGCTGATTTCCTGGCAAAAAAAGATTAATTTCCCATCAGAACCTAATAAACTACATAGAGTTAGTGTTTGTAACTCAGCTGTGTGATCAAGTTCCTAAGTTAAATGCTTGGGCGTTTTCATATGGTTATTTCTTGTGCAGAAGGATACTTTGCGAAGTCCCAAAGACCAGCTAAGTAAGGTGCCAGTTTGCCTAGCTTTATCAGATTAGCTGATAGCACATATCTCCTGAGACACTTTGACAGCACAAGCTCCTACACCAAGCTTCTCTTTTGTATGCAAGACAATTGATTTAAGAAGAATGACCTGCACAGTGAATTAAAGCTCTGACAGTTTATTAATTCACACTATTTCCATTTTTTGTAATGGAAGTTATGTTTTGTAGTATTTACTGCTTAGTATATTTCCAGAGGCAGGTCTTAATAGAAAACAGGGATAATCTTCACTTTTAAAACCATCTTAAAATGATATAATTACCACATGTCTTTTTCTCTACTCATGTTCTTTACACTCACTTGGAATTAGAGATGTTATCTGTTATGTTAAACTCTTATCACCTATTAACACAAGATACTGCTGTAATTTCAGTTCACTGCATGGCTGTAATGTGCAGAAGTTCCATTACACCAAGCTGAAACTTATTAGAGCCAAATCCTCCTTCAGTCACGTTGATAAATACAAGATTGTTGCAACAGTCAACTGAGAGTTTTCACGTTGTGAATTTTTCATTTTAGTTCCCATTCTGAGCTTAGATTTTTCTCTGAGTAGCTCTGTCTCAATTCTTTAATATTTTTAATCTACTTCCTTTTAATTAAGGGAGTTTAGTGGTAGCATTACATTACCATCATTTAAATGGTGTTTAGAAACAATGAATGCTTGTTCTGAGATGAGTGGGAAAGAGCTGTTTAAATGTCTATTTTCATGAATATGGTTTTCTCAGGAAGTGAAGAATGGGTGACAGAGAGTGCCATTTTTCCACACTTAGGCTTTTGTGTGGAAATACAGGTCGTCCTGTGGCTAATCCGTTCCCCTGCGTCCAATCTGTCCTTCAGTGTTTCTAAAAGATGAATAGAGCTGTGAACCCAGAAAAGGGTATTGTGGTATATAATTGCAGTCCCATGCCTGTCTGATCTTCCTGCAAAGCAATTTAACATACTGTAGTCAGCTACAATCAGTATGAAGAGGTGTTAAAAACCTGAACTATCTAAAACTTCTTGTGTAAACCGTTGAGAACTAAAAGTAGGGAATTATATTCAGTGCTCATGCTTGATTTAAAATAATTTATTGGGTTTTTGACTCAGTTATTCAAAGAAAATGGAAAAACATCAAGTTGATGTTACACATGTGTTTTGTGGGAACTCCTTTGCCCCCAACAAGTACCCTTTTGACCTAGTAGAACGTTTTAACCTTTCAGAGGTAGCACTGATGGGGAAAGGTAAGGGATACAGTTTCCAAATATGTCTTTGAATCTCATGAGAAGCAGTGCAGTTAAGGAGCAACTTCAGAAGAGTATCTGCATATCACAGCCCTGGATATACTTTAAAGCTTTGTTTATCCTGTGATTGCTCATTAAGAGACCTCAAGAGAGGTTTAATATTTTCAATGGTTTATGAGATTAGAGTAGTTGAGCTTTCTTTGGAGAGGAACTGCACAGAAACATGGATTCAGTCTCAAGAATTTACTTCAAGTGTAGTGGAATGGAGTATTCATCCACAAACCCACATTCTTAACCTACTGGGTAGATGTTCAGTAGTAAGCTCTGTAAAACTGGGCGATTTTCTGTTGATGCGCTGCAGCAGTTGAGATGAGAATTCCAATACTTTTTTTAGAACCAGGTGATGATGGCTATAAACCAGAACCTTACTCTCATTTGTGCAGATTTAGTGTCTACATGTATATATGAATCAAGTATCTGTTTAGCACACTTTTCATAATTAAGATTTTTTTCTGACTTAAGCAGAAGTTAGCGATTATTGGCTGTATTCTTGTTGGCACTTTTCTGTCGAACACGTTGAGAGGAATTAGTATTGCAATAGCGAAAACTGCTGCAGGACTTTATTTAAAAGGTTGCATTTACTGTACATTTATTTATTGCTTAAATTTATACTTAATATTTCTGTTCTTTCACACTTTGAAGTCTTAAATATTCTAGTCTTTTCTGAAAGTACAGAAACAGCTGTATGGATATTTTTGTGATTTTTTTTTTTTTTTTTTTCAACCCGAAAATCATTGAAACATTATTTTGTTTAGCTATTTAACCTCAAACAACTCTTCCTATGCTAATGTTTGAAAATATCCAGTGACAGGATATCCAAGCAAATTTTATTTGGAGCATTCTGTTCGTATAACCTGATAGCTTTTGTAAAGTTAGTAAAAACAATGTTTACTTCTGTGTAAAAACACTTTGAGGAACAGAGCTGTTATCTCCTAAGATTTTTGAGACTTTGTCCCTTGGAATTTTACTGGAAAGACTTTGGATTATGTCAGATAATACTGTCAACCTTCATTCCTTTAAAATTTATTTTTCTTTTATCATTTAAACACAAAAAAAACCCCAAATAAATTTGGGTAAAGAAAAGAAAATGAGTAAAGAAAATGAGAAAGAATATTACCTTTCAGAATGTGGAGAAAACAAGTCTGTATTTAGGTTAGAGTTCTTCTTTTCTTTATCCTTTTATGTTTAACCTGTGTTTTAAAACAGTAAGAGACCTTGTATACCAGATGTACTGCATATGATACCTATACGTAGTAAAGCTGAGTTGAGGACGGTGTGTCCCTGCTGCACATTTGCCTGCTTTTGAAGAGTTTGTTACTTTCAGCATACTCCTGTTTTGATTTTTCTTGAGTTGGAGGGGGAATGGTGAGGGTTGTGGCATGGCAGATAAGAATGAGATTATCAGAACACATCAAGCTAGAGAGAGACACAGAATGTGGAAGTGGAAGGTTTCCCATCTGGTAAACAGGCTTGGAAGGAAACTTGAGTAGATGTGTACGAGGAAATAAAATGTTAAAAAGCACACACCTCAGATTGGCTACCTTTTTATAGTTTAATGGCAGGAAGACCATTTCAGTAGCTATTTGATAGTGTGTACCTCATGGGGACTGCAGAAAAACAAGAGAAGGTCCTGCTTTAAGAGAAAATAGCTTTATATTTGAAAAATGTTTATGTTGTCAGATTTTTTTCTTTTAGTTAGAGGAGTGTAACAGTGAAAGGACTCTATACAGACAAATGTTCTCAATAATTTTCTTTTGAGGAGGTAAGAAAGATTTGACTGGCATTTGCTGTGCCAGGATATGCCAAGAGGGGGAGTCTGACAGGTTTTCTACCCACAGAAAGTAGTTTTAAGACAGTGTTTGGTTTGGGGTGATGAAAAAGAAAGATGCGTATGTCTTCACAGGGAGGTGAACCATAGATGGTGTAAACCACTTGCTTTTCCCAGCTGAGCAACTTGAAGAGAGGAATTAGTAACAGATTTTCAGTAGCCTTTTTACAACTGCCTGTTTTCAAGCCCCAAGAGGACAAGTGAGGAATTATTGACCTTTCTCAGCATTTATCAGGACTAACTGTTCTTAAAGACAGTACTGCGGAATGATGTGTGTGGCTTCATACAAAAGTGTATGCTTTTTAGATCTATTGACTAGCATTTATTTTTCTTGTTTCTTAGTAAGCATGCACGGTATCAAGTATAAAACTAGAGTAAAACCAAGAAACACACTACTGAGAGTTTGTTTTTTTTTTTAAATTGTATTTGAAAGGGGACTTTGAGGGGGGGGAAAAAGCATCTTTGTAGAGGTCAGTGTTAAGAAAAGCTATCACTATCTCTAACTCACTAGTCAAATTTATTCTTGTATGTATTTAAAAATAACCTTTTGTAATCACAGTATCACAGTCTATATAATCATATAAAGAAAAGAGGCAACATGATTTTTTGTACTATTGATAATAACAGTATTTGTTTCCTGGTAGTCTATACATCTCCCAGTTGGAATCGGCAGCTCAGTAGAGTATGTCTGGCCAACCGTATGCTGCAAGCCAGGGATCCGTTCTATCCATTATCTGGATTTTAGCAAAAATGCATTTTGCTCAGAAATTATATCCCCTTGTCACTTACAACCCACAGTGATAGAAGGTTCTTTTTAATAACAAAATCCAATTATTTGCCTAAATGTGCTTTTTATGCCTGTTCTAGAAATCCAACACAATATAATGGATTTGCCTATTCAATATATTTTACCTTTGGCACTACATCAGTTCACAAGTAAATTCTAGTCAGAACAATAGATCTTCCTACTAATTGTTGTTGGTCTCGCGAAAAGCAATGAATAACGTGTTTGAAATATATCCAAACAGCAGATTAACATATAAATAACCAGAAAAAAATAATGTAATGGATCGATACCTATTAACATATTTTCTAAAAGCAGATGCTGTGTGCTCTCAATGCGAGTGATTTATTACTTTTGACTGAATGGAGGAAAGTAGAAGATAGTGTTAATTTGTCAGGTGAAAGATACTATGTATAATAGACCAGTGTATTCTGGGTCTCAGCTTCAAAAGTTTGGATACTTAGTTGCAATCACAGCCCACAAAAGTTACAGGCCAAACTAAGTTGTTACATAGTATAACAAGGGGAATAACTGCAACTTTGTAAAATATGATGTAGAAAGAAGTACTGAAGAGAGTAACTAGAGGTACAGAGTTTGCTCAATACATCACTAGCATGATAAGAACTTTCAGTGGGTAAAATTCTGCATTCAGAAAATGCATTTTCTGTAAAGTGGGAAGATTGCAAAAAGCAATGAGTGCAAACTCATTTGAGGGAGATTTAGCTTAGACATCAGGAAAGGTTGCAGCAATGCAAATTTGCTCATCAGAGAAGACTTGCCAATGGCAGGAACAGTTAAGCATTGAAATGGATTTTTTGGGAGAAGTTGTAAAGCAGGATAACTTTACTTTCAGTTTAAAATACTATCTGTTTGGAATAGTGTCATCAGGTTGAAGCAGACAGGAGGAGTAGGTGACTTCTTGAACTTCCTTCAAGTCCTAACCTCCAAAATGTGCACTTAGGGAAACTTCCTTACAAAGGAAGTGGCATCAAGGCCGTTTTCTATTGACTGCTAATGGTCAAATAGAGTGATGAGAAGACACGTTAGGATCTTAAAGTGTTCAGGGGACAAATAAAAACCTCAATAAAAGAGCCAGTGTTTAAGTATTTTATTAGCTAAATCATACCACTTTTTTAGTTGAAGATGTAATGAAAAATAATTTTTTAAAAGATACAGAAAACCTTATGATCTCTGTAGCTAAAGATCACCCTTTTAAATACTGCTTACACTGCAAGGTCTTTAGGACTCTAAGACATCCTACAGGGCCTTGCTCTATTCATTCTTCTTCATGTCTAAAGAAATTAGAATATTAGTATCACTCACTTTCTGGTATTTCTTATGGTGTGAGGACCTCGGGCACTGGAAGCACAGAATCAGCCCTGTGGCAGGGTGATCTGCAAATGGCTTCATAGACATTCTCTTTCAATCTTTGCCTGTTTGGTGCTGCAGGTGATTAAGAGCTTTGTATTCATTGCCGTCTGTGAATCTATATACCTTGATGCCACACCGTTCAATTTTTATGATGACTAAGTAGTTTCAAATCCAGTAGCGGTGGAAAAAAATTGTGCTGATGGAAAGGCTTGTGGATCGAGATAAGGACAAATCACTAATTACCATCATGGGCAAAACAGTTTCCACTCAGGGAAATTAATTTATTGCTAATCAAAATCAGAATAGGGTTATGAGAAATAAAACCAAATTTTAAAGCACCTTCCCACCATCCCTCTCTTCTTCCTGGGATTAGCTTTCCACTCAATTTCTCTATCTCCTCCCTCTCGGCAACATAGGGTAACATGGAATGGGGGTTGTGCTCAGTTCATCATCACCTGTTGTTTTTGCTGGTCTTTTCTCCTCACACTTTTCCTCTGCTTCAGTGTGAGGACCCTCCCATAGTAGACAGTTATCCATGAACTCCTTCAACATGAGTCCTTCTAATGGGCTACAGTTCTTCATAAACTGCTCCAGCATGGATCCATTCCATGGAGTGTAGTCCTTCAGAAATAGGCTGCTGCAGCATGGGTTGCCCATGGGATCACAAGTCCTGACAGCAAACCTGCTCCAGATAGCCTTCTTTCTCAGTGGAATCACAGGCCCTGCCAGGAGACCGCTCCAGTATGGACTTCCAACAGGGTCATAGCCTCCTTTGGGTGCAGCCACTTGTTCTAATGTGGGCTCCTCCACAGCCTGTAGGTGTCTGCTCCAGCATTAACTTCCATGGGCTGCAGAAGCGCAGCCTGCCTTACTATGGTCTTTACCGCAGGCTACAAGGGAATCTCAGCTGCAGTACCTGGAGCATCTCCTCTACCTTATTCTTCACTGATCATGTTGTCTGCAGGGTTCTTTCACATATGTTCACTCCTCTCTTGAGCTGAAGTTGTTGTGCAACTTTCCCCCTCCCTTTCCCCAAGTTGCTACCAAAACCTTGTCATGGAAGCCCAGTAGTCATACTCCATAACTTGTGCTCCGAGCAGATCCTGTCTGGAATTTGTTCATGTCTCTGTAAGTCATGCACTGCAAAGTTGTTCTACTTAGAATTGCAGAAGAGCTGGGTACTAGTTATTGTTTCCTTGATCAACAGTAACATTTGTTTAAAGACAGGAAATAAGAAAGCTTTTAGAAGTTACTGTATTGTAAGTTAAAATCTTTACCACTTTACACTAGTTTGTCAGCAAGCACTCGCATTTCATGTGCATCTGTGGTGAGTGCTAATTAATCACGGCAATGAAGTTATATGGTATCTTTTTTACTTTGCTACATTTTTGTTTTATTAAATTACATGTTTTTCTGCTTGATTCTTTCAATACAAATTTATGTCTTTAAGGAAGAAAAAAGCCAAACAACTGTCCCATTATTCAGAGTTGTGCCTGTGCATCATGGGTCTGGGAATAGATTTAGCCTCAAGAGAATCAAACATTTGTTTGAAATGGTCACTGCTTGAGTATCACCTTGCTTACGGCTATGAACTGAGATTAAACTAAGATGACTGTAAGATGCTTCCTTTTCCTGTGCATCAGCAGTTCCCACTGTGTGTTAATGCTTTAGAAATATTATTTACTAATTAAAAAAAAATTGATATGCTTCTGAGTTCTTTTTTTTCTAGATTTTGCCTTTGTTTTTCTAAGTACTTGCTGGTAGATGAAGTAAACAGCCTTCAGCTTCATTTATTGTGAGATCTCATAAGTGTTGTAAGCATTTTTGCATGCTTGGCTATAAAACTATATAGATTGTACCAGATGCTACTTTAACTTATTTTATAGAATTATAATGGATGCTGATGAGTCTTAGAGTCAAGTCTTTAAAAACAAAGATCCCTTTGCTGTGTGGTTCATTTTTATTGGTAGTATATAGTTATAGTCCTGTTTTACTGAATCTTTCTACCTTATTGTGGTTAGTATTTTAGTAAAAACTGTTATTTCAATGTAAATTTTATTATTTCTATTTTATTTTTTAAAAAATATCTTATATTTTAAGAAGTTTTATATCTTCCTTCCTGTGACAACATTAAAAATGTATTTTAAATATAATTTAGTTAATAAGTGTTTCCAGCGTGCTTAAGACCCAAGAATTGCCACTGCCAGCAGTTAGCAATTGTATGAGAAAACGTATGGGTTGAGTGTTTTATTGGCCATGTCCACTTAATAATTTAATGCCAAGGCCCAACAGCTGTACTGCTACAATGAGTTAATTCATAACTAGACAAATACCAATTTGTTGAGATATATCACTTGTAGTGTTACTTATTTATAAGAATTGCATTTTAACATCAGTGTATAAATTAGCAGCAGTTTCCTGAGCCCAAAAGCCTTTTGTAAGCCGTGCGTGGCCTTTCACTTTTCACTTCTAAGTAAAGTGTCTCTGGTAGCAGTCTTCAGGAAGTAATCCTTCAGGTATGGCACGAAACAATGTGGTTAGAGACAATGAACCCCTTATTTGATGTTAGGAATGAAATCTTTTCTAGTGAACTTCTTGCTGTTTTCACAGAGATCCCAGTTTTTAGATGGACAGCATGAGGTCCTGCTTTTGCATACTTTCACCTTGGTTTATTGACTCGGGGAAGCATCCTTTCCTGTCTATAAGATGTGTGAGGCAGACTACTTTGAAAAATCACTCCTGCTGAAGCTTTTTTCACATCAAGTGCTTAGAACATGTACTTCACTGGGCAAGTCCTGTTATGGTCGACAATTAGGCAGTCCAGTTCCTGGTGACACTGTCTTGCTACTGGTAAAATAAGGTTATTTACCTTGTTCCACAGATGCCAAAAGTCGATGGTTGTTTTGTAACCGCATGCTCCAATGCAGGCAATCATTAGTGTTACTAGTATATGCTTCTGTTTAATTATGCACTGAGGCCTTACCTAGAGCCAGAACCGTACCCTTGCAGTCACTTAACATATCTAGAGATGCTTGCAGTTCACAGAAGTACAAGGGAAAAGATTGTTAAATTATACATGAGCTGGTTGTTAAGATAACTGAAGTGATGAACTACCATTTCTCCTTAGTTTTTCTTCTCAAGTTCAACAGTTTTCTTCAGCTAGAATTGTCTGGTTTCTTCAGTGGTCCTTGTCCACTTTTAGTACAGCCCGTTTGCCTTCTGTCTTGCTTGCTTTCCCAGGCAGCACCATTCTGCACACACAGGTAGCAACATGGGCAAAAAGGGAGATGGTCATGGGATGATTGTGTATGCCTGTATATACAGTATATGTTAGTGTATATGTGCAGCCTTGACTGTTCCTCTACCCAGTATAAAATTCTTCCAGTCCCATCTTAAATGTTAGAATATGGCTGGCCATACAATAAAGCTTATTGGGAATTAGGACATTGCCTATTAACTAATGAATTACCAGCATCCTGATTTAGTTTTGTTAGAATACAGCCTAAAAAATTTCTGGTACTAACAGACAGCTAGGATGAACAAGGACTTTGTGGTCCTCTTTCTCTCTGTTAGATGGGACTTTTTCACTAGATGACTCAGATGCAAACTTTCAGGCAACTGGTCCTCTAGGAAGCCGCTACAGATCCAGATCATAGAGTCATAGAGTGGTTTGTGTTGGAAGAGAGTTTAGAGTTCATCTGCCATGGACAGGGACTCCTTCCAGCAGATTGGGTTGCTTAGATTCTCACACTGGTAAGACCAAGTCTGTATGTAGTTAAATTCATATATTTATATGTGCATTTTATTGTAGTGTTAACCTTTCAAGTTTTTCCTTCAACTTTGTGAGCTCTTTTGTGGTGAGAGCTAAAATAATAGTTTTTATTGTTAAACTTAGTTATAGAAACAGTGTGTGTTTAGTAATTTGCATTACTGTGTAAAACGAATGTAAAGTGTCTATTTGTTACACGTATTTTAATGAGGAGTTTGGAAATTATTTTCAATTCATGAGATTTGCAAACCTCCCTTTTTCATCAGACAAGTGATGGAAGTCAAATTAAAAGGAATAGCTTGTCTCTCAGATGCATTCTAATGCTGTGACTTTTGGATGTGATGTTGAAGATGTAAGATCTATCTCTAGTTTTATATAATTCCTGTTCGCTGTAATGGGAATGGCAGATACCTTTGCATCTTTAGGTGGGCAGGGTCTTGAATTCAGTAAAGCTGTCCAATATTAGAGTAGCATGTGAAAACACTATTTTCTTCCTAAGAAAACAGTGCAATTGTATTTTTTTCTTCAGATTATTTTTTTAAAAAAAGATAATACTTTAAAATTTTAATGGAATTTTCAGTCCTTTTCTTGCTGTCTTATACTGCTATTTGCAGCATATTTTCATTTTCAAATACTTTATAATCATAAAATCCAAGCAGAGAAATCTTTGTGATAGAAGTACTCATTTGTTTAATTTCTTTCTCCTGTGCTTATTTATGTTATGGTGTAAAAGGTCAACATTAAACAGAAATGTGCTTATTAACTGTGATTTAATTCTGATTTGTTCACAGTGTAGCTTAATCTTTTAATATAAACTGTAGCCATTTAAAATAGAAAAAGCTGTTCTGAATCCCTATATGAGGACATATTATGTACAAACACAAAGGAAATAGTTTGTAATGAAGCCTCACTGTTGATTCACATTTTGAAAAAGCAAAAAGTTGCCATAGTAACCGGTAGGTTGTAAAAATTTTCTAAATTTGATGCATTAGTCTGAGGAAACTCAGAACTTGCAGGAAATGTTTCTAAAGTTTTGTGACTAAGAAAGAGCATAATGATGTGCATTTGTAGGGTTGGATTCAAACATTTTGCAGTTTGTGAAAAACATAGGAAAAATTAAGGCATTGCTAAGTTATGCAAACGGAGCCTATTCCAATCAGCTTGCTAATTATGTTGTTCCTAAGATAATTGTTGGTTGTTTTTTTCCCTAGAAAACTAGTAAAATACAGGTGGTTTTCAGTGTAAGGATTTCTTGCAGCGCTGTTGTGCAGCAACTGTGCATTTAATTTTGATCATTTTTACGTATGTGGGGCAGTATATTCTGCCTTTTCTTTAAAATTAATTTTAATCCTACTAATTACTTTTTCTAGAACAAAGTTACCAGTAGTTTACTAAATAGATCAAAAGGTGGAATTAATAGGGAGATCCATTTTTGCTATTTTAAAAGGCCAGTGTCAGCTCTGTTCACTGTTAAGTGTTGCACACTCTAGTTCTGGGTATCATGGACCATCCTGTTAGCTTTCTAACTCCATGTGAGCAAATTATAAAGCAATTTGCAGGGTCAGTTGTTTAACAAGTTAATTTACTGCATATCTCAGGTCTCAGCCAACAGTTTTTATTTTCAGTGCTATCTATATATTCTATAGTGTTCGAGAATTATGTAAGAAATTATAACATTTGCCCACAATCATCATCTTGTGCTTTCTAACTATCATCATGTTGGATCTGGCTCTACTGATGGTGACCTTCTGACTCATGGGACATCTAAACAACTTAACTTTTTAAGGTGAAGATTTTGCTGGTGCCAGATCAAGTTGAGTGTTATAGCTTGCATAATTCTATAATAATTCCATAATGGTATTTATGTTTAAAAATAGATTTAATTTTTGAATATGTTAAATATAACAACAGACCCTACTAATGTATTCCACCATCTTTCAGCTGCAGTTCTATCTCACAGCTTCTTTTTCCACTATAAATTATTAGTGTTGTTTTTAAGTAACATTTCTTTTCTGTTGAATCATAAAAAATAAGTCAAAAGCCCACACCAGAACTGAGTACACCTAAACCATTGCTCTTAGTATGCCTGAGACCTCTGATGATGGAGGTACAGCTTTCCTGGATTTCCATGCTACACTCATCTGTTATGTCTGCATGTACTGTGAGTGGTTGCTGTGGTATCAGTCATTTCATCGTGTGGGAAGGCTACAGCAGAAAGCCACATACACAGAGCTCTTTGAAATCCTGATGTTTTTAACCCAGTTAAATTGTGAAGACAGTATGTTATTAGTGTGTTATGTATGATTGCTGGATTGCAGTTGTGAAATGTGATGAACTGCAAATCAAGAAAGCAGTTCATTTCCTTCCAGAGAGGATGGATAATATACTGAGAACATTGATGATCAACAGTGAGGCGTGACATTCCTCACTGGGGAGACAGTTCTAGGACAATTGTTCTTCCTCACCATTCTGCCTTGGCTCCTACCCTTTAGAGGGCTGCAGGCATTATTTTTATACCTGCTTGTTGCCTCCTTTGTGTTTGCGCTTCTTACAAGGATATTTTACATTTGTAAGGTTTATTTTCCTTATTTTCCTCTTAAGCTGGTTCTGCCAAACTCCCATGGTGACATTCCTTCAATAACCAGCAACTGTGATTTGTATTTATAACCTCAGCCTCTGCCATCATCTTGTGCTTTTACCTTGCAGAGGCCCTACTCCACATCACTACAGGACCACAGCGGCTTCTAGTACACTAAGTGCTATTCCTCTGCTTTTTAAAATATCCCAAATCAACAGACTACTAGTGGTTTTGGAGTTTACCAAGGATTGCTGTTAATGATGTTGCTGAGGTTTTCCATATAGAGTCTGGCCATGCATGTCTCTACTGAAAGCTAACATCCATGAAGCTCATGATCACCTAATGTAGTCGCCCAAGACTTCCTGTGTGTCTCGTGAACACAGTTCATAACAATGTGTTCGATATTGTGACTAATGTCTTTCACGTTGCTTTGTTTCATACAGGAAAGTAAATGTGTAAGGAAGAATTTTTATTGATTTTTTTTTTTTTCCCCTGCTTTAAAAATACTCCAGTCTCGCTTTGTTTGAGGTAGTGGAGGCATTCAAAGCAGCACACCTTGTTATATAGCAGTATAATGTCTGACAGTTTTGAAGGAGGTTGCTAGCAAATCCCAGGTGGGAGAAAGCTGGGTAACAGTGAGATAAAAGTTCAAGCTTAAATTCATTCTTATGTAAACATTTGGTTCGTGGAAGTATTGAGGAGACACAGTTGCTGCTGCAGTCAATCTTGAACATTTTGGAAAATCATTCATCTTTAGTTGCTACTCTGTAAGTCTAACTTTGTGTTTCTGTTTTCAAAAATCTTGGCAAATAGACAGTTTCATTATGATAGAGAGGGTAATTAAATTGTGTGTGAGACTGCAAAATCTATTAGGTAATATTCTTTGCGTGCCATTAGTTACTGTTTATCATCTGCTTTTTTGTACGTGAGGGTGCTGAAAGGACTGGCAAGAATTGGGGTGTGTAGTCTGTTGGGAACCCCCAGGAGACCTGGCTGGACAGTACATGGAAGCAGTGCCAATCCCACTGATAACCAGGAGCAGGGCAGCCTCATCAGGTACCTCCCTAGAGGTGGCCCATAGGTGGCCTTGACCGTGGGAAGGGAAGGTCTGTGAGCAGCTGGAGACATGCTATGGAGTTGCTGGGGTGATGACTGACGGCCCTGGGGACCTGGGCTGTTGGCAGGGTGTGCCAGGCAGGGACATTACTGCCTGTAGGGCCTTAACAGTCTACTTTTGTAGCTGATCCAGTAAGAAACTCACTTAAAAGTATTATAAATGCAGCACGAGAACACTTGCCTGCATTGACGCAGTGATTTATTTTGCATATTATGTGACAGACACATACTTGTGTTTGTGAAGACCATCCACATTCCTTTATGGGTACAGTGGTGGGTCCAGAACAGCCTTGTTTCTGTAACGGCAGCTGAAGAGAACTTGAGTCTTGTGCTTAAGATGATTGATACAGAACTACTGCTTGATGTCAGTACTTAAGGAAAGTAAGACCTGTGCTTCTGAAAATGCCACTTCTTCAGAAAGGTAGAAGAGGAATACAAAAGAGGAGGAGTATTGCAGACTTGAACTGTACTGGAATTTCTCTAAGTCATCACTGACATTATCAGTCGGGTCCTCCTTCTCTAAGCTGTGTACAAGAAAATGTTTGCTGCACTTCAGTAGTATCCAAAAGTTTTAGAAAGGCACAAAGTTTTCTTTCATGGATATGGGCTTATGAAGTGTCTTGGGGTGGTTCTCAAAAGGTAATGATACAGCACTGCAGGATACTTTTAAGCTAATACTTTCATCTCCTTTCTAGTTATTTTTTTCTTCCACCCGATGCTCCAGCCATTGAGTACCACTAAATATGGAATGTCATAGTTGATCTACAGCAGTGGAATGTGTTGCCATGACAGAGAGTTTAGGAATCATTCTAATGTCTCACAGGAGGCAATGCTCGGAAGCAGTGAAGGTGTAGTTATACACAGTTAACTTATATTAGAGAAATCAGGAGCAAACATTTTATGGTTAAATTGTTTTTTCCTTTTTCTCTATTGCTTATTATGATCTTACAACAATATGAATTGCATCCTCACAAGTAAAATAATACTTTCTAGGTGAATGTGATAGAATAACTGGTATTTTAGATACCATCATGGCTTGACTCATATATAAATATAAAGATTAATTTAAACTGCAGTAATACAAAGTGCCCTTGGTATTCCTGTATGCAAAAGAAAGGCTGCTGTGTCAGTGAAACCCACATTGTCCGTCTGTGGGTTGATTACCATGGTTTATGATTATGATTTCTCTTCTCAAATTACCTTTGATAGCACTGTGGTGCGCTGCTGGTAAATCAGTAACCAGCATTTTTTTCTAACCCATCTGGCTAGAACAGTGTGTGGTCTTTTTAAATTCTGCCAGTGTCTCGGAAGGCCCCTGTGTACAGATATGTGTAATGAATCCTTGCTGATGAAACAACAGTTGTCTTTCCCTTAGCCCTCTCCTATGAAGGCATTACTTTCAGTTGTGTCACAATTCCAGCTGTCCTGAAGCTCTGCGAAGTTTATGTAGAGTTCTGAGGCTTGACAGGCTTAACTGCACATTCCTGGAAGGTAGTCTGATCAAATTCTGTTTTAGCTGCAAGGCTGACTGCTTGCAGCACTGTGGTTGTGTTGTAAGAGAGCTTGGATACGTGTTCATATGCATCTCAGTATATGGAATGTGCTTTTGATTTCCAGTTATATATGATGACTGGAATTCTTGATTTTGGCTGAAAATAGGAGATTTTTGTGACCACATAAATGAGGTACTTACAGAATATTTAGTTCAAACAAGCGCTAAGATGTTTACTCTTCTTTTGGAACCCATGCTTTTCATAGTCTGTTCAGGCAAAGCGACTTTTAGTCATGTATCATGGATGTTCAGCATCATAAACATTGAGTACATATGTTGAAGAACACATTTGTGTTCTGTGATACTGTGTGTACATACACTATGGCTGAAGGTGAAGGACGCTTCATCAATGTGGTATGCAAGGCATTTGAACGTTCTGACAGAATGCTTATCACTATATGTCATTAGTTTTAAGGAACTTTGCTTTTCAAAGGTTTGTAACAAGAGATGAAAGATGGAGAATAATCATATCCTTGTCAGCTAGTCAAAGACAACTGCTGCCTGTTAGTTAGTAGCAATAAATTCTGCGCTTGGTGCCTGAAGCATTTGTTGGCAAAAAGATGCTTCAGGCACTTCTGTATGTATTACATTTATCTTATAAGTGAAAAGTTGATAGTCTTAAACAGCGTAGATCCCATCTCTCTTTTGATTAGCTCTGAAACTGTTGAGTTGCGCTAGTTCTCCTTCTCTCTTTTTTCCTCTTCATCCCTTTTTATTTGTCTAATTAAACTTTTCATGTTAGGCATCTGAACTTCAGTCATACACCATAATGGTCAACTACATTACATTCTGTCCGTAAACTGAGTTTATGGGATTTTTTTCCCTCTTTGTTTCCAATAAGGGTCTGTTTTGAAATTTCATTGCTTTTGTTGCTGGAAATCTGTTGGGGTTTTTTTTTTTCAGCCTTAAATTATAGGTAACACCTAGCCATTTCTTATTTTGCACTTTCCTTATTTCCAATGTTTCTCCTTATTTCTTCTTTAGCCTTTATTTTGCCAAACAAAAGAAAAATCCTTATTTTTCCAGCATTACTTCAGAATGTGTATGTGCAGTACACTTATCATTCCTTCTTTCCTACACAGTGGCTTGAAAATGTATAATATGAATTTAAACTCTCTTGCAGTGGTACTGTTTGTACTCGATTCTCATGTTTTAGCTTGAGAATCTTGATCCCATTTGTCAGGATAGCAGTTGTTCTTTCACAGCCATGATTGTGTTAGTGTACAGTTACTCTGTCATGAGTTCATCATTTTAGTACTTTTTCCTCTTTCCAACTAGCAAATTCCCAAATTCTTGCTATAAATTATTTTTATTTCTTGCCTACTTGGTTTTCCACTTCATTGTTCTCATCCCACTTGTGTTGAACACATTGTCAGAAAGGCATTCAGATTTTCCTATGTTGTCTTTTGAGCTTTTTCTGTATTAACAATGCCTCTAAAATTTATGTCTTGGAATTCTTTTGAGCTTCTAATTTAGGTATGCGTAAGAAGAATTCAGTAACCACATTTGCAGTAACATTTTATTTTGCACATAAAAATGCACTGGGCCAAAAAGCAAAGTTTACACTCTGATACAGGTTTAAGCTGGTATTTGGATGTTAGGTTTCCAAATGAAAACTGGTGCCCATGTCTCTGAAGACCTGATCAAAAGCAGTATGAGCTTGTATAGCTAGCCCATCTGTTATTAGGACGTCTATCTTATAAAAGAGTATTCCAGGCTTTTGTAATTAAATTAGAAAAACATGTTCCTCTCTATTTTTTTAACAGAACTGAACTCAAAGTGGTTGATCTAACTTTGGCAGTTAATATTTAATGAATCACCTCTAATTTTGTACTCTGTAATTTTGTCTTCCTGTTTGTAGCTATAAATCTACACAAAATGTGTGATGGTTTTCAGTTCTCCCTTAGTTGGTTTAGGAAATGTATCAGTAGAAGAATTAGTGGGGTTCTTTTTCTCTCATGGTTGCATGACAGTTTTTTCCTTCTTTTTTGATACCTGCTGTTTGAGAAAAGTAGTTTAGAATTGCTACGGCTTTCACTTCTACAAAGGAAAACATAGTGTCTTGCAAATGTGCGTATTTCCCAGTGTGGTAGGGATGTGGGCTCTTCAAATTTGTTCTGTATTTTAAAGTATTTTTACTGTGAACTGATGATCAGGGTGTAGGAGAGGAATAATTTTAGTTACTCGTGCTTGTTTGTTTTTTTAATTTAAGAACTCTTTTAAAGTTTAGGAGCCAAAAAAGCCCTTCATTGAATTAAGAGGAAATTATTAAACATAAACTACAGTCAAAAAAATGTGGGTTTGGTCATGAAATATCTGTCTTCATTTAAAAACAAGCAAGCAAACAATGTATTTAGAAGCCCAATAGGCAAAATTAGATTCCCAATTACATAATACTGTTTTCCAGGGAGGATTTTTTCACCCTGCTCACCTCCTTCATTTGTGAGGGAACATCTCGACTTTCAGATGAGCATAAAGTAGCTGCAAATAGTAATGTTTTACTGGTTCTGAAGTGGAAGATTAGTGCAGCTGTATGGTGTGAAAATCTAGTGTCCATTTGTTAAGGAGCCACTTGCCTGCCTTAATTTCACTGAAAGGTTAAAGGAAGTTCATGATTCTTTTACTTGAACGGTGGCTCAGCTTTGAACCAAATGATATACCAAGGAGAGCTTTCCAATTTTCTTCAATGCCAGCATAAACTGGATGGTCTGAGGTCCTGAGATGTCCAATCATGAAATTCATTGCAGAATTTGAGGCTATGAAGTCACACGAGCTACACTGTGCAAAGAACAAACCTTGTTTTCATGTAAGTTGTTTTCTATATCTAATTGTCTCATGCGGTATCTCCTTTATCCTATGGACTCATCTCAGAATTCAGTCCTAGTCCCCTGTGTCAGAGTGATGAAAGTGTTACCTCCTGCTGGCCCTTTCCTTGTATTGCTTGCCCTCGAGAGGATATTGGAGACATGTGCTTTATAAATAGCACCTTCTATCCTCTTTTGAAAATCGTTAATACACTTTTGAAAGGAACAGACTTAACACATCTACAACACGGTGCAAACTGTAAACTCAATTTATATGGAAGTACATATTTTACTGGAGAAGGCTGTGTGCCCTAGCTGCCTATAATCTGACTGTAAATTTATAAGGTCTTTTAATACTACACACTAAACTAGAACGGTGATTTTTCTGAAAATGGAGTATTTTGGCTGAGTTACATGACCTTCTTTCATCTGTAAATACATCAGTATTTACATTGCTTCACAGGAATTGCTGATTAAGGTTTTCTATTTTAGGCTGTTATTTTTTACTGTAATCTGTGTTTCTCAAATACTGCAGCAAAAGCTATGGAGACATCTTTATGTCTTTCAAATAGAGGTTTTTCCTGTTGAAACCTTTGAAGGGGAGGAAAAAAAAGACCCCTACACAAAACTGCTCTAGAATTTAAACCCTGCAAGCGAAGTGTGATTTGTATATGCTATGACTTTTTCATTATTTACTAACTTGAGATGCTATAAATCTTATCCTTGAAATCAAAATGCTCTGCTCAGTGGCTGCAGCAGTAGCAGCACTTAGACAGCAAGTAGTGAGTTCAGCTGACAAAATTCTGGCTTGTGTTTCCCTAGCACAAACATGGCTCATAGAAAATGGATATGCAGACTAATTCTGGCAGGAGTAGTAGAAACTTGCAGAGGAAGAAGTTATGTGCAGCTTGGAAAGCTGTGCAACTGATCTAAACACTGCTCATCTGAGTCACTGAACAGGCTGGGTTAAAATGCCACAACGTAAATAAGATTTATCAGTTTCAGCAAGCAAACCTGCAGGATTTGATAAATGTCTACAAAAGACATTTTAAAAGGCAGCTAGAAAGCTTTCCTGGCCTGAAATTCAACCAGCTTTGAACTTATCTCTGTACCATTTAATTAATGTCTTTGTGGAGCAACATTAAAATAATACTGGGCTCTAATCCTCTAAGAGGTAAGGCTGTCTCTATTACATGCTGCATAAATTAAAATTTGCAGTGCACAGTAGTTTTCTGGAGCTTTGTTAAGTGTTGTGTTTATGCTAGAACAGACATTTCCATATAATCATTACTGTGTTATCTTTTTTTTACCATTTAAGGCCGTTTCCACATAGAATTTGCATGTTTTCATCCAATTATTTCATCTGTTACTGTTAAGAAGAGTATGCTCCACAGTTTGTGTTGTACATCTGGATTTTTTTTTTCCTGAATTCAGCATACTTAATAGAGGGAAAAGAAGTCATTTATTTCAACATGTCGTTAATTTTCCCAATTTACTCTGCTTCTGGGTCAATAGAATAGGGTTTTCAATGCAGTGTAAACTAATTCCAGTCAGGAGAAAGTGATATTAACAAAAATGACGTGTTTTAAAATAAGAAATATTACCAAATACTAAATGGCTTTAGTCTGCACAGGACTGGGCTTTGAGCAAGTCTGTAATGAACGAGTGGAAGCGACACTTAGGGATCTGGTCTAGCAGTTAGATACTAGGATAAAGGTTGGACTCGATGACCCTGGAGGTCCTTTCCAGCCATGATGATTCTGTGATTCTGTGATAGGTGACATATTTACACTGCTTGCTGAGCAGAAAGAGGGAAAGGCTGCCCTTCAGAGATGGGGGTTAATTTAATGTAACTGCACGATGGTCTTCGATTTGGCAGCTCCACTTTGCCTGATGGAAGAGTAGAGATGAGCCATCACCCTGTCCCCTGCCCATCCCTGCTCTGTTGCTGTCTCAGCATGGACATGTTCAGGGTGGGCAGTCTCACACTGCTCTGCTGCTCCCAGGGAAGGAGTAGCTGGAACAAGGGAAGGGTTGCCAAGGGCCTTTGTGCCACCTGTGCTTCCATGTTGAGAGTCTGCAGCAAAACATCAGCAGGTGAAAAAAACACCATTTAAATCTACTTTGTTGCTGTGAAATCAATAGGGTTAGAGGTTTGCCTCTCCTGAAGGTTTCCTTTTGTTTGATGGTAAACAGTAAAAACTGACTCCAGGGTTTTAGACTGAGATTACTCTCCTTCTTCATTTGACTGTCATAGAAAACCTGATTTCAGTGCTGATGAACCCATGTACCCAGGGCTGTTCCACGCAGGAGATAAGGACTTCTCTGGACCACAAAGGTTCACTTCCCATGGCCTCTGTGTTTCTCCTGCCCTGGACTCAGGCTGGCAGGGCAGCTACCAAGATGTAGACAAAGAAAACATCAGTTGCTTGGGAAAACTGAAAGAACAGTGATGCACATGGGGAATGATATTTATGTATATAAATCTGAAATTGAGTAATATAAGAATGGTACCTGTTTACTTCATCTTTAAAAAGCAGTGTATTTACAGTTTTGGGCAGTGTTGGGCAAAGAAAGGCACTTTGTTGTTATTTTTGGCATTTTGGTGGCTGTTCTTTCCAAGTATGAACTAGTAGATCTGGTTATCTTTGAACAAAGTAGTGGGAAAACATGAGCCTTTACATCTGCTTTTAAAAGTCCAGCTGCGCACACACTGACATAGTGATTCACACGCTGACCTTAATTCATATTACAGTGCCCCTTGACAGTGTGCCAGCTGTGAACATGCATACAAAGTATAGCAGGAGCCAAGCAGGAGCTTTCAAGGGTAAGCACATACGTGCTGTCATGAAAATACAAAGCTTGTCAGACTTCTTTAGCTACCTTTGGCTTGTCAGATACTGTAAACAAGGATATTCAATGTCACAAAGTATATAGAAGATACTATCCGTCAGCAAAATCTAATTGCTTCATGTTGGTTCGGAATACTGATTGGAGAAAGCGAGGCACAGTTGGTCATCCTCTTTTCACTCTAGACCTCACAAGCAACTTCACTGTATTCACATAAAAAGCTATTTATCTTTTTACTAGATGGAAATATTATTAGTTGTTGGAATGAAACGTTGCCAAAGTTTTCATCTTCTTATTTTACCATTGGTATTTGATCTAAGAACTGAGGGAGCACTGTTGTTTTTCAATCTTTTAAGAAATTCATTTCCAATAAAAAACCCACAGATTAAAATTCTCACTAATTACACTAGCAGATAACTTGTTTTACGCTTGTTTATTGACAGATAAATACATTCTTTTTTAGATAAATGGAGCTATTGGAGAAATGGATTTTGTCATTGGAACAGAGTATTTTCTGAACTGGAAAAAGAGAGGGGTATTAATATCGTAACAACTGCAATATCCTGCTCCTGCAAGTAGGAGGAACACACTTCCCTTAGTGTACTGCTCATTGTTCTGTTCTCTTGGATATCCACTGCAGGAAACAACCACTGCTAGATATATGGGGGCAACAGCCACCTTTCTGCACTACAGTTTTGTGTAGGGACAGCATCCTGTCCAGCTTTCAATTCAAAACTGCCAAAATAATGTGGCAAACTGATTGGTTTATCATTAGCCATGGTTACGTGTATATAGGGAACCTTCTTTTTTGCACTGCGTTATTGTGCCCTGCAGCACTCCAGTAACTTTACCTAAGAGTAGCCCTCCTTTGAGAGTGTATCTTCAGGACTGTGCAGAGTCTCATACCAAGGCCAGAGTGTGCCACTTGGTAAAAATACTGGTTTTAATTTTGTTGAGATATAGATACCAGTATGTTGCTTAAAATAAGGGTTTGTGAGTGAGAAGGCTGCAGAGCAGCATCCAGTATGACAATATTTTTGTTTCATGATGAAGTACCTGTTTGTTTGGTTTTTTTATGGACATAGGCTTGTGAGGAAGATGGGAGAGGAAGAAGAGGTCCTCTGCTTCTTAGACCTTTAGTAAATGTACTTGTTCAATTCTCACTGTTGTGTCATCACATAAAGTTCTTTCTGCATTTCGAGGACATGCATCAATCTCTTAGTTCTTGCTTCTGTGCTTAGTTGTATCTGGCACTTAGAAACTCTCTTTGTGTTTGTTTAACTTTGTATTGCATTGAAAATTCCAATCAGAAACCTTACATCTCTTTTTCTGACCTAGCAAGTAGTGGATTCCAAGCTTAACATTGCTAGCTTTTCCCTGGAATTATTTCATATGATTATGATGTTTTACGTTCGTTATGGTCTGTGGACTCACAGGAACAATGTCACTGTCACCAAAGACTTTACTCTAAGAATAGACATACCATGCTAAAAGGCAGACAAAAGCAAAGCATGAGCAGATCAATTAAACTGTTATTACCTTGGATATCTGAATACAGAGGTCAGACAGAGCAGAGCAAAGGAAGTATCTGTGTTCAAAGGACAAGAAAGACAGCCCATGTATTCTGTGTTTAAAAAAGGAAAGTGTATCTGCTTTTTCATCACCAATTACTATTCCTGGTAGTGAAGTGCTGGCTGCACTTTTGTGCTATGCCAAAGTTAGCTTGTTTGTAGGATCAGCCACTCACTGTTGGCAAAGGGGAAAGAAACTTAGGCTTTCAAATGTTGTAAGACCAAACCAAACCAGAAACAAAAATACATTAATCCTGATACGTTCTTTAAATAATCTGGGATCCCTTTCACTGGTGACACATGCTGACTGGCTGGGTAAATACCATGTAATTTTTTCTTAAGCAATGTAACTCCCTCTACAGATAGAAAACCTCAATTTTTCAGATAGCTAAATCTCTCTTGTTTTTCCCAAAGATTAGAACAAAAAGGTTGATGACTAAGCATTGTAGTCTGCCTGGTAATTTTTGTATTATAGTCACACAGCTTTTTCAGCAGCTTAATGAAACAGTAAGATTGCACCAATTCATACTTTGTAGTTTCAGTGAAATAGGTACAAGAAGAATCAGGCAGATTGGTACAGCCTTGCTATTAGCTGGAAATAACTTTATCTGATAGATAGCTTTATAACTCTAATACTGTGTTCTTTTGGTTTGTTTTTACACAAAAAAAAAGTTCTTTATTACAAATGTTGTAAGAAAGAGTCTTGAGCTAAGAGAATGGGCCTTGGGTATAGTACCATCGCTTGTTTTACAACTTTAAGCCTTGTTAGTTATGCACATGGTATAGAACACTTGGACCCTCTGCTGAGCGACTTATAAATGTTTCACATATGGCACTATGAGGCCTCGTGTATGAGTTCAGATCACTTGAATGTTGCTCTGTTTTGCATGGAATTCTTGGAAACATGTATTGGGTCAGTGAGTATCAGCATTTCTTACTGTGCTTTGTCTGTCCTTCCTTGTGACTCATCTATTGTTAGAGGAGAACTTAGATTGGACTGGGTCTAGGGTTTCCCTAGTGTAAGCAGAGACAATAATTAAACAGGCTCAGTTAATTAGAAGTTGTGAGTTGTTCAGTGATAAGGTCCATAAAAATGCCAGAGATATAAAAATTATTTGCTTGAAGGCTGTAATCCTCTCTGTCCTTTGTCAACATTTGTCCTGTCTAGGCTGTTAGGTTTCATAGCAGTATAATATCTGTCTGCAGCATTGCTCCTTTCAAGAGTTCGGAATGCTTTCTAATAAATGCATTACTTTTCACAATACCTTTTGAGGCTGGTGTATGCTTTTATTTCAGTTATAACATTTTGAGAGCTCAAACTGCAATACGTGCACATAAGTTGTCCATGGGAGGTCTGTGCAAAGCTAAATACAGGCCTGTTGAAACTGTCATACTGTGATTTTACTCATTTTGCTTTGACTTTGACACCATTAATTTATCTCTATTAGATGGATGTGCTTCTAGCAAAGAAAGTGTTAGGGCACTGGAGCAATGGAATGCATGTGCAGTCAGATGTTCACTAGAAGTGAAGAAGTGTAGCCTAAAACTCTGTGATGCTACTGATAGTGTCTCGTGCTGGAGTGTTTGTTCATCATTCAGATTCACAGGTCCTGTAGAATATTTCAGATGTGCCTTTACTGGAAGTCAGACTGGTGGTTTCAGGGATGTTAACCATCCTGCAGTACTTAGTATAAACCTTTACCAGGTGTGCTGTTCTTGATCCACTTGTACTCAAAGCAGACCTTGAGACCTCATACAGCCCTCAGGACATCTGATTACTACTGCAACTCAGAGTCGTCTTGACTACTACAACCTTAAACCAAGCTAGTATTAACAATGAAGGAAAAGGACAAGAGGTAGAGCAGGAATCAGACCCACTGGCTAGCTCTCAGAGCTCAATTTACCTCATGGGTCATGCTGATCTCTCATGAGGCTGGCACAAAACTGTAAAACTTTGTATTATGGGCTGCCCATATTGCCAGTAAACCCCGTGGAATTAGACATGACATAACTACCCACTGATTGATAGTTTTCAAATGTGCAAGATAACCTTTGTGGCTCTCTGAGATGAATTGCCCTTGACATGAGGAGGGTTGCTCATTTGTTTCTTCTTCTGACTTGGAGCCCAGAAGCAAAAATGAATAGTGCTCTGGAAACTAGCCATAACCAGGCTCATGCCAGTCTGTAGCACAGCAGTTCTGCGGTGAGTCTGCACGCTTATCATTGTTATTACAGCTCATCCTCTACATAATACTTTTCCCCTGGTTCATGTCTCACTTGTCAGGACAGCTTTGCTGTTGGCATTTTAGACAGCCTTGACAATCCCATGTCCACTTCAGAACCTTATTCATCACTGGAAGTGTCTTCTACCTGTCTGAGGTTTATATATCCCAGAATTCTGGTGTTTTTTTTTTCTCCAGGGACATAGATGAAATGAACATGTGTCACGAGGCTTTGCTTATATTATTGTTTATCTGACAAAATTCTCATGAATCATGGCATTCACAAGACCTTGAAATATATCCTCAGAATTTACTGGGTGGCCAGAAACTGAGCCTCTAGTAGCTGAAGGTTTGCTTTGAGAAGAAACTGTTTAGCCCATCCTACCCTGAGAAGATGCCTTTCCTTCTATTACTGTTAATAAAAGTGACTTTTTCCATGAACCTACCATGCAAATGCTTCTGGTCCTTTCCCATGGATGCTGCTTTGACTCTTTCAGCTACTGCCAAAATAACGAGCTTCTGGTTGCCTCTGAGGATGTGAAAAGGAAGAGGTGAGAATTAATGCACAAAGATGGAAGTAAAGGAGAACAAGAGGACAATTATGCCATTGCATCAAGCTCTGCCAAATCAGTATATTATCTCTATTGCCCTCAAGAGTTAAAGGGCACCATAATTCATGTATAATACAACCTACTTTACAGCTGAATACTTGGTATTTTTATGAGGCAGCCAGTACTTTCAAACTGTGTTACATTTTCATAAAGTCACATAGAATTACATAGGTAACAAAGAATCAGAGGATTTCTTTATTAAATTGGTAAGTCTGCATCAGGATGCACATGATACCTACATCTGTAGACATCATCCTTCCCAGGAAGTACCCTGGTCTCCAAAGTAATGATGTAAAATTAGTGCACTGTATATCTGCCAAGAAACAACATCCATGGAAAATTCTGTGGATTTTATGGTGATTTACAGGTATCCCTAGTGGAAGTGTCTATATTGAAAAATGGCATAAAAATATTCAGATCTTGAAGGAAAGGCTGAGGGAGCTGGGTCTCTTCAGTTTGGAGGAGACTGAGGGGTGTTCTCATTAATGTCTATAAATATGCGAAGGGTGGGTGTCAGTCAGGAGGATGGATCCAGGCTCTTCGCAATGTCATCCAGTGATAGGACGAGGGGCAATGGGTGTAAGCTGGAACATAGGAGGTTCCATATAAATATCAGAAGGAACAACTTCACTGTGAGAGTGACAGAGCACTGCAACTGGCTGCCCAGGGGGCTTGTGGAGTCTCCTTCTCTGGAGACTTTAAAACCCACCTGGATATGCTCCTGTGTGGGTGATCCTGCTGTGGCAGGGGGATTGGACTAGATGGTCTATCAAGGTCCCTTCTAGTCCCTAAAGTTTAGTGTGATTCTGTGTGTGTGATTTATTTTGGGGTGGTATAATATCACCGGAATAATTTGGATTGCAAACACAGCAACTGTGTGAAGGCATGTAGATGGTAAGTTTGCACTGTTGTAATTACACATTAAAATTATTAATGATGTCACACTTCTGAATATAAAATTCAAATGTGCTATTTATTTCCTTAAGGGCAGTTTACTACCTCTCATCTGACTTTCAAACAAAAAGATACTTTTCAAACTAAAAGGAGAATATGTGATGAAACAAAGAGCATTTATTCCCAGTTAATAGGAAAATTTAGTTTTAAAGCATGATTAATATATTGTGTATAATTTATTTACTTTTATTCTTTTACTTGTCATTAATCTGTAAAGAGTTTTTGATATCAGGATGTGGTTTTCTAAATAGAATCTTGGCAGACTTCCAGTGCAAGCAAGTTTTTACTGCTATTCATTAGCTGACTTATCAAAATAGTGTAATCAATGCCTGTCATAACATAAATACATGACCTTTCTGAGTAGCCCAAGTGGCTATGTTTGCGTCTTTCTGAAAGGAGTATAAATTCTGAAGGGAAACAAAAGGTCAAATCAAATTAAAATTGGCACATTTAGCTTCTATTATTTTGTCTATATGGTTTTGAAATATTGGACAGGTTTTTGAGGCTCGTTTGTTATAATTTTTCTTGTAAAGCATCTGGGGACACACCTTTTTTTTTGCTGATAATGCATTACTGAAAATGATTGGATTCTGCTGAGACAAGAGTACAGCGTGCTTATGAACCTGCAGCAATCAGTTATTCAAGAAGATGTACGACTTCTGTTACAGAATTTAAAATAACCTTGTTAGGTATCGTATTTGCCTGGACAAATTGAAAGAAGTTGCAGTTCTACTGTTACAGGTTCCATGAGTCTGTGATTCTGCAAAGACCCATCTAGCGTGAAAACAAAGAGCAGGATGCTGAGTTGTTATTAAATAAGCTCCTTAAAACAGAAGAGATGATTGCTATATTGTTTTGAACAGTGGGATGACAAGGAAATGGACTGCATTCTTTGTTAGGCTTGTGTTTCTGATCTGTTATTTTGATGGTCTGCTTTAGGTTTGACAAAATTGCTTGGAGTTTTTTTCTGCTTGCTTTTGATTTTCTGGGGTACTTTGCCTACATTAGAAATTAAATGTGTTTGTTTTTTTAAACTGACTTTATCTTTACTAACATGTCTGTGTAACATTGTAGCATGATGTCCAAATACGGGAAGCAAATTTTGATATTCCTTTACTACCTTGAGTGCATTGGTTGGTAGATTTAATGAATATAAATGGACTTTACTAAAGTTACGTGTTTTTAACACAAAATTTCTGACACTAACACTGAGTTGACTAGTAGTGTAACACTGGTAATTTTAGTTTAGCGTAGATACTGAGAATTTCTTTTGACTATGTGGATGTTTCTCTTTCTTTGTTAAAAAAGTGAACTCTTCAACCGTGAAGATGTTTTATGAGAACTACTTTCTGTAGATGTCTGAGGGGACTTTCAGCGGCATTTTAAAGCATGAAGTACTTAATATATCTTAAAGGGTTTTGGTGGTGAAGACTGGCATTTTATTTAAAGTACTTTGATATGAGACTCTTACTAATATTCTTTTGCCAGTTGAATGTGAGGGTAGCTCAAATATGAGAGAAAGTTGTTTCTCTCATATTTGTCATTCATACTCTTTTTAGTGAATATTGCTATAACTCCAGCAACGAAACATTTTAGTTTTGGCAGTAGTGTCTACATACAGACATTTTAGCATTTTGATGATCATGACTGCCTTTTTATATTTACTTAGTGAAAATCAAAATAATAGTAATCAGATCATTGAGGTTGGAAAAGACCACTAAGATCAATGAGTTTAGCCATTAACCTAACTCTACCAAGCCCACCTGTGACTGGTTGATCAGCTGGTCAGGTCCAGAACAAATTCTAATTAGCCTAATTAACAAATTTTTAATGGGCTGAGAAACAACAGGGAGGGCTCACTTGCCAATTATGAGTTAAATATGTAAAAAAGATAACTGAATTTGGGGAAACAGCTAAAACATGCTTTCCACAACAAGACCCTATTTCCCAATGCATTCCCCAATACACATCAAAATCATTCCCCTATAAGCCAAACAAATTGATGGCCATAAAAAAAACCAACCCCAAGTTACAACAAGCCCTTTTAAAAGTCCCAGCTCCGTAATGTGCCTTTAGGGAAAGAGATCCTGGACAGCAAGGTAGTTATAACAGCCTGCTGCTACCCCAGAGACATTCCCTTGGTCTCATGTGTTCCCATGGGCTACAGCCCCACCAACCGCTCCAGTGTTGGTCTTCGTCAGGTTGGAACTTTGCTTTCTGAACTTGGTTCCTTGGCTGCTGCCGGCTTCCTTTCCATGCTTTCTCTGATGTGTTCTCTCTCGCATGCGCCCTCTCTGTCTCTCCACTTCCCTGTGCTCTGGACCACCTTTACAATTTAGTTCACTGCTGCCTTTTGCCATATTCTGAGATGAGGTCTTCCCCCTCCTCCTTCTTGTACAGTGCTGGGACTGCAGCGTGGCTGTTTTCTCCACCCATTCACAAACAAATAACGTAAGCTCCTGAAAAAAGCCCAAACTCCCCAAAGCGAACAAAAAACCAGCCCCAAACCCCGTGAAAAGATGTTTCCCTATGCAAATATATTTTTTTTCAGAGGTGCGGATGGGCTGGTTCTACCTGGAGCTGAGGAGATTTTTCCTCTGATTTCCTGAAAGTTCTTGCAGGTGCCATTTCAGGACTATTAGCAGCCCAGAACACCACTGCTAAACCATGTCCTTGAGCACTGTGTCTACACATCTTTAAAACATGTCCCAGGATGGTGATTCAACCATCTTCTTGGGCAGTCTGTTCAATGCCTGATGACCTTTTAAATGAAGACTTTTCTCCTAAAGTCTAACTTAAACTTCCCCTGGCACAACTTGAGGACATTTCCTGGTCTTGTCACTTCTTACTTGTATGAAGAGACCAACACCCACTTTTCTACCACCTCTTTTCAAGTAGGTTGTGGAAAGCAATAACTTCTCCTCTCAGCCTTCTCTTTTTCAAACTAAACAGACGCAGAACCCTCAGCTGCTCCCCCTAAGATTTGTTTTCCAGACACCACCAGCCTGTCACCACCTCCTGTAAAGCCTCTCTTCCATTCAGCAGATTGATGATGCCACCCAAATTGATGTATTCTGCAAACATTTAGAGTACACCCAATCCCCTTGTCCAGATCATCAATAAAGATATTAAATACCCTTCACCGGAGAACACCAGTTGTGACAAGTCAGCAGCTGGATTTAACTCCATTCACTACCTCTCTTTGTGGCTGGCCATTCATGCTAATGTTTAACCCAGCGGAGGGTACACCTACCCAAGCCATGGGTAGCAAGGTTTTTATACATGAGAATGCTGTGGCAATTGGTGCCAAAGGCTTTACAGAAGTCCAGGTAGAACATGTCCACAGCCCTTTCCTCATCCATGGGGCATGTCGCTTTGTCATAGAAGGAGATCAGGTGTGTCAAGCGGCTATCAAGATGCCTTATCCTGTGTTTTTTCAAAATGTTCTAAAGATTTGAAAAAGCACAGTCAAAAGAATAGGAAATTATACCTCATACATATTTGCTTTTAGTGATGTCTAAAGCCGATACAGAACTGCAAATTTTCTGTTATATGTAAAATATTCCCAAAGTATTAACCAATTGAAGAAACAAAAAAAAAAAACCCTAAAAAGCATGGAATATGGGTTATGCCATGGGAGCCATGAGGTTATTCTAATTTCTCTCTCTCTCTACTATATATTAGTAAAAACATGAGCACAGTCTGTGTCAGGAGCACGGAGCACATCCTCAGAATCACACCCAAGTAGTTTAAAATTGAATTAATTAAAAAAAGACAATTTTTCTTGATAGAATAAGGTTTCTGTAGAGACTATTGTTTAGATGTAACGTTTATTCTTCTTTGATTCTTTTTCTCTGTGTAACTGTATTTTTTAAACTACTGCAAAACATACTGTCTCATTAATTCTTTTTCTTTTGCTCTCATTGGCATAATCAGAGCAAAATTGCTTTCTCTTAATAGAGTCTGACAATTCTGAATCAACTTACTGCCTCTTTTTCTCAGCCTGTCATCGCTCTAATGGGACAAGGCAGTTGACTTTAACAAATTCTTATTTTATTACTTGTCTTATATCTTTTGTTGTTGTTATGCACAGTGGCATAAAATAGCTGATCAAATTATGTTGAATAACATCACAAAATTGAAAGTTAGTGGCTTTCACAGTGTGAAACCAATAAAGAGCTGCAATATTTCTGTTCACATGATTGCACTACTACTGAGATTTTGGGAACCTTCTTTATCTATTAGTATGCTCAATTTGGAGTAGGAACTTGTTATTGGGCTGTGTGATATCTACAATTAAAGTTTCAGTTTGATATGTTATAAGCACATGATTATCTCATTTATCTTAATTGCACAGACATTACATTGCCAAAATAAAACATTCATTTATAAAGTCAGAATGCATTGCTGAGGGCTTGTCAGAATATTCAAGAATGTGTTGTATCTGTATGCTGCTGGCAAAGAGTTTATGACAGACATGCAAAATAGTTATTGTTTATATTGCTGCTATGAGGACAGTTCCTATTAGGAGGTGAAATCGTAAGAAATCATATGAAACAAAGACAACACTGAAAGTTTTGGGAAGTTCACCATAGGAAGCTCAGGGTTCCTTCACTAAACATCCTCTAAAGATATGATTTGATGTTTCATTTTCAATTATGTTTTTGTGCATCAGAGTGTCTATATCAGAAAAATCATTCTCAAAATCATTAGCTCATTCCACAGAACTAAAAAGAAAAAAATGTGTATCATGGTTTTTATTTTCATGTCAAAAGAAATGTTTCCATTTCCCACCTTTCTCGGGAAAAACTGACTATTTTTCAGTACCTGGGGCGGGGGGATGTGATCATCAAGTACCACTGAAATTTCCCAACTCCGAATGTTGTCTGCTGTTTATGCCAAGGATCAAAAAACCCCTAGAAGGGTTTCCTGGGAATGTGGGTTTTTGTTTTTTTTTGTTTTTGCTGTTTTTGCTGTTCTTTTTTGCCAAAATGTGTTTCACAAAGAACAGGAGAAGTGGCAGGTTGTTTCAGAAATCTGACAGCTCTCTACTTCAGAGAAAAAAACCTCTAACCAAGACTTCTTTTGAGAGTGGTATTAGGTCCTAGTTTTTAATGGGGTAGTTTCTAAGGGCTTGAACATTTAGAATCAGTAAAGAAATGTCCTAGGCATTGCATTACAATTATCGGGTAGGAAGTGTGTATGAACCTCTGCTAGTGTATCTTCTCAAGTCTGAAGGCGTGCAGTTCTGGTGCTGATGTTACATGTCCAATGTGCAGTGGAGTGACATTACTGGCTTTGTTTCATTCTTGGGTGGAGGTTTTTTTTTAATTTGCTTTTCTTCAATATTTCATAACCTCTCTGAAATTCAAACCTGAAAGTTTTGGACATTTGAAACTGGCTTTCTTTGCAGTAACTGGAATTACTTACAGAGTAAGAATATTCTAGTGGGAAAAACCAGTGGTAAATGGTTATGTTGAAACAAAATGTTTCATCCTTCCTTTCTAGCACTAATTATTGTCTGTAGAAGTGGAGCATTCCTTTACTTCAATGGAAATTAAAAGACATAGGTGAGATATGCAGGGTTAGATGCATTACATATAAGAGACAGTTTGACAGCGCTTGAGGATCTGAAGAACAGTACATCAGCTGACATCCTGGTACTTCTCATTCAGAGCTGGAAAGGAGATAAAAACTTCAGACATAAAGTTTGTGGTTCTCACTTATTAAGACTTTGCTCTTAGCTTTACTCTTCTACTGTTCTTCTGTAAAGGTTGACATCTGACTTAAGTGTTGACGTGTATCTGCCTATGTGTTTATGAAACTTTAAAAATACAAACCTGAATTTGGTCAGCTATGTCCACAAATTTAATCTTACCCTGAATATCATGCATGTTTTCAGTGCTGGCAAACTGAAGAAAATCTGGGAACTGCATAAAGGTGAATCAGAAAGAGAAAGAACAAGACCTCCTTTAGGCACTACAGAGTATGCGTCAGTTAGTTTATACAATCTAGATATACCAGGATGTGCGTACAGTAGGTGGTAAAAGTGACTATGGATGTGTAAATTCATCAAGCCTTAGTAGAGGTGACCAAAAGGCAATACTAGGCATAGACTGTACATCAAGCATCTCTGTTTTCTTAAATTCCTGCACGGGAATACTTCTCTGAGGTATAAGAGCAGAACTTTGGGTAACTTCTGGAGGAAGGGTTTATATCTCACTGCACACTAGCTTAAAGCAACTTGGTATTCACACATTGCAGCTTGACAAGTCTTGAATTTCCACTGTGAAAAAGTGACTAAACCCCTAATGGCACTCCTCATATCTGTCAAAGCTGAACCCCAGTGGAACCAGCAATCTAGGCATTTTTGAATCAGAAAAAACCTGTATGAAGGTTGCTAGGTCTCAGCCTAGTGATTAAAGCACTGATTTGTAGAAACTGAAATCAGTTTTGGTCCCTGATCCTTTGGTGTTCATGTACAAAGCAAAAACCATTGCATAAAATACAGAGGTTGTCCAGGGTTTGGTTCCCATGAGAGAATTCGTATCTATGGTGAGGTGGGACATGTACAGACTGCATCGTTGTTTATGGAATTGACAAGTCAGTTGTTTTCCTATTAATGTCATACAGCACATTGCTCTTATGCAAATATGTAATTTCCCCATTTCATCCGTTGTATTCCTTTAATTTTTAATGTGCTTCAAGAACCAAGTGTCTAGCAGAAAAGCTAGCTTTTAATTATTTATGTGTTTTCATTTTTAGCGTATACAGGCTGATGAAGCTTACCCAGGTGTTTCTGTCACTTTTCGTTTGTACGTTATGGGCCAGAATTAGCTGCATATAGTAATTCTGCACAAATCTGATCAATGCATTGCAGTAAGTTCTGCTCAGTAGATCCTGGTGTTAGGGACATGACTATGTGTAGTACTTTCTTATGGATATAAGGTTCTAGGTAATTTCACCAGAAATCTGAACATTTGTAGCCTTTCCTTCTCTGTCACTGTCAAATGCGTAATATTACTCTCTGAAGGTTGAATGGAAAGTACTTCTTTGCTTGTGGTATGTTTATGCTTCACTGAGAACATTGATTAATTAAGAGCTTTCCTAAACTTATTTTGTTACATTTTGTAAGTTTATTACTAGTTCTGATGTAGTTCTGACTTAGGGTTTCCTTTCTGTCTTAGTCTAGGCATTGTCCTGAAATTGCTCAACAGGAAGATTCTAATTTCTGCGTTTTTCTCAGGTGCTAGGTTCATCTTTCCAGCATTCCTCTGGGTCAATGATACCAGTGTTCCCCAGTCAGAGGGGTGCTAGGAGGGATCACAGGGAGATGGTAGGATACTCACCTTTGCTGGAGGAAAGTTATGTGAAGGATAGGCCTGAAGGTGAAATGTAAGCAAAATTACCGCAAGTTCAAATTTATGGGAATATTTTACACCCTTCTGTGTGGAAACTAAAACTAATTTCTAATAAAAGAGAGGGTTGTTGAAAATATTCTTCTTTTCCTGCTGTTAAGAGGGATGCCACGTGTCTGCAACACTTCTTGTAGTGATGAAGTATTTTGATTCAAAACAGAGACACAGTGGCACGGCACATGTCTGTTCCTGCAGACTCAGATTCTGTTCAAGTGACATGTTCCATGTCAAAGTTTTTGGCTCACAATTAATTATGAGATCAATGTACAGGATAAGGAACTGAGCTGTTTTGAGAGAGAGAGATTATATGTTGTCTAAAAAATTACACCAATTATACATTCATCAACATTACGTTTGACAAGGTGAAACTTAGGCTACATACACAGAAAGGGCCAGTGAGAAATTTGCTCTGTATTCAGTAGGACTGGTACTACACTGCAGGCGGAATGAAGGAAGTCAGCAGCCACAGTAATTTGATTTAAACTAGTTGAATACTGTGGTCAGTTGTTTAAAACCATCAGACTTACGAATCTTGTTATTTTTGGAATAATTTGGAGGTCAGGAATTTGAATACTAAGAAGTACAAACAAGGAAAAAAAAAGAAGACTGGCAGTCGTGTGAAACAAGTCAGAAGATAAGTTTAGGAAGTTGTTATATTCCAAAGAGCTCAGTATTGCCCAAAAGCATACACATTGTATGAAAAACAAAGAATTCCGTGTATTTGAAATCCTAACAGTATAGTCAAAGAATTGTTTTCAGTCCATATCTAATTACTACAGAAAAAGATTAAAATAAGTTAACGAACAGTAGTAAAGGAAAAACCTTGATAATAAATAATGTAGCTATTATTATATGCACAATTCCCACTATCCACCCCTTTCAGTGCTGTGACATTCATCCTTCACATGCTGTTCTGTATCCTAATTCTGTTGACTTCAGTTCTAATGAACCATTATCATCAAAAGTGCTGTGCTGGAAGAGTGCTTGTTTTAACTCGTCAGCCTAGAAATCCACATTCGATTTAAATCTGTTGCATATGGAGTCTCTTAACACATTGGTCACTGTTCCTTGTGCTTTTTATTAAACCAGCATTTGATTTTTGCCCAGTTACCACGTCTACTTTTCTGTGATCATCAGTGTGTTTTGTATAGTCTTGGAGTCTTCAGGTGTCCACTTTCTTATCATCTTAAGCTTTTACCCTCCCTACACTGCATCCTGTGTCCCTACTATTGAGACCTGTTACTATACTATACCTGTGTTCATCCGTGTTACACCATTACGCTCACCATATTTCCTTCTTCAGAAAATAACTTCTTGTTGCACCTCCCTGTAAAAACTGTGATTACACCACACACTTTTTCAAATACAAATTAGGCAATTTGCACAAATACAAATACACATTTCAAATATAAATTAAGTAGTCACCTAACCCTTAGGAAACTTTTGTTTCCAAGAAAAGAAGCTGGAGGTTCAGGCAGAGCAAGACAAGTTTAGACAAAGCAACTCTGACAGGTATCTGTTACAAGGCCATGCAAAGGTATTTGCACAGACTGTGTGACTTGTTACTAGCACCAGCAATATGATGTTTAGTGGGCTACAAGACTGCAAAGGTCTAGAGAGAGGGATAAGTCTGTAAAAGAAAGGATGACAAAGAGAAGTTTCTCTTCTAGGAAAAAGCTGTTACTTGACTGCTCATATCTAGATTGTTTTACTGTTTTAGAGTGTTCCCTGATTGCCACATCATGACATGAAGACTTCTGAACCTATATTTGTTTGGATTTCTGCAACTTCTTACACAACAAAATAATCTGTTTAAAGTAGTATTTTTCATCCTTGTTATGAGTGTTGTCCGTAAACACCTACATACGAGAGATGGCGAATAGCAGTTTTGGTCATTTAACTATTAAGTTCTGAAGTATTAAGTCTTAACAATGTCTTCTAATAGCAATTATGTTTTCAGAGGGCCTTTCCTGTTCTTGAACAGAGTAGCAGGATCGACTGGGGTAGATTTTAGTTAAAAGGATAAAAGAAAGTACTTGCTTCAGATATGGCTAGGCAAAACATTTAAAGATTGTCTGAATAGGAATGATAATAGTCTCACTTTATAGTCAAGAGGTCTATATTATAATGGGTTCCAGGAAAGTTGTTAAGCTTTACTTTAATTCATTGATTTTGGAATAGCATTTTGGCTTTTCCATACTAAGAACTTTCTGTCTTAGCTATTTCTTTAAAGCATGTTTGTCGTCATATATTATGAGTCTGGGACAGTTGCCTGTGATTATATGATTGCTCATGAATGCTAGGCTAATGGTATTTTTCCTGCTGAAAAATACTGACTCATTTGTTTTGAACTCCTACTCCACCCACATGTAGTAGTGTAGAATTATGTAAATTTTGTAAATGAGACAAGTAAAGTTCTACCAAGTGTAATAATGTTTGTTTAAACATGGGTATTTCTACATCAACTTGTTTTGAGTGGTTGTTATGGAAGTTCTATTATAGTGCATGTAAAGATCTAGGTTTATAGACCTGATCCTTAAAATTATTGCCTTAGAAGATGTTATAGCACAAAAGAATATTGTCACTAGAAGACCTTCTGGTTATAACTGAGCAAACACAGTCTTCCGTTTATCAAATTTAGATTTTGCTTGTTTGGTTTTTTGTTTTGTGTGCGTGTTGCCATTTAAAGCTGTTCAGTTTACATTTCAATTGTTGTGCTTATAAAAGTTATAACTTTATCAAATCAAAGCTGAAAAATATAAGTAGGATTTTGTGCTGATTTTGGCCTATTTCAGCATACTTTGTTCAGATGATGTTCCAATTTTGGCCTTTTTAAGCAATTGTTATGGAAGATCCCATGGGACACGGCACTGACAGGTAAAGGGGCGCAAGACGGTTAACACCACTTCTTACAAGCCCAAGATCAGAGCATTCCAACAGGTATGAAGTCAAGGAAGGGAGCCAGAAGACCTGTGTGGGTAAACAGGGAGCTGCTAGGCAAAGAGGAAAGTCTATAGGTCATGGAAGGAGAGGATGGCCACCTGGGAAGATTGTAATACTCTAGTCAGAGTGTGTAGGGATGCAACTAGGAAAGCCAAGGCCTCCTTGGAATTAAACCTTGCAGGAGAGGTCGATGGCAACAGAACGGGCTTCTTCAAATACTTTGCAGGTAAAACTAAAACTAGAGGCAATGTAAGCCCCCTGCTGAATGAGGTGAGTGCCCTGATGAGAGAGGATACAGAGAAGGCAGAGATACTGAATGCCTACTTCGCCTATGTCTATACTACTGGAGGCTGCCCTGATGAGCCCCAGAGGAAGTTGAGACAAAAGAGGAGTTTGCCCTCGTTGATTAGGACTGGCTAAGAGATCAATTGAGCAATCTGGATGTACATAAATCCATGATTCCTGATGAGATGCACCTGCAGGTGTTAAGGGAGATAGCGGTTTCAGCAGTTTTGCTGATGACACACCAGCTGCCATTCAGCAAGACCTGGACAGGCTGGAGAGTTGGATGGGGAGAAACTGAATGAAATATAACAAGGGCAATTGTAGAGTCTGGCATTGGTTGGGGACTGACCTGTTGGAAAACACTGTATGCAAAAGGGACCCAGTGGTCCTGGTGGACAGCAGGATGACCATGAGCCAGCAATGTGCCTTTGTGGCCAAGAAGGCCAATGGCATCCTGGAGTTGATCACAAGGGGGGTGGTTAGCTGATTGACAGAGGTTGTACTCTCCCTCTACTCTGCCATGGTGAGATCACGTCTGGAATATTGTGTCCAGTTCTGAGCCCCTCAGTTCAAGGACACAGAACTGCTGGAGAGAGTGCAGTGCAGAGCCATGAAGATGATGATGGAAGTGAAACATCTGCCTTATGAGGAGAGGCTGAGGAAGCTGGGTCTCTTTAGTATGAAGTAGACTGAGGCGTGACCTCATTAATGTTTATAAATATGGAAAGGGTGAGTATCACACCAGCCACGGCACAGGCCAAGCATGGCACCATCAAGAAAGATGTGGAAAAGGGGGAGAACAGGGGCAGCAAAACAGGGCTGATTCTGACAGCAAAGATACAGCACTTGAAGGGGCTTAAAACAGTGAGGAATTCACTCCAGAGCCAGACTATGACACATGAGAGCAGGACATGGCCTCAACACCCTGAACCGACCCTGCCAGGTCCCAAGTCGGGCCTAGGGCCCAGGCCTCAGGGCCTAGGCCTCAGAGCCCAGGCCCCTGAACCCTCCCTCTCCTGCTGGGGCCGTTACTCTGCCCTGGCACAGCTGGGCCACTCACAGGCCTT
>JAOXOE010000001.1:12623600-12657069 GCA_028565055.1 Phoeniculus purpureus
CACGTCGTAAGGCAAATGGCCCCAATTGTCGCATTCATACAAGCCAGCGTCGCTATGAAGAAGAGGCTTCTAATGGGGGGCTATATTTAATTAGAATACAAAAATCATTCAAAATGGAAGTACAAAGTGTATGGGAATGCTGTAGTCTAAACCAAATGCCCTCATATCCTACACATCTTTATAACAGTTGTGGAAGGCTGACACAATATCAATCTGTAATTGTTCATTTCTTTTTCTCATTAGTGCTAATACTCATTATTACTATTAACCTCAGGCAAGGTACGTTCTTTACAACCTAAATAGGAAGGTAGTTCTGCTCAGTGTGATGCCTGGGTAAATACAAAGTTGATGTGTACGTAAAAACCCTGTTTCCCACCTCTAAAAAGCATAAACATGAAGGGGTTGAAGTGTTGTTTAACCTTCAGGAAAGCTATTATATCTTAAATAACTGCAAGTTAGAAGACACATCATATTTCTTCTTCCTGGTTTTAATGACAGGAGGGTGGTTCATCCTTCTTGTCAACATCTTGATGACTATAAGAAGCAAAACATAGCCTACTATATTGTTATCCATGTAGTTTACCAGTGGTTCAGTGCACTTTCTGGCTGATACAAGCCTTGGAACTCTTCTCTTTTGAGGAAATTACAGTGAAAATAATTCATGTGTCAGAACTGAGAAACAAATGACACATGTTTTTTTTTCTTTTTTGCTTTTCTATTAGTGAAAGCTTTTCTATTATTAAATGTCAATGAATAGAAAGATATGCAGTGTCAAGAAAACAACTGTACCTGTGGACTTCTGTTCAAATTGTCTTATTAAGGAGCTGAATCTATCCTTTAAACTAAGTTTAATAATTTTGGTAGTACTGATAGTATTTCTGGTGATCAGGCCTGTGACAGATCTTCTTATTTTCTGCAGCGCAGTCAGGAAGAGATTTTTGTCATATTTTTGTCCTCTTACACATTTTACTAATGATAAAACAGATGCAACACAAACTTTTAACAGCTGGTACAACATGGGTCAAATTTCTGTGAAAAGTAATATCAGAGTTCTGTTGAAAACAGATAGATAATTTTCTTCGTGTCTGCCTAGGAATCATTTTGATCTGGCAGAAGATTGGATAGTAGCCTGGAAGTGCTACAACATTTTCTGAAATAATATTTACTATTTTTGAGACTTTCAAATGACAAAAGCACATTTAGGAATTAATTTTTTGTGTGTGGCTTCTGTGAAACAGTGGAAAAAAAAAACAGCTTATGAATATTTGCTGCAGTATTCTTGGAACAGATTATCCTGTAAACAGTTGATATTTTATTAGCTAAAGCATTATTATCCCATTGTGATAAAGGTGATCAAACATAGGCTAAATGTGTGGGAAGGTTAATGAAATAAGCCAAACCTCCACAAAGAAGAGAAGGGTCCTAGTTAATGGAGACTCCCTCCTGAAAGGGCCTGAGAGCCCATGTGCAGAGCTGACCCTCACCATAGGGAAGTCTGCAGTTTACCTGGAGCCCGAATCAGGGACATCATTAGACTGCTCCCTAACCTGGTGAGATCAGCTGGCTATAACCCACTGCTGATTCTCCAGACAGGTGGGGAGGAAGCTGTATTCCATAGCCTGAGGGGAATGAAGAAAGACCTTAAGGCATTAGGACGTTTGGTGAAAGACTGTGGGGCACAAATTGTATTCTTGCCATTTCTTCCTTTTTGGAGTGAGTACACAGGCTGGACTAGAAGGACTCAGTCCATTAATGCCTGGCTACGAGAGTGGTGGTACAGGCAGGTCTTTGGGTTCTTTGATTATAACTGGTTTTATGAGGCAACAGGCCTTGCAGATACAAATGAGAGGGGTTTATCTCAGAGAGGAAAAAGGGTTCTGGGGCAGGAGTTGACAGGACTCATTCAGAGGAATTTAAACTAGATTCGGGGTGGGGTGGGACAGTTGATGGGAAAGCACCAAGTGGGACAGAACTCTGGTCTTAATGAAAACCAGGTGGCATCTTGCTGTCCTAGGGAGAAATCGGAGCACTAAGCTCTCTCCCTGAAATGCCTGTACACCAACGCACGCAGAACGGGGAATAAGCAGGAGGAGTACTGTCAATAAGTTTGCTGATGACACAAAGCTGGTTGGTGTCACGGACACCCCAGCAGACTGTGCTGCCATTCAGCGAGACCTGGACAGGCTGGATTGCTGGGCAGAGAGCAATTTAATGAAGTATAGCAAGGGTAAGTGTAGAGTCTTACATCTGGGCAAGAGCAACCCCAGGTATCAGTATAGACTGGGGACTGACCTGTTGGAGAACAGTGTAGGAGAAAGGGACCTGGGAGTCTTGGTGGACGGCAGGATGACCATGAGCCAGCAGTGTGGTCTTGTGGCCAAGAGGGGCGACAGCATCCTGGAGTGGATCAGAAGGGGGTTGGTTATCAGATTGTGCAGTGTGGGTGACAGAGCACTGGAGTGGGCTGCCCAGGGGAGTTGCTGAGTCTCCTTCACTGGAGACGTTTAAGACCCCGCCTGGATGTGTTCCTGTGTGACTTGGTGTAGGTGATCCTGCTGTGGCAGGGGGATAGGACTAGACGATCTTTTGAGGTCCCTTCCAATCCCTAATGATGGAAAGATTCTATGATTCTGTGTCATGTCTGCTGGGGTCTTCCATGATGTTAGAGAAATTCTTCCTGTACTCAGAGCAAGGAAAGGAGTTCAGTGAAGTAGCGAAAGATTGTTCCTGAAATTTTTGAAACAGGAAATACTTAAGTACATTCTTTGTTCACTTTAAAAGCCTGTGCTTCAGTGCCTACTGGGAAGAAGTTTGATTTCATAAAAATGTGTATAGTATCTACTAATGGGGTTACTATAGCAAATATATTTATCCATAAGCTTCAATGTAAGGAGAAGTACTTATATTTCATGGTATCTTTATCCATTTAAGCATTTCATCTTATTAATATATATAAAGTTAAACATTTTTTATCAGAGCAGTTAATTGCACTTGGGTAAGACTTTGTAAAGGCTTGAGAAAGATAGTATCCAGAGATACAAATTTGAAAAAATGAGACTGAAACCCAACTTTAATGAGAATGCAAATGAGAATTACTAAGGTTCAGTGAAGGTCATAGAAGCTTAATCATCAATTTATGTCAGCAACTTCTCACGAGTAACAAATGAGTATTAATAAAAGCTGTTGTCTTAACAGATTAAACCACAAAATTATGATTGCTTTAGTATTTGACCAGCTGTCCTCATACATATGCAGTTGTATGTGTTTAAGTTGGCCTTTTTTATCAGCAAATTCAAGAATAGTCTATGTAAGGATTTGTTTTATATATATAATATATATTTTTTTATGAGCATTTTAAAAGGCTCTGGGTGTTCTCCTAAAAGGAGTTAGTTCTAGAAACATGCTTTGACAGTGCTTAAGGAATAATTTTTTTTCCAAAAATGAGATCATTCTCAGCTGAAACTATAAAATATTTGTTTCAATTAAAAATAGATAGGTTGTATGTATATGCTTTCACTAAGTTGAATAAAAATCCTGAATTTCCCAGGGCAAAAACACTTCAATGAAATTTAATTTGAATTTCTACCTTGTAACTTACTTCCCTACAATTATATAATTTTCATGAAGAGAATGTAATGTTGAGAGGCAAAATACAAAAATTATCTTCCTTGTACCTGAAACATTCATAAAACCCTAACAGAAGAACCCAAAATAGTGAACTTGGTTTAGCTCTTTTTCTTTTCTTTATGTGTGTATTTTGACAGTTTGAATGTATTTACTGTTCAACTAATAATATTTCTTTAATGCAAATAGAATATAAGCTTATTATAATCAGGAAATACTATTTTTATTCTATATAGTTGTAGATAAATGTGTATACTGGTTTGCATGTCCAGCTTTTGGTAGCATGAGAGGCCACACCACAGGGCTTCTATGAGAAGCTGCTACAAACTTCATTTATATCCTATAGTGGAAACAGCTAGAAGCTGCTTCTGTATCCTACAGCGAAAATTCCAGCCAGCTCTAAGACAGACCTACCACCAGCCAAGGCCAAGAAGTAGCAAAGATAATGTGTGATAAACTGGCTGCTATCTCTGTCCCCCTTTGTTGTTAGTGGGGAGAAGGTAGGGAAATTGTGAGTGAAGCTGAGCCTAGGAAGAGGGGAGGGGTGGGGAGAAGGTGTTTTAAGATTTTGTTTTTATTTGCTATTACCCTACTCTGATTTGATTGGCAATAAGTTTATTTCCCCAAGTGGAGTTTCTTTTTGCCTGTGACAGCAATTGGTGAGTGACCAACCTGTCCTTACCTCAAGCCACAAGCCTTTTTTTGTATTCTCTCTGCCCTGCCCAGCTGAGGAAGGGAAGTCCTAGTGTGGGTAGACTGGTGTAGAACGAAGGTCCACTCACTGCAAAGCACAATATTTAGCCAGGTTTTGCTCTGAGTGGAAATTTAAATTTTAAGGAAAGCTTCCTGATGTTAAACTAAGCCAATTGTGTCACAGTTCCAATAGTTTTATACTCTTTTCATTATCTAGATAATCAGGTAAAGGAAAAGATTAGTTAACACAGGAACAGTTCTCTGCAGACATGAATTAAGAGCTGCGGCATCATGGACAAGTCTCACTCTTGACAGCGTGTGTGGTCTGTGTTCATGAGCTACTTTCTGTGTCAAACTGTTTAGACAAGGCCACAAAAACATGAACAAACAACCAAATTAAGAAAAAACTTTGTCCTGAGAAAGTTCCCACTATCAGACAATCATACTCAAGTATCTGTAAATTAAGTGAAATTGTACTAATTGAGGCCAAAAACATCCCCACCCCAAACTCTTTTTTTCTCTTATATCAAGATCTGGAATCTAAAGTTTGAATATTAACTTCATGGTACATGAAACCTCCCTATGGATGAGGTTAAATTAACCCAAGAATTAAATTTTAGCAGAAGGGAAACTTCAAACTATGAAATTAAAAAAAAAAAATCCAGAAAATACATAGCATATTACTGCTGACATTTACAAAGAACATTGAATTAAGGACTTAAAACAATCCTGCCTGTATTGCTGATTTTGATTCAGTGTTAATTAAGAACAAAATAACTCTAGGGCAAATCTTCAATGTACAAAAAGATGAATTTCTCAAAAGTGTGGATACCACCTATTATAGTAGCGAACAGGTAGTGACACCTAATCCATCAAACTGGCTCTATAGTTCAGGAAGACTTTTATGTGTGTGCCTGCACAGAGGTGGAAGACAGAAAGAAAGCAGATGAGGTGTGATCTCTGTCTCCTGTGGTACAAATTGTACAGCTACATGACTGTGAGCAAACCTTGCTTGAGTATTCAGTACGGGTTGGGTTGGTAGGTAGGGTAGATCAGAATATTATAATTCTCCCTTGATCTCATTAGCTCCACATGGACCTGTATTTCTTATAATAGGCTAGAGAATTTATTGCTGTGCAGTCTTTTCTCACTGTCCAAGTACTGCAGTCAGTGCTTCTTTAATCTTCATTTATGTGTACCTTAAACGCTGGCATGCTTTTTTCTTCTTGTTTTTCCAGCTGAGGTTGTATTATATATCTGTAATGACAGGAGTTAGCCTTCCCTTGCAAGTATGTGCACTGATGCTTTGAAGTTCCATACCAGTGCACTGACTCATGAGCATGACTCACCTCCTCTTTAGCTGCTTGCAACAGGAATCCAGCTTAAGCTGTAGAATGTATGAAGGTAGAGGCATGATAACACCGTCCAACTGCAATACTGTGTAATACTCATTCTGGATCAATGACCAATGTATTACAGTACTACTAATCTGAGGAAAGACATATTTACCTACAAACTTTGCTTCATGGCCTAATGTGCAAGTGGAGAACAGTGACAAGTGTTCTGGGGCCCATGCTATTTAACAGCTTTGCCAGTGACATGGTTGTGTGTACTCTCACGTGTGTACATGTACTGAGTGTATCCTCAGAGAGTTTGCAGACAACATCAAGCTGTGTGGTCAGTCAACATGCTGGAGGGAAAGGAAGCCTTTCAGATGGACCTTGACAGGCATGAGAACTGGGTCTGTGCAAAGCTCATGAAGTGCAAGATCGTGCACTTGGATCAGGGCAGTCCCAAGCACAAATAGATGCTGGGTGGAGTATGGATTGAGAGCATCCCTAAAAGACTTGTGCATGCTGCTGGGTGGAAAGCTCAACACAAGCTAACAATCACAGAATGTTTGGGGTTGGATCATCTAGTCCAAATCCCCTGCCAGAGCAAGATCACCTAGATTAGTTCACTCAGCAATGTATCCAGGTGGTTTTGAATATATCCAAAGAAGGTGACTCCACAGCCCCTCTGGGTATCCTGTTCCAGTGTTCTTAAGAGCTTTTCCTTATGTTTAGATGGAACCTCCTATGCTCCAGCTTGTACCCTTTGCCCCTTGTTCTATCATTGGACATTACCAGTGTAGAGGTATGTGCAAGTACAGTTCAGAAAGCCAGCCATGTCATGGGCTGCATCAAAAGAAACATGTCCAGCAGGTTGAGGGGGGTGATTATCCACCTTTACTCTGCTTTCATGAGACTCCACATGAAGTACTCCATCTGGCTCAGGAGCCTTGAACACAAGAGGGGCATAAAACTGTTGGAGCGGGTATAGAGGAGATCTGTGAAGCTAACTGTAGGGCTGAAACTCGTCTTCTGTGAGGATGGGCTGAGAGAATTGGACTTGTTCAGCCCAATTGTAGGTAAAAGAAAGCTGGGAAGGGACATTTTACAAAGGTTGGTAGTGATAGGACAAGGGGTCATGGCTGTAAACTGAAAGAAGGTAGGTTTAGATTAGATTTAAGGAAGAAATTCTTCGCTTTGAGGGTGATGAAACACTGGAATAGGTTGCTCATTGAGATTGTGCATGCCCCTTCTCATAAAGTGTTCAAAGCTAGGTTGGATGAGACTTTGAGCAATCTGGTCTAGTGGGATGTGTCCCTGCTCATGGCTGGGGTTGTGGAACTAGATTGTCCTTGAGATCCCCTCCAACCCAAACAATTCTGTGTTTCTGTAAGTCTATGATTCCATGATTCTATTATTCCATGATTCTGTGACTATGTTTTTAGGCCACAGCAACCCAGCTAATCTAGGCTGCCCTTAAACTTGGAGGAGCGAAGGTAAACCTGTTGATGCAGCAGTCATAGCGTGCCCACCTTCCCTCTCAGGTTAAAGGGCATTTAGATGAACATCTGATGCAATGCATCTTAGTTTTTTGAATCTCACCTAAAGTTTGGTGAGATTAATCCTGTTTGTACTAAGTGGCTTTTTTAGTTGACTAGTAAAAATATTGTGTGTTGCATTGGATCTCTTTTGTACATCAGCTGTACTGAAGATTGTGTTGTTTATTTATAGAAATGGTCTGACTGTAAAACCTGAATTTTATGGCAGAATTCCTAACTGCATCTTGTTTTTAACTTTTTTCACTTTCTCTTTTTAAATTTTCATACTTCATCATATGTGATAGAGTTATGATTTACTTACACAATTTGATTCTCTCTTACTAACTCCACATTAAGTCAATAATAGCTGAAACACCCTACATTGCTGTTAGAATCATCACTCTGTTATGTATAAAACTCATTCCTTTAGTCTGTCATTTTAACAGTCATTAGCCAAGGTTTATCTGTGTCAATCATGCATGAATTCAAGCTGGAGTGTTTACATACAATGAACTTCTCTTAAATTCTGTGCATATTTTTACAAATAAGACAGATTTCACATTTAAGACAGCATAATGCTAAGAGGACTTCTGGGCTTTATGCCTTATGTAGTAATAATGTTCTAAATTGTGTTATCTTACCTGTCTTAGATGTTTGTGTTGATTTACGTTGTAGGATACTATCCGTGCTTTGCATCCAGTGAATTTTTATTTGGTGTGCTTAAATGTGGCTACTGGATTGACAGTTAGTCTACCTTACCTGATTGGAAGTATAGAGTTAATAGTAACTGAATTAATGCTGCTTTTATTGACCTACATTTCCTCTTGAAAATATTCACTTGATTGATATACTCCATTTTTCTCCACAAATATCTTTAATTCTAGAATTTCAAAACTGATTTGAATATTATTCCTAAATTATCACTTCACTGTGTCATTTCCTTCTAACACTGTAACTTACTTCCTTGTTCTTTTCGTTATAAATCAGTTCATTATTTCTAGTAAACTGAATAAGCGATTGCATTACTTGAAAACCAAATCACCCCCTCAATTTTCATAGCATCATCAGATGTCTAGGAAAAGAAATTGACAGTATGGGGCAATTCCCTATTTTAGTTTTAAAAACAGTGTTTATCAATAATATTAGGGTGCAGCAAGAATGGGCTGTTCCATGAGAAAAGACCAGTTGGCAGCTGATTGTGACAGGAAGGTGGGCAGCAGTGACCTTACCAACAAGGGCCGAGTCCTTCGGTACCCCAACAAGGTGAGCAGAGCAGATCCAGTTGCATTAATCAGAGTGAGAGGAGAGTCTAGAGCACCAGGGAAAACCAAAGTGATGAGGGATGTTCCAGCTTAAGTTGGAAAGACAAGTCAGCAAGTCAGGATCAGGTCCAGTGATGGTGACCGGAATCAGCCCCACTACAATGATCCCCAGGAAAGCAAGCGGTGAGCAGAGGCTAACCCTTGCAAATGAAAAACAGGAAATCAATACCCCATGTCAAGGTCAGGGACCTGATCAGCAGGGTATCTGACCAGGCACAGGTATTGTGGTACTGTAGCTCAGCCAGCAACCAAGATCCCAAGCTCTTATGTAGCTTCTCAGAAAAGGAGCAGGAGGTCACTTCTTCTCACAGCAGTCAGATCCAAGGTTATGCAGCCTTGCTATACCAGCACTCATCTTCCAGCACAGGTGGTTGAACCCCAGCAGAGTAAAGTGTACTCAGGATTCTGAGAAATGTGCAAAAAATTGCATACATTTACTGTATGTTTCGCTGTTGGGTTTTTTCCTCTCCCAAGCTGGTTCTATGGAAAATAGATATTGATTTTATCTAGTAAGTAACCAGAAGAAGTAATTAATTTTAACAATGTAATTCCTTTCTTGTGTTGTTTTTAACTTGTTAAATGTTTGAAAAGTAACACTTAGAAAGACAACCTATTATCCTCACATAACACAAGTGTATTTGCAATTCTTTACTTGTAGGTTATATTTAAAATCAACTCTGGATTTATTTCTTTGTTGTTTTTTTTTTCTTTCACCATATTTTCCTTCTTTAAAGAAATTAACTTTAACTTAATAAATCACTTTTCACTTTCCATGGCCATATCTACAGTTGTCCTTATTGAACAATCTGAGTCCAGTGCAATTAATAATTCTGGAACATGGCATAATGTAAAACACATGCATTATCTACACTTCCAAGTTTTGTAGGCAGATTTTATGGTGTTCTCAATTAGACAGTTCCCTTTTAACTGCACATCCAGGAGGCAATTTAGTTCATTCTTAATGAAGTCCATAGGAAAATACCAGAAATATCTTACCTTCCATTGAAGATCCTATCTGCCTACTTTTCTTGGGAGCAGTAGTACTTAACAACACCAGGCTTTCACATAATAGCTAGTGATTAAAATAGAGTGGTAATGAAAGGAGATTAAAATTTCATCTTCTGCATTTCTGACAAGTGGTCTAATAACCAGGCTCAGGCATCACAGAGAAAAGTACTTACACTGATTCTTTCTCAAGTTCAACCTGTGTGCCCACAAAGGCTGCAATTGTCATTGTACCAGGACAGAAGGGTGAAAAGATCTCACTTTAGTCTAATGGTATGAGCAGTGAGTTTTCATGAGGTATAGATTTGGTTCCAAATACCTTTCCTTGAATGCATACCCATTTAACGGTAGACTTTAAAGAAATGAACCCATTTCTACTTTTAGCTACTACTATTTTAAAATCAGTATTGCTTGCGCTCCTGGTTACAGAGCAGTCTAATTTCAAGAAAATAGATATGAAGTATTTCACACAAGGACTGTGGATGTTTTCTGAGACAGTAATTCTGAGTTAAGAATGTGGAAACAATTCCAGCATGAATGCTGTAAACACAAAGATGGGTTATATGCCAACAAATACAATTTCTACTAAGTCTGGTATTTTAATCTTCAGAGAAACAAACAGTGTAAACCTGAGCCAGGATAACTATGGTTATAAAGGAATCTATCTCCTCAGAAATATGGGCAAATATCCCAATGAGATTAGGTCACAGTACACCTTACTAAAAAATAAATTAGTGTAATTAATTGTTACATTTTTGTATCTTGTGTCAGGGATAATTCTTCTGCATTCCTCTGAATCACTCTGCATAAATAAATCAAACCATAAAAAGAGTGAATTTAGTTGTTTTATTACTTATTCATTAGGACCCATATAGGATAGATATATATGATCTGTTTAAAGAACAAAATTATTTCAGTAGATGCCATCTCACTCCAAAATAAACTTGTATAGAGAGCTTTCTCATAATAAATTTTCCCTCTATTGTACTATGAAAGTCTAATGATCCTGATTTAAGTAATTTTACCAAAGAAGAAGGATTCCCAAGTGTCTTTAACCAACTCTCAATCATAGCAATTTTGAAGCATTTAACATTTACTGTTAGCACTGTTAGTGTACGTAACAGTATCACTGCCTTTCTGCTCTACATTTTCTTTTCAATAACCAAAACTAACATTTTGTGAAAGAAAAGATTTATGCATTTATCTTACAGTGCATATTTACTATAGCCTGGAGAAGAGGAGACTCAGGGGAACCCCATTGCTCTCTAGAACTACCTGAAGGGAAATTGTAGACAAGTGGGGGTTGGGCTCCTCTCCCAGACAGCTAGTGATAGATTGAGAGGGCAGGGCCTGAAGCTGTGCCTGGGGAGGTTTAGACTGGATATTAGGAAGCACTTCCTCATGGAAAGGGTGATCAGACACTAGAATGGACTGCCCAGGGAGGTGGTGGATTGGCCATCCCTGGAGGTGCTTAAAGACTGATCGAATATGGCACTAAGTGGCCATATCGAATATGGTCTAGCTGATGTGGTGATGCTAGGTCATAGGCTGGACTATCTCAGAGGTCTTTTCCAGATTCAATAATTCTGTGATTCTGTGAGTACAAATCTATGACATAAAACATAACTTTGCTCTAATTTCTGTAAATGCTGTTTACGGGTTTTTTTGACAGCACTTTTAAAGCATCCAGATTATTTTTGAAAGTGAAGTTAACAGCATAACATATTAAGAGCTGGAGCTATTAAAACATACTTCATTTTAAATCAGAAGTGTATTTTATCTTTTTAAGAACAAGCTATAGGTGTGGTTAATGCTTTGAAAGTGGAGTACAAATTTCACAAATCTACTTTGAAGGACTGTAAACAATTCAGTGACGAAAATGATCTGTTGAATTTGAGGTCCTAAGAGTGAATTAAAACAAATTAACAGACCTGTGACTAATCATAAACCCATTCTGTATTTCTCAGTATTACTAAAAAATAAAATTTCTTAGAATATAGTTTGTGAACGTAATAGCAATATTAAAAGCTACATCTTAAACAGTGGTGAAAATTTGTCTGTCTTGGTAACCTTGCAACCTAAATTCAATAATAGCTTAAAAACCTGGAAAGTAGATAATGTGACAGTCTAAATGCAAAAATAGCATGTTTTGAGTGTTGCCTTCCTTAGAAGGAACTTCTACATTCAAATCAAATTCAGCAAATACTTAAATCAGGTAATAAATAACATCAACATTAGTTATTTCCAACAATTTAAGAACGCATACCTAAAACTATCAAACAATGCTGTGTGCTGTATTAATACCGTATAGAAAAATCTGTGTACTGTAGGATTGATTTACCTCCTTTGTGCACTACTCTGGAACACATTCATAATGACAAGAATCAACTACATGTAATTTATGATGTGTACCATAAGCCAATATCTGCTCTTGGACTACAACTACTTTAAGGTCTCAATTATTTTTTTAATTTATCAAAGGTAAGTGAAAATGGCAGTAAAAAATTGTCTTGGATTTTAAATGCCAAGAATTCTTTATAGTGTGATGCTTATTGCAAAAGATCATAAAAGGATGAGTGTAGTATGCCAGTATGAAAGTGGCTTATGTGTTGCTGTATGTGGATGATAATCTGTCTTTCCCTATAGCCAGATAATTTGGGACGCCAGACCTATTGAAAGCACATAGCAAGATGATATGTGTGGCAGTATTTCACTGAGTTGCAACAGGGACCATTATGACACCAATCATATTTCTGATAGAAGTGAAAACTCATTGACAAGATGTCATGGCCATCCTGAACCAATACTGATAAGCAGTACTTTAAATGTAGTCTGTTGAATAGACACCATTGAAAGGGTAACATGCAAATGTAGAGCATTGAGGTAAATGTTTTGAGGTTTTTTATTTCATTCCCTTATTTATGTCAAAGACAAGAGATTATATTATGTAAGAATGCAGAGACATAAGAATGACCATATGGGTTAATCACAATGTGATTTTGTGTTGAGAACTGCAAACTTCTGTTTCCCTGGAGCAAGACTGCTACTACTTTCATTTGATACTCCCAGGTTTTTGTACTGGAAGGAGGAGCTGGTCCCTGTCTATTTACTCCCAAGTTCCCATGGTTTTGTCAGTCTCCATTGTACCTGATTTTCCATTTTCTAGACTGAAAATCCTTATGACTCAGAAATGTTGTCTTTTATGACATAACAATGATACCTAATTTGGTGTTTGTATTATTTGTTACTTTTTCTTGCTTTCCAGATTCTCTATAAATTCATGGGGTGGGAGAATTGATGGTGTAAGCAGAAATTGCTTTTAAAAACTACTGATACTTGCCTAGTTGTTGTTTGCATGATAAATGATACTGTTTATCTCCTTATTGCTAGGGACTACTGACTACTCTGCATTGCAAATAAACCATCAGCCAGTATTTGAGCTTATAGGCGATGGCATGAGATGCCTAGGAGAAAAGTTTCCATAACAGACTACTCTATTTGTGGTTTTAACTTACGCTAACATATTTGGGTACTGACCTAGCAGCTTGGCGTACTTCTCAGATCACCCTATTTGAACAACTTTCCAGAGAAGACTGCTACACTGAGCTCTCTAGTTTAGGGTTCAGAAGGCTTTCTGTCTTTAGCACTGTTTCAGTTAGCTTGCTATTTACAATTTTAAGATATGAAATCTAAATTGTCTTCCTGTAATTTAGCTGAATGTTTAAAAGCTGGGTACCATATTGGGTTGAATTTGAATTTGCTCCACTTTCATATCTGAGAATACGAGTTAGGATTGTCTGTATGCAGTGTGTTTGGCTCATTTTATACATTAAAGTGTTCTTCTAAAGAACAGGAATAAGTAAAAGTTCTGTGAAGGCAGGAAAGTTATGTTACATTATTTCCCAAGGCTTCTTCTGTTGTCAGTTCACAGATGCACAAAAGTCCACATTATTTAATGCGGTGCTTTTGTAGTTTCAGATAGTGGCTACTGAACATCAATACAGTATCACTGCTATTAAAGCAATGTGAAAAATTAATCTTCTTAACAATTGAAATGTGAATAAAACATTGTTTGTGATCCTGTTGCAATTATAAGCCCAAAAATCAGATGTTAATGACTATTCATATTTATGCTGCTTTCTATCAGTGTGATTTCCCTTGGATTCTGTATTTCCAAGGAGAATTGTAACATTTTCTTGTGCTGAATTCTGTTTTGGCACATTGCGAACAGCAGTAGATGTTAGATACTGTCTATTACCCTGCCTCTGCCAAGAACCACAAATGGAATGTTTGCATCTGCTTTGAGCCATGCACCAAATTGGAAACAGTTGTGCTTATATTGTGCCTGCACAATTGACTGATGCTGACTACCCTTCAGAGTATATGGTATGTTTTATGCCTAATTATTTTTACTGCAGAACTGGGAACTTAAGAAAATCCTGTGAGCAAATCTTGGATAACCTGAAGTTAGAAATAATGGGGTAGTGAGAGGAATTGAGAAAATGATAGGGAATTTGTCTGAATCCAGAAAACCTACTTTTCAGAAGTAGGTTCATCCTTTCACCTTGAATTTTTTAAATGCTTGAGAAAAGTCTGTAGTTGCTGATTTTTGTTTTCATTTCTTTGTAATTACTATGAATGTAGTAATCAATACTACACTTTCTCATGACATTTTCAAATTACTTTCTCATTCCTCCTTGTCCTTTCCTTTAAAGAATAAATTTTAATCTGTATTATGTGTGGCTTTGCGATACTATGCACAGTGGTTTTCTACCGAAGTATCCATGGTGGGATGCACTCACAACTGCTGAGAGAACTGACAGATGTTTTTCCAAACCAATCTCTGTCATCTTTGAAAGGTCATGGAGATTGAGGAGAGGTGTCTGAGGACTGGAGAAAGGCAAGTGTCACTCCAGCCTTCAAAAAGGGCAAAAAAAAGCTATGGGCTGGTTAGGCTCACCTCTGTCCCTGAAAAGATGATGAAACTAATTCTTTTGGTTGCCATCTTTAACCATCTGGAAGAGAAGAAAGTTACTAGGAGTAGCCAGCATGGATTCATCAAGGGGAAGTCATGACTGACTAATCTAGTAGCTTTTTATGATGTCGTATCTGGCTGGGTCAATGATGGGAGAGCAGTGGGTGTTGTCTGTCTGAAGAGTGGCTGTAGGGAGGTGCCAGATTGTTTTCTATTTTGCCCGGTGGCAGGACAAGGAGCAATGGGAACAAGCTGGAACACAAGGAGTTTCATTTAGAGATAAGGAAACACTTCTTTACCTTGCGACTCACAAAGCCATGGAACAGGCTGCCTAGAGAGGTTGTGGAGCCTCCTTCTCTGGAGATATTCAAATCCCACCCGGTGCAAACCTGTGCAATGTGCTTTATGCCTCATGCATCTTAAGTGTATTTGCAAGCTTTTTCAAATCAACATCCATAGTATTTATTCACCTTACTTTAGACCTGAATTTCTCTTGCTTTCTCTGATTTCATGTCATTGTTCCTTTTCTTCTTCCCAGTCATTTTCAACAATATAGTTCAAAATATCACCACAAGGTGGAGATCTGAACTTTCCAGCATGAACAATCTCTTAATTACATGAACAGGAAGTGAGCATAATTTATAACTACTATACTTCAATTACATCTGAAATTTGCAAGAGTGTTGATAGGTATCGACAGGTTGGTAGGTGTTCAACAGAAGGTGGCAAAAACTTTGGACCTTTGGTCAAGAACTTTGAAACCATGGTCAAGATAGACTTAATGTGGAGTTAGTTGAAATGAGTCAGTTGTTGAACTGGAATGATTTCTTGCTTTGCAACTCTGATTTTCAAAAACAAATAGTGTTAACAAGGGCAGAGTTTTCAAGAAAATTCTTCGTGGTTGCCCATAAAAGTTGTGGTTTATTGAACTATTGGTTTAATAAACACTGAAAACAGCTGCTTTTCCACATGTGTAACTCAGATCTCAGTCTGAATATGTTAACATGTCTTTTAACCACGTGGCTCTAAACTCTGAAAATGAATGTGGTGCTGTTCTTGTGTCGCAAGGTAGTTAACTGCTGGGTTTAATTGGAGGATGGAAGGGTGCGGGGAAGGTGAGTTGTGGTGCTGAAAGGACAGCGCATGGTAGCAGGAATGAGGGGCGCAGGAAAGGTTAAGATAGAAACATCTATAAATGATCAGACAAAAGCTCTAAAAAGTGCATTTATGGTAAATACTGTTGATTATACACAATTCTTTGCTTCCATACAAATCCCTCATTTCATGGTGTCCTTTTGCTTTGGACAAAATCACGGTGTGATTTTGCTTTGTTAGGTTACTTAGTAGTGATGAAAAGCACAAACTATTACACTTAGACTGTACAAAATAAACCCAACAAAATTTTATAGTTGCAATTAACACTTTGCTCTGTTGTTTGTTTAACTCATTTGCTCAGTCATTAAGAATTTAAACTCTGACATTTTGAACAAACTTTGAAAATCCTGTTGAACTTTTCACTTTTCATATGGCTTATGAGTGTTCTTCACTAGCTTTAAAATGTTGCCTTAAAGCTCCAGTTTTTGCAACAATCACTTAGCTCCTTAGCTCAGGTTTTTCTGTGTTTCTTAGATAGATGTTAGTTTCATTCTAAACTTATGACACAAATATTATATAAAGTTTTGGAGCAAGAACACATTATCCATTACCCACTAGCTTATTGCCACAATTCACGTGGCGTTGACTGCAGTTTCTTTCCTGTGGACATGGAAACCCATAGAAGAAATATGTTTGCCGTGGTAGATACATGTATTCACCATACTATATGCTATTGTTAAACTGAACACCCCTTTTGTCACCTATTTTCTGTTAGAATTGATTTCCTATGTCAGAAATAAAAGCAAAACACCACATAAAAAAAATAACTTCTGGAAACAAGTCATTCCAGTTGTCATTCAAAGCTTGACGTAATGTAGTTATGATTATTTGCTGAAATAACCTCTCCAGAAATTTGAGAGCACATCACAAACTCCAAGAAAGCAACCCCTTCCTAATTTGCACACAGTATCACCTTCACTTTCACTTTCCACTAACATAGAGCTCAGTTGAACACAGTTTAAAGGCAATGGTGTTTTATGGTTCTTATCTAGTATAATGCTGACCAAACATTGACTGCAATTATTTAGTAATATAGATAAAAGGTTTTGGTTAGTGCCATTATCTCACTGTTGTCTCTCATGTGATTTGAGATGTTGTATGTTATGAATTAGAATCATTCATTCTCACTGTATTGAATACATCATAGTTATAAAAATCCTAAACACAAGCCATTATCTTTTGGCAAAGAACATGATCTTACTGTAATAATGTCAAGATCAGAAATGGATAAACTAAGATGGTCCGACAACTTTTGTTTTATACCACAAGTATACTATAACTCTACATAATCGCCACAATGTAATATACTATATTCTATAACAGTGTAGATTTTGCATGTTCTAAGCTTCAAAATGTTGGGGGTTTTTTCTCTAGTGTACGTAGAAAAAAAATCTCAAAGACTTCACCTCATTTCTCCAATGGTCTTACAGCAGTTTTGGGAGAGAGACATCAAAGTTTTCTAAGATGGCTCCATCTTTCAGGTTTTATTCCAGATGAGCTATTTCCAGAAATTGCTGACTAATGCATGTCACTTGCATTTCTATGATGATTCTTCTCTGCACATACTGAACCTTTTGATGGAACCACAAGAAGCATGATCATAAAACTACACCTGTACACCAAAGCTTGTGCAAATGCAAGGAATGCAAAATTTAACTGAGAAGCTGACCAGCTCAATGGCATCATTTTGCAATATACTGGTTCTTTTTTTGTTGTTCTCAAATTCAACCATGGGCTCAATTTTTTAGTTTGAATATTTTTAAATTCCTTCAGTATTTGTTCTGTTTTACCAAAGTCCATTAGCTTATACTTAAAATTGGGTGGACTAAAATAAAACCTTACCTAAGTATATACTATGTGCATGCTCAGTAGAAGGTGGGTTTTTTCTCTACTGTCAAAGTGTAACTTTTATTGCAACTAGAGTAGCATGAAGAAAGATGATATTATGGCATCATTTATTTATCCTGCTTCCTGACTTCTTTGAATTAGTTGCTGCTCCACATACATTGTGGTGCAGATGAAAAAATTGATCATAGTAGTTTAGTCTGTATGCTTAGCTCTTGAGTACAACATATATAGTTCTATATCTGTTGAGTTCCAGTTGGGTTCCCATCTTGTGACTGAATTACTCACTGAATTCCTTAGGGTGTATTTGACAAGACATAGTAGCACCATCTTCATGAACACAGCTGGATAGACAGTTTAATGCTATTTTGTTATGGTACTTCTTCCTGCAAACTGAGCTGTGTCATTACACATATATTACTTCCCATGAGAATGATGATAATTATGACTCTTTAACAACTGATAGTGCAATTAAATTTTTTAATTCACTGAAATTAATATTAGATGTGATACGAAGTAACCTTCCTTTCAAGAAAGACAATTTGACTTACACAAAGTTTTTCTATCAGCTTTGATTTTTGCCATTTTGGTTAGGTTTTGCCTCAATTATTATGACAGGACAGGAGTCAATGGGCATAAATTAAACTGCAACAAATTCCATTTATTTATAACCAAATATTATTTTTAAACTGATGGTGACAGTGATTGAACACTAGAGCAGGTTTCTCACCAAGTTTGTTGTGATCCCTATCTTGGCAGAGAAGCAGTCCTGAGTGACCCGCATTGCCACTTGACCCTGTTCTGAGCAGGAAGGTTTGAATATATGATCTCCAGACATTCCTTCTAAATTCAGCTATACTGCAATTCAATAATTCTATTAAATTAGAGGAAATGATCTATGTTTCCTGATGAAATGACAACTAAATGAGGCAATCTTATGTTTTCACTTTAACTTCTGTATGAGAGCTGCCAGTAATTCGCCGGATTTTTCTTTCATTGGGCCTTTGTTTTCCGAGCAAAACTCAGACTGTGTGCTTTCCCACAGTCAAGCACAGCACAGAACAAAATGAAACCAATGAAAACTACCCCACAGTTAGACTGCTTACTGTCTTTTAGAATTCATTTGCCAGATTGGATATTATTAATGTAGGCAATGAAAGTGGGAACTGTCAGAAGAGTGAAAGAATTTGCTTGCTTGTGTCGTTCTCCAAGATCTTCCTTCTATGTTGTTGACAGTCTGTTACTTCCTGGTAAAATTAGCACATTGCTGCTCATGATCAAATGTCAAGTAACATCAGTTTTTTTGTTCACTGGGTGATCATTCCTTTGCTGGTTATGATTTTAGCTAATAAAATTTTAAGACTCTTTTGGTTGATATAATCTTCCTATGATTAATGACAAGTGCTAGTACCTAAACCATCACAACTACCTAGGTCTCCTACAGCTTGCTTAGCTCCGTGTGTTCATATTTAACAGCTTAACTTTCAGTTTCCAATATGGTATTCCTGTGGCTTTCTTCATTAGTGTTTGCCCAGGCATACCACAAAAGTCACAGCAGGGGGCCCTTCTTGTAAGTGGGCTCTCCGGTACCTGCCTTTAGCTTCACTAGTCTTTTCTTCCAGATTTTCTGAAAAGCATCCTGCAGATTCCTCCACATACTAGGAAAAGGTTCATTTTCTTCTTGAGTGAGGACTTTGCTCCTTGTGTGCCCTTCTGGATTTGCCAAATGGTGAATTTTCTAATGAATGCTTTATAGAGTAACTTCTAAACCACACACAAATACAGCCATTCTAATTAACTGTACTCCAGTAAATAGGAATTGGTTGTATAAGGGACCATACTACTTAGCAGCAGCTGGCTGGACTGCCACTTCACATGTTGACATTATGGCTTTTGTGCAATTCCAGATAACTTAATAGTATTTCTCATTCAGCTGCATATCTCTGGGGAAAAGTAGAATGAACAATATGGTAACCTGTTCTAACAAGGTAACGTGGTTTGACCTCATTTTTACAAAACGGACCCAGAGGGGATTAAAACTTGAAAATAATGCTCCAAGTTTAAAGTCTTCTTCATAGTCCTTCATTAGAATAATTTCCCCCACTCCTGTCTTACGCTTTAAACAGTGCATTTCTCCTGGAACTAGGAACTGTTGAATCCTATTATTCTTTTATTTATTTCCATTCAGCCTCTGTTTCACCAATCTCAAAAGAAATGAAAGGAGACAAAGTGATGGTGCAGGACACCTGTTTGTTGTCTTTCATGTGATATTTGTTTAGTTTTATGAAACAGCAGTCTCTACTCATCGTATTGAACCAGACTGTTTTTTGCAAGTACAAATGTAAGCAGGTACCTTACAGGGGCAGGCAACAAGAACTTCATCCTGGACTTGGTAGACTCACAGAAAATTAAAAGCCATTCCTGCAGCCTAACTGGGCACCTAAGCTTTTTAATACCAACAATCTCTGTTTCTCTAATCTGATAATTTTTCTAATGTACAGTCTGTCTTCATAGACTTCATAATTTTTCTATTACTCAATGGTAATAAAAATGATAATAAAATTACCCAGAAGTACCCAGCCATTGCACTTCGCTGGTCCTGCAATGAAGGTATGGTAGGGACTTAAATCACATTTGGTCTACATTTGGATCATTATGCAGTCTTTCAGGAAACAGGTATCTGGTCACTCAGAATAGCATGTACTTTAACATGCTAAGGTTGCTAAAGGTGGAGACATGAGGGATTTCCTATCCAACTTAGGATGTGTCACTTTAAAATCATGTACAAAGAGCAAAGGGAGAGATGAGAGGATGATGGAGGAAAGAGAAAGATGGAAAGGAGAGGAAAGAGCTGATGGGAGGGAGGTAGGGAGGCAGACAAGGACGAACATGGAAATAGGAAAGTAAGAGAAATAGAGTCAGGGAGAGAAAGATAGAAAAGGAGGGAGAAAAGGAGAGAAAAAGGAAGCAAAAATGGATTCTAGAATAGGATTTCTAGGATTATAAATTATCTGAATAACTGTACTATTTGTAGACCAAAATGGGTCTGAGGACACAATTTACTCTATCGTCTTCTGTAAATTAGGATCACCCCTAATGACTATTTATTTAACTTGTTCTTAAACTCATGCTGAGATGTGTGTTCCCTATCAATGATAATCTGTTCCATCATTTAACTGTCCTGATAGCTGAGCTGTTTTCAGTTAACATCGAATGTAAATCCCCTTTGCTATACAAGTAGCTCTAATTAAAACCAAGTGTAATTTATCTACGTCTTCCTTAAAACATGAAGCAACAAAATGAGAAAAGTGTGCTTGTTAGAACTTCAGGAGTGAAGTTCAGGAGATGGTACTTTGTCTTTTGTTTCTGCCTATAAATTCCAAAATTAGACTTCACTTTGTTGCAAAAATACTGTATTTTTGAATCATTATTCACTTTGTGTTTTACTACACCTTCATACCTTTTTCCATTATTTATGGAGTTGTCCTCTATTTTCTATTTTATTAGTTATTATTATTATTATTTATTATTATTAGTTAACGTTTGAGGAAAGATGTAATGCCTATGCTTCCCCCCCCTCCCGAAATGGAGGAAAATTGCTGTGTTCCTGATTCAGAAGGATCCTGCTATCGCATGATCAGATATCTGAGTTAATTAAAATTAATCTAAGTGACTGCAAAACTCTCTCTATATATAAATACCTTATATTTTAATGATTAAATATTATATTTATAAGCAAAATTCTGTTCTATTCGGGGTAAATACACTTACTGCAGTTGTCTCTCCAGATTTGACCTTGTTAAAACTGAAAGCACTGTATATGTTATATTACAGAAATAGTTTATCCTAAAGGCAGTGCAGCTAGCCTTTCCTTTCTCCTCCCCTACCCCCCCAAAAACAAAGCAATCTGTATAGTCCAACACTTTGTTGAGGTAAAATACTTTGGTATCAAAATCTTGTTCTGGGTATGATGCCTCCTGTTCTGGACGTAATGATGAGGGAATTCTTTCACCACTCTCATATATTAGAACCGGTTATGGCCCATATAGCTGTCATTGTTTCAGTAACCTGCAAATTTGTTGCCACGATGAAGCTTTCTGTTAAAGTTTTTTTATTTATTAAGTCAGTGGTTGGTTGAACCTACAGCTGAACAACAGGGCTTACTGTGGAAAGATCTGAGGTTATGCGTAACTTACGTTGAAATGCTGTATGTGGACAGGAGAATATAGTCATGGTTACAGCAGCGCGCAGGAAATCACAATTTTGAGTCTTGGCTGTGCCACAGACTTTCTGTGTGACTTTGGACAAGCTGCTCTTTGTGCCATTAGCTAATAATACTATCTCTATCTCCCAGGGGTGTTGTGAGAATACATTCATTAATGTTTGTAAGGCACATGGATGCCATAGTGATGGGGCCATATAAGCACTTAGAGAAACAATCCATTTTTGCAACAATGTGCATCTCCCTGACTAAGGACTTTTTTGCTGGAAGTTTTTCATAGATGCTTGTTATGAATAAATCTACTTTATAATGATACAGTGAGGTTAAACTGCCTTTTGGAGTGCAGTTTCACTTTAGTATTCAGAACAGGTGTAATCAGTCATAAGTTGGAAAGCTGTTCCCGAAGAAAGAGAACAGAATTTTTATAGTCAGACATTTAACTAGAAAAGACACCTCTCCTGATTTATCTAGTTCAAAACATAGAGGATTATTTACATCTGTATCTGTCTTGCAAATAGTTTATTCTATTTTAAGCACTTCTCATTACATTGTCTAAACTACCTCCTCAGGCAAGTCATTCCATTGCCTAATTGCTTTAAAGTTAAACAGTTTGCTCAAATGTCTACCCTATTTTTTCCTTGTGGATATAAGTTACTCTTTCAGGCTGTCCTTTCTTTCTGAAATAACCTTCACTCATATGTGTTCAGTTCAGACACACAACACAGTTATAGCAGGTTAACAAGGTATTGCATTAGAGCTGATGGGAGTAAATTGGTAAGCCACTGTAATTTGATTTTATCATTTGCCTGGCTGAGTGCTGTACAGTATTAATATATGAATATGTGGTTCTGAACATTAGCACCAAGGAGAAGAACATTCTCAAGGCCTTTGTAGAGACTTCTTGGTGAGAGACTTCAAATGTAGAAGAGCTGCTGCAAAGACTTCGTAAGAGGTTTGGGTTGTTTGGGGTTGGTTTGTTTTTAGGGTTATGTTTGGTTTTATTTGTAGAAAGTAGTGTCAGCAGAGAAATTATGGAAGAGTGTGAGCAGTCCCTGGAGATAGTGAAGAGGGCTTTGCAGCTTTTGAGGCTCTGGAAACAAGGTGTCTTCTGTGCTTCCATGTAAAACGTTTTAATTTCAAGGCTAAGTCCAAGCAAATTTTTCAGAGACAGTGCTCAAAATCTTTATGAATATATGTGATCATTATAAGACAGAGACCCTATAAATGTCCCAGTGTTGGGAACCAGCACTGTGTCCTATGATATTAAATATAGAGAATTAACGTGGTCTTTAACAATATCCAACTGTAGGAAATCAAAGCAAGATGTAAACATGCAAGAGAAGAGGCCTCATTTGTTCTGGGGTTCATGCGATTGCTTGTTTGCTGTGAAGTTGGTGACTCCGCTCTTGTTATTTGTTGTTGTTTGAATACGTGCTGAATAGGATTGCATTTAATAAAGTTCCCATATGAGTGACAGTGGCAATGCTTGTCAGCATGAATACTTCTCAAGGTTATTATTATTATTTTAAGCTTTGTCTTTTATTGTTTTTTCTTATCTGTGAGTATTTGGAATTGAATGGAGTTGATATCATCCTCTGTTATACGTATACTTAACATATACTACTCTCGTCAGGAGAACTCAAAAGAAAGATGTACACTACTGCAGTATTGTATAAGCTTGCTACAAAAAGAGCCACAAGCATCAACTCCTAATTTTAACTTGGATTCACAACTGTCAGGCTGCTCCCAACCTCATGTATTGTGTCCTGTTTTCTGGGTTTAGCTAAAGACTGAACACATCTATCTTTCCTTTCATTCAGGAATGAATGAAAAACTGTAAATAAAGACAAAGGGAGGAAATGTCATGTAAAAAAATTAATGAAACATTATTTTCTCTCACTTGTTCTATACCATTAAAAGTCTTTTAAACTTTTAGTTTATTAATATTATGTTTAATAGACATTATTTAAATAAAATCCTTCATTACCAAAACTTTCCTGTACAAATATATTTTCATGGTAGGATACTTCAGAGACAAGATCACCTCTACTAAAATATTCAGGAAAAAATGTAACTCAAAGATTTACATTTATCTTCTTAAAAAATAGGAAATACTTACTGTTTTTTCTTTGATACACTGAATGCATCACACAAAAAAACCTAATTGAGATGATAAAGATTAATCTAGTTTGAATAACACTGTTTAAAAAAGCAGAAGATGCTTGTTTTCAAAATACAGCTCTGACAGTTAAATAGATGAGCGTGAACAGTGGAAAATTCAAAGTGTTATTAAAACAAAAGGTTGTCCTATGTTTTGTTTATCAAAAGGAAGACACATCTCTTCAGCAGTATATCTGGAAAACAGGTAAACCTACTCAATCTATTACAGTTGCATTACTGTGTTTTAATGCCTTCTGAAGATGCTTTTCTGTATGGAAAGCAGCAGGGCAGGCATATAAACTGGAAAGGGCAGAGTCTTTCCCTTATAGCAAAGTAAATTGCAGTGATTTCTCACAGTAGGAGTTCATTGGTCATATACTGATTCTATCCAGTTTGATAGCACAACATTATTGATAAACACCTTCATGCCTATGGCGTCTCTTTAGAATTGATGCCAGTTGCACATGTTTATATCAACGGAATAACTTCTCCCTTGCTGATCCCTCAGGCAATACTTAATATACAATTGGATGTTATCTTGTTCATAGTACCTGATATTTCATTTTGCTACATGAAGTACACGCCTGCTTCTCATATCTCCTCTGTATTGTTCTAAAGTGATTATGAAAAAAAATAAAAATTAAAAGCTATTGGTACTTAATGGAAAAAAAAATTATGTGTAGGCAGAGAATAAAACAATTCAAAATGTGGTTGGCATTCAAAATAAATTTAAAATGTCCTATTTAAACATAACAGTAATTCTAGTTAGCATATGGTCTTCTGCTAGTCCCTTGTTTCTAGAAGTAATTGGTGTGTGTTTTGTGAGTTTGATGTGTTCCGCTTTTATAGATTTCTAATAGTTTTCTATAAAATTAAAGAATTTTCTTTTTTTTCTGGAATTGTTTCTTCATAAAGGAAGTTTAAAAAAAGCAAAAGCAACACAAAGCGCGTGTTTGTGTATCCAGCGTTTGGTGGGATTAGATTTTTAGTTTATATCTAACACAGTTTTGCTGTGAAGGCTGTAGTGAGAGGAGTGCTATCTACTCTATCTCTGTATAACATATGAGTACTTAACCTTTTCAAAGAAAGGAGGAAGACAGAGAAAGACTCTTTTACCAAGCTGCAGTTTTGTCAAATGCAGTTGGGTATGTTTGGCTTTTGCCTGAAATGATGCAATAAACTTTTCTTAAGTCAGTGAAGGTCAGTTCTATGAACACGATTCTCAGCATCTTAAAGTAGCTGTTACACACAGAAGAATGATTGTAAGGGGAAACGTCCAGGTCTTCAGTTCTAAATCTTCAGGTGTGCAGGCTGGTAGGACCTCTAATGTTTTAGTTTATTCTGTGTTCATTTCCTTTTGCATTTTCAGAAATTATTTCAATTGAATCATTTATGATTCTTCCATTCAGATTATAACAGCTATTTTGGAGCGGATAACCCTCAATGGCTGTATATGAGACATTGCCCGGGGTGCTTCCAAGATGCTTTTGAGCTGGGTAAGGAAACACTGAGTGTTGACACATTCTCAAAGCACTATGGCATGGACTGAGAGTATATAGTTTATAACCTGTGTTTCTGACCTATTATTCTGTGTACTTCTGACAGAATAGACTATACTAGTTTCCTTTGAAATGGTAAAAACAAATGTTTTGTGAAAAAACATAGGTAATAAGTATTTTTTAAAAATAAACACAATATTAGTAATCTAATTCATACATAAAATCTTTAATTCATCAGTAACCACTTCTGCTTTTTCTCTAGTAGCCATTCAATGTATAATATTTTACTAATGTAATATCACGATATTAGTGTTATATTAGGATTCTGGTGAGGTAAACCATACTCATATTTTTATTGTGACTTTAGGATCAAAATTAACTGTTGAACTCTTGTTTAAGGTGTAATTCCCAGATTATCTTTTCTACCTACACAGCACCTTGTACAGTCAGAGTCATTTAGGAGAAATTAGCTTTCAAGATTCATTTGCCCTTTCAGGTAAGGGCGCAAGAAACAAAAATCATACAGGCTAGTGAACTAGAACCTGTGCACGAAGGACAGTGTAGACATGGGGTGCTGTTGTGGGCCTTCCGTGGAGTGTGTATTAAGTGAAGAAAGCAGAAAATGCTTTCTATCTCTTGTTCAAAAGCCGGCTGATGAACATTACTATGATGACTGGGACAGGCCAGCACAGATGTGACTAGAATCTCCCAGGAGCTGGCCCAAAGGAGGATCCATGATCCACTTCACTCCTTCTTAAACGATGTCCAGGGAGAGTGTATATTATTCTGTAGAGAAAGATGAAATATGTTATCCATCTGAAATCCAGCTGAATCAGCTACAGTATGTCTATGATTTTCACAGAAGTTTGTTCAGGATGTGCGTTGCCACTGCTCCACCAAGGGATTTTAATAGCTCTTTCCTTGTAAAATGCCAAAATCTTAGATGCTTCATTTCCTATTTCAAGAACAATGTATTTTAAAACAATGTCAGTGAAATATTTCTTATACCATCTAGTATTAACTGACCATATTTTTTTTTTGCCTCTTTACTGTCACAAACTATATTATACATGAATGGCTTATAAAATTATTTCTTTATAATTCAAAATGGCAAATAGTTTTATGCTTTAAGATTACACATTGAAAAAAAATCCTTTACTTATTTGAGATTTTATAGTAAAGTCCTGAACAAAACCCAGAAGAAACTTAATACATAACATTCTGGGCCTCATTTAACATTACATTATGATGCATTTTTAGGTAAAAAAAAAAAAAAAAGAGTGCCATAGTGGTAAATTCATTAAATTTATACTTAAATGTAATAATTGTTCATTTTGTGCATGCAAAATTTTTCAACTGTTTATTTGAGCTTTTGAATATTTTTAAAGCTTCTGCACTTAACATTTGTATGAAAAATACTTGTTTACCTTCCAAAAGTTTAATAGGAAACAAAGATTGCATCTCTGCTCAGTAATATAACCCAGCAGGCTCAAACACTGTGGAAGCAGTTGCCTCTTCTTCGTATGTTCAGAAACTGTTCTCATGGACTGGAGATGTCTGGTTTGCTCTGGATATGCTGTATTTTAGCTGCATCTCTGTTTTGTGCTTACTACTGTAAGAATTGCTAATGGAAAGAATTTAAAGTGCCCATTGTGGCCTGACTTCACCCTCTGATGATTTTTTGGTGCTATCCAGGTTTTGAGATGGAAAGTCAATAGGTAAAAAACATGAAGGAAGTTTTCAGGTTAAAAGTCAAGCTGTACGTCAAAGAGCCTATTGGTTAAGTTGCCAGTTAGTGCGAGTTAGTAGAGTAAAAATAATTCCTATAGAGCTGGATTTTTTTTCTTTTTCCCCCTGCACTAAGATAGGAGGAAGTAACAAAAGAAATATTTTAGCTTATTAACTTTACCATACAACACTGCTGTTGCTCGTTCTATAAGGGTTTGCTGTTACTTGACTCACTTTAGTCACTGCTTATTCAGCACAGCTTCTTCCATGGGTCTTTTTGTCAACTAAGAACTTATACATTGAATGTTACATTTCAATTGTGTGCATTTATGCTAGACCTTCAGGAATTGGTGCTAGAAACTGTGGATGATAACTAAATTCTGTTAATTTCATGCATTTAATTAACCTGTTTATAATACAAAATTATAATACAAATCCTTTTCAAGAAAAAAAAAATAATAATTACATGTTGAGAAGTGTTAACAATTCCCAGATGATCTTAAAAAATATAAAAAGTAAAAAATATAAGGATAAGCCCTCTCAGTTTGTGATTTTTGTGAATATCTACAGAATCACTGGAATGTTCAAGCCTATGCTTTGCCCAGCTTTCAATAGTTGCATGATCCCTCTGAATTATCATGGAATGGTTTGTGTTAGAAAGAACCCTCACAGATCATTTAGTCCAATCCCTCTGCCATGGCAGGGATATCTTTCATTAGATCAGGTTGTTCAAAGCCCATCCCTTCTGACTTTGAACACTTCCTTATCATTTCAAGGCAATAATTTTACAACTGGAGACAGAAAGGCCCTTGAGACCTTGTAGACTCCCTTTGAGATTTGTAATTCCCCTCCTGGATGTAAAGTGCTACCTGTGCAGGTCTTTCTGGCTGAATGAAGGCATGTTTTGAAAATAAACCACAAAAAAATAGGAGTAGGAAAAGATGGACAGACAGACACTGCAGTTACATTTCTCCATTAAGACATGTATGGTTCTGTCAATTTAATCCTGAGTTTCTTTCTCCCCTCAGATATATAGAATTATCTATAGGCAGTCATAGCATATGTAACCATGTATCATATAAATTCAATCACATAATTCAAATGCCTCTTTCATCAGACATTAGAATATTTCTTCCTGAACAGGTTGAGTGAAAACTTTATACATCTCATATGAAAAAAAAACCCCTTATACTCTGGTAGGCAAGAATGAGTTTCAGTACTGCAGGTTCTTCACACAGGATATACTACTCTGCCTCCCTCCTCTCTGGCAGCTCATTCATTACAGCTCATGCGTTTTCTCATATGAATACTGGCACCAGTTCCCTCCGATCTGTACTGGTTGCAAGTACCATCAGTGTAGGAGCTGGATTTTTTCAGGCTCTAAATTTTGTAATCTCAGATGCATTGGGGTTTTTCTATGTGGAAAATTCCCCAGGCCTAGTGCCATCATTGTTCTCAGTAGGAAACCTTAATTGCAGAGCTAGTTGGGTAAGAGTTGGATTAGCTGGCAATGTTGTCTGGAAAAGCTTTCAGCTGTGCAATGTTATCACTTCCTCTATGTACCCCCCACCCCTAAAGATTCTGAGCCTACTGAATTTGGTGAGATACATATGTTTTCCCCAGCTACAGGAGCTGTGAAGGGTTCCTCTGGGATATCTAAGTATAAATATCTAAGTGTGTCTTCAGTTGCTAGGTTATTTTTAGTCAATGAGTGGTTACCAAGTCATCTCTAATTGTGCTGTTAAATGTGTCAGAGCAGCTACTGCAAAGCTAGGTGCTCCCTGTAACACGTTGAGTGTATACGGTAAAAAGAAAGAGGACAAAAGCAACATTTCAGAAGCGAACTGTTTGAAGGTTTGAATTATATAACAGGAGGTTGCTTAATGAGCAGAAATGAGGAAGGTAATCCACAGGTACAACCTGGATGGAAGTGCATAGTAACATAGTTTGACTGTACTACCCATAATATCTATGACTAGCATACTGTCTCATTTTAAATTTGTGTTTGTGATGAATTTACCAGTGGTTCAAGGGATCAGAATGGTCTTACAGAACCTTTCTCTTCTTCTCAGGTAGCTCCTATACAGCCTTTGTCTGTAGTGGGCAAAAGCTGTTACCAACTAGTGACTACTATGTGCAAGAAAGTGCAATGAGTTCCCAATGGGCTACTGTCCACATAACATGAACTGCAAGCACAGTTCTCTCTCTATAAATAGAAAATAAGAAGAAAATAACTGCGTAGAAGTCAGTAAGACAGTAGGAAGAAGACAAGAACAGCAAAATAAAAGCCAAAGGAAATAAAATTACTTTAAAAGAAAAAATACATCACAAGTTCTAAGCAGAGATGATGCACCATAGAAAGGAAATGGCATACTATTATTCTAAAATACCAGGGCTGCACTATCCATCTTATAAATCTGCCACTACAGGAAGGAATTGGAAGGAGGGTTCACTCTGTCAGGAATTACTCAAGACTTATTAACATATCACCTGGTTGGGTAAGTGAGGGGAAAACAAAGCAAAACTTTTGAATGATCAAATGGATGTGTAACTGTGGTTCTTACGAGAGCTGCATTTTTGTTGTCCCCGACTGTGATTAACAGAATCTCTTTGGAGACTGATTTCTAATCGAGTGGCACTTACCAAGCATCAGTAGGAGATGAGCAGTAAATTTTGGGGACTACTGTACTTATGACTAACTCAATGACAAAGAAATGTGAACCAGCAACTGGCATGCAGAGAACAGCTGGAAACAACAACAAAAGAAGAAAAAAGGCTGCAAAATCTAATTGGTGGAAATAAATCCATTTGTATTCATTACTATCTATTCAATGTATCATCTATTTTGGTTAGATTCAAAATGGAAAAGATTTATAATGCCACTTCAAGCATATGTGAAAGATGAACCAGATGAATTTCAACAAAATAAAACGTTAAACTTCATCATCAAAAAACAATCCAGCTAGGAGAACCACAGAGCTGGAATGATCACCTCAAGTGACTGGTGACAGGCTATTGCCTGAGTAACTCGAAACTAACAAAAGGTGAAATCCAAAAGGCATTGGCAAAGATTTGGTCTAGATAACCTAATAATAGATACTGTCTGCTCTAGTTTTTGTGATTCAAAGTCTGTAGTAGTTTCCAAATTCATTAGCAGAAATGGAGTAATGTCATCTCTGGTGCCACTGTACTTAAATCTGCACTGGCCATGCGTAATTTCAGGTTTTACTTCATGAACAGGAATAAAATAACTATGCAAAAGTTGTTTGACACAACTGAAAATATCAGGGACTTAATTTATAGGGTATCTCAGTAATGAAGACTTTATCTTCTGAAGTTGAGTCAAGTCTTTTCACAGAATTGAAAGCAGAGTATAAAGAATATTTTTAAACCTCTAGAATTGAGCAAAGGCTGCTGTCTTTGCTACAGAGCTCCAGTTTTAGTAATTCCATAGAACTAGATTGAAGTTTTAGTAAAAAGAACAAACGAGCTGTAGTTCAAAAAAAGAACAGATATTTAGGAAAAATGTGCTCCATTTTTTCCCCTGCTTTCCTGTAAGAACTCAGAAATTTTATTTCATACACATTTGCTCTTGCTTCTTGATCATCAGGAAAATGCATTCCTCACTTTCTTGCTAATTTAAAATTAAAACACAACTGTGAGATTTCCTGTGGAGTTGTTCCCTGGTAGGAGCTACTGCTGCCTTTTGTCTCTATGATGCTGGGAAAATACGGGGTCAGAGCTCACTCTGGCAAAACCCTGAAAATGCACAGTGAGGTACTTCTGTAAAACTTTCTTGGTCTAAGGTGGGTGTTATTGTATGTAGGTCTTAATAGGCTCTAAGACAAGAGGGAATTTTTGTCTGTGGAATTCATTCAGAAGTCTTCTAGAGAAGTCTGCACTGGTAACTTGAGTTATTTTTAATATTTCATGAGTCTTTATGCAGGTGACAAGTAAAGAATTTGAAGATGGGTATGTTTTAATAGGACTCACCCTATTTGAAAAGTTGAAAGCAATTTAGAAAACATAAAAAACACAGTGAACCATGTTTAGTACAGCAAGTGGCGTTGCCAGGTACTACTGTCCTCTCAAACGGGGAATCTTTTGGAATCCCTTGTTGCTATGAGACTAAATATCTCTGTACAGTGTGAGCACTGAACCAGATTTTGCTCCCACTTACTCTGTTGTGCATGTACAGTGAGTCCCCTGTGGCCTGGAAGTGCAGTGTCGCTGGGCTATCTCGCCCATGAAAGGGTCTGATCCAAACTGCACAAAAGCCTAGGAACATTTGTCTAGTTCAGAAACTCGAAGAAGTAAGGCTAGTTTAAAATGGGAGAAGAGCTATCATCTTGCAGCTCAACAGGAACAAGCAGTTTGAGGATTTTCACCCTATGACAGTGGGTCTTCAAATGCTTTTAGTCATAAAGGAGAGTGATGTGTAGAAGTTTCCATGAGCTTTCTCTCCAAACTTAGCATGTTCAAACTGGAAAGATACATATTTGTTATCTGGGGCTGCCTAAATGTTTAAGTTAGAAGCACTTTAAAAATCCATTTATCTGTGGACATAAAAGCTGCTGTGTCAGGGTTGGTTGGGTTTTTTTTGGTGTTTGCTTAAGTATGAAATGTGTGAATTTTCTTTAGCTACTTTACACTTTTTTCTTTCACACAGAAGGCAAACAAACAAAACTCAACTTGAACTGTGCCCAAGGATGACTGGTTTCTCACCAAAGTGTGCATTTCTGAATGATTTACAGTAGAATACCTCTAGTGCATATATGACACTGCTGTAACATTGCATTGCTGTAATCTTCAACTATAGTAAATGCAATAAATGGGTTTATAGGGATTTGTGTGAAGTTTAAAATGCAAATGTTTTTAGTGTTTCTCAGCACTATCAGCGAAAAGCCAAAAAAGCAGAGGGGTGAACTTAACACTCATAGTCAACAACAAGGGACATGTTTGCCCAGTTAAAATATTGTTAGTCTGTCTTTACAAGCATCTGGAATCTCTCCCTTTAAAAAATTAAGAAATTATTAAGTATTATAAAAAGTAGTAAGATTGCAAACATGTAACCCACGATCTACAAAAACAAAAAAAAAAGCCTTTAACGTGCAACTGTTCCCTTCCTTGGGTTGTATCTGCTAAACTACAGATGTGCTTTCACGTCCAGCCCCGACAAACCGCAGCATCGCATCGGTTATGTGGAGCGTTAATGATCGTTGCTGAGGTAGTGCGGGAAATCCGCGGCCAGCTTGAGGCTTGCAGCAACTTTCAGCTTGCCGCGGACATTGCGCGGCAAGGAAGACTCGGCCGTGCCGAGCCATGCTATGCCACGACGTGTCATGTAGGGCCGTGCCACGGTCCTGCTGCCTCCTGCCTGCAGCTTCCCGCGGTGCTGCGGAACGCACTTGCCCCATTGCTCCTCTTCGCTTTACTCTCCACACCCCGCCGACTCCCGCCGCAATCCGCAGCACTGGGGTTTATCTCCGGGGTCAGCGCAGGCCGCGGTGCGGGACACAGAGCGTCGCGGAAGTTGCGCGGGGCAACCGGGGACATTCAGAGGCAAGAGGCGCGGCAGCCCGTCCGGGTCAACCCCTTCCACCGCCTATATCCGTGCACCTGGCCGCGCAGCTGTCCCCGCATCACCCCATGGAGCTGCCGCGCGGCGCGGTGTTCTCCCGGGTGGACGCGTCCGACGGGGCGGCCCCGCGGCCGCCGGGTGCGAAACGCCACGGAGAGTCCCAGCGCGCAACAGCCGCGGAGTGGCTCCGCATCGCAGCACCTGCCTAGCCTGCCCGCCCTCCACCTGGCTTCTCCACAGCAGAGGCCACCGTGGCAAGGACCTTCCCCCAGCGTGGGAGAGCGGCAGCGAAATCCCGTCCTTGGTCTTTATATTTGTTTATTAATTAATTTATTTATTTCTGGCGTTTTCCCCTTCGCGGTCTTGTTTTGCTGCTGCAACGGAGGCATCAACCTGTGGACTGAGGCAGCTCTCGCCGTAGCCCGGCGCGGCTGCTCGCAGGGAGCTCCCGGGGCCGGCCAGTGAGAGCCCGTGGGGAGGCCGAGCTCTTTGCCGGAGCTCCGGCGGCCCCGCGCCTGCCGGTGATGGCGGGATGAACTGACAAACCCCCGCTCCACACCCTCTCCGCCCCGCACCACAGAGGATCTCCGAGCCGGGGGAGGAGGAAGGGGGGGGTGCAACAAATTGCCGCCAGCCGGGAGAAGTTGCAGTAAAGAGAGATCCCTCCCCCCGCTCCCCCCCGCCCCGCACCGGCCTCCATGGGCGGCGGCGCGGCCGGGCGAGTTGGGGGGGGAGAGCGGCAGGGCGAGCGGAGGCGGGGCCGGCGTGGAGGGGGGGAGCGGCCCCCCGCG
>JAOXOE010000001.1:12694431-12716544 GCA_028565055.1 Phoeniculus purpureus
TCTGGGCCCCTCAGTTCAAGAAGGACACAGAACTGCTGGAGAGAGTCCAGTGCAGAGCCACAAAGATGATGAAAGGACCAGAATACCTCCCTTATGAGGAAAGGCTAAGGGAGCTGGGTCTCTTTAGCTGAGAGAAAGGGAGACTGAGGGAAGACCTCATTAATGTTTATAAATATGTGAAGGGTGGGTGTCAGGAGGATGGAGTCAGACTCTTCTCACTGTCATCTAATGATAGGACAAGGGGCAATGAGTGTAAGCTGGAACATAACAGGTTCTACATCAATATGAGAAGGAACTTCTTCCCTGTGAGGGTGACAGAGCACTGGAATGGGCTGCCTAGGGGTTTGTGAAGTCTCCTCTGGAGATATTTAAAACTCACCTGGACATGTTCTTGTGCGACTTGGTCTAGGTGATCCTGCTGTGGCAGGGGGATTGGACTATATGATCTTTCGAGGTCCCTTCCAACCCCTAACGTTCTGTGATTCTGTGGTTTTTCTTTCCATTTTTCTTCTTTCTTGCCTACCTTGAAATAGAGCTATTAACCAGAACATGAAGGTAATTGAGGGTTTTCACAGCATGTTTAGTTCTGAGTTTAAGCAAACAAAATTCAGTTTAAAAAAAAGTATGTAAAAGTGTGCTACAGATGGTTGCTTCTCTATTGCTGTCTCACTTCTCATATATGGCAATATTTATTGACATTAATGCTCCCTTTCTGCAGGAAAGACTCTGGTCCCCTGTAGGTGGTGTTTGGCATGACAAGGGAGGAGCCAGAAGCCAGTACCAGATCATCACTTTTATAGTTTTACACTCAGTACCTTAAACCATTTTTTGCTCAGGTTTAGCCAGCCAGTTGTTATGACTGTGTGCACATTAGTAAGCGCAGAGTCATGTGAATAACATGCAGAACATATGTTTTGGATCTTTGGTCTTAAAAGAGCTATCCTCTAGAATGAAAGAGTTCAGAACAAGAATATCAGGGCAGGTTTTATGGTGCTTCAAATTATGTTGTACAAGAAAAAAAAGTCTTACAATACAGCCTGTACTGTAATATCCTATTTACAAATTAAATGTTATATGCCCTTCTAGGTCATTTCTTTCTCTCTCATTTGAACATTTTCCAAGACAGCCAACTATGTGTGTTGTGTCTTTGTCAGCATTGCCACAAGCTGTGGTATGCCAGCACCCCGCAGCTACCCATTGAATTGATTGTATAATAGCAGTGGGTCATTTCCTGCCACCCATGGTATCATAGAAAAAGTCAAAGTCAAACACTCGCTTTCTAACATTTGAGTTGGAAGCTTGGCGTGAGCATCATATTAGAACAGCAAGAACTACTGAAAAGTGAAATCCCTACAGAGATGGATTTATGTGACTCCACAAAAAAATCAAACCAAACTTTTTAAAAGCAAGCATCACTTTCAGAAGGTGTTCCAGTTCCACTTACAGAATAAATACCTGTTTTGACTGAAGCCAACCATGTATTTCCACTTGTTTTAATACCCTTTTGATCTGAAAAAATAGCTTCCAATGCTCTGAGTTGACGAAATGATCACAGGTATATGAACTTTGTTTCTGACCTAATAACCTTTATGCTTCCCTCTCATATCAGTCCTTTCCAGTTCTTTAGACTTATTCCTAGTTTCTGTCTGCCATATCACAGTCGACTACACGAAGCTCTAGCTCCTTGGTTACTTGATCACTGGATAGCACCAGTGATGAAGGACCACAGGTGTGGCAGAGCCCAGGGTGTCTGTTTATATCCCTGCAGTTGACGCAGGTTTCAACACTAGTTGTGAGTGCTATAAGAAAAGCAAATGTAGTTTATATGCCTGTACATTTTATAGGCATAAAAAATGTATAATACTACACAATTTGGCTTGTAATAGTCCCAAATGCAGTGAAGAAACTTCTGACTTCTCACTTTAAAACTTGTAGATTTTGAAGGGTAAACAGTGCAGCCATAAGGGCGAAGGTAAACAAGTTTTGGGCAGATAAAAATTATTTTTTGTAAGAAAATTATAATTTTCAGTAACCTTATTTTCCTAATTGTCTATATTAATGAAGAAGAAACAGTTTTAGTCTGAGTAGGATGAAGAACATGATTCGAAAGGAAGTTCAGACGAGTGAACAATAGCACTAATTGTAATGTTCTTTGATCTTGTAAGAAAATGTTGTGAGTACTAACGAAATTGCTTTATTTTTTTGTTTCATTTAATGAAACCTGTTCTAGATACAACTATTCATAAAAGTAGGTATGTGCTGGTTGGAAAATGATTCAATGTCAGAAAGTCAATGCCATGGATTATGTCATTATATGCAATGTAATACCAAACCTGCCATGAAAGTTACACGCTTACACTAAAATAATTCAATCGGCAGACAAAGCACAGAAGCTAAGGCCAAGTAAATCAAAGTTTTCTGATAGCAATCTTCCCTGTCCTTTTCATAATTAAGTACATTGTGCAATGATTGTTAATATTACAGAAACCATCTTGGGATCAGGCAATAAAGGATTGGTCTCCTCTCAAGGTGAGTCCCCACATAAGTAGTTAGCTGCAGAATCAGTTTCACTTTTCTATTTTCTCCTTCTGCCCTGTATGTCTTGATTTATTATATGTACAGTGACACTGTTTCAGCAAGGGGATTCTAAGTGCCCCATTATAGAACTATTGATTGATGCAGATTTGCCCACAGCAGAGAACAGAACTGAGCTCCAATACATCCTTAACAAATTTTGTAATGATAAGGCTGCCTTGAGGCTATGATGTGGCATCTGTCCTACAGCCACCACTTCATTCTCCTCTAAACACAGCACTTGGTTAGAAAGGGAGAACATAGGCAACAACCTTCAGGAGTATGGTCTGGGATAAAGACACAAGTGGATAGAAGACTCCTAATAAGAGAACAGGAATTACACTCTTCTTCAGTATTTTCAAGTAGATATCTACTAGCTGTTTCTTAAGCTGAATCTATTTGCTGACTTTGTGTTCAGATCCTGTGCTGAGGTACCTAGCCCTCATCATGCTGTCTGAAAACAGAAATGCTGCTCATAAAAATAAGCAGGACGGGATCTAACTTTTTTGCTTATTTAATCAATTTTATTATTATTTAGCATTATTGAATTACTTTTCAGAGAATAATTGAAGTTGATAAAGACCTCTGGAAATTGTCTAGTCCAACCTCTCTGCTCAAAGCAGGGTTAATTACAGCAGGCTGCTCAGGACTTTGTCCAGTCAAGTCTTGAGTATTCCCAAGGATGGAGACTGCACAATGTCACTGTCCTCACTGTGAAATATTTTTTATGATGTTTAAGTGGAACTTCCTCTATTTCAATTTGTGCCTACTGCATCTTGTCCTTTCACAGTTTATTACTGAGAAAAGTATGTCTCTGCCCATCAGAGCCCTTTGCTTAGAACACGTTTCCTTCTATGAGTCTTCTCTTTTTGAGGATAAGCAATCCCACCTCCCTCGGTGTGCCCTTGTACAACAGATGTTCTAATTGCTTCATCACCCTCCTGACCTTTTGCTACACTGTGTCTAGCAACAATCTGCTTAATGCAGCCCAGGGACACTACTGGCTTGCTTTGCTGCAGGTGCACATTTCTGGCTCGTGGGCACCTTGATGTCTACCAGGACTCCCAGGTCTTTTTATGCACAACTGTTTCCCAGACGGTTGGTCCCTAGTCTGTACTGTTGTACAGGGTTATTCCTCTGCAGCTGTAGGACTTTACACTTCCCATCCTTGAACGTAATGAGATTTGTATTCTGTGAGAGACAGATACTGTATCCAAAGTAATCCTTCAGCATGGACATAATTTTGCAGGATGCACACGGAGGAGACGTTTAGCTCACTTGCTAAACAGCCCTTCCATAACAGAGAACTTCCTGACGCCTCAACATGTCTTGTCCTTCTTCCCACTGATCCTTACCCCAAGCCCTTCCCCAAAGCTAAAAATCACAAAAGAAAAATTATTTTACCAGCATGGTCCCTAGTAAAACGCTCATCCACCTTGGAAGCCTTCCAAAGAAAAAGTATTATCTTCTTTTTTTAATTTATTGTTGTCAGTTCTACCTTCTAGTACCCTTTCTTCTCCTACCTTACATCTAAACCCTTATTTTATAAGATAGAAACATAGCGTGCTTAATGATGAACTGTGTGTTTCAGCTGACAGAAAAGCCACTGGAAATTTCAACCCTTGTCTGCTCCTCAGCATATTACTCAAAAGACAGCTTGTCTGCTTCTCAAAGAAAGTCCACCAGGTTCATAGGCTGCAGTTCATGTACCATGATTTATAAACCAATGGTTTTTGATTTTCACTCAGGAAAGCAATGATTTGTTTGAAGGATTTCTTGGTTATCTGCTTTCTGAAAGCATAATTGTACCAGAAACACCATTTCATTCTACTCTAAAGAGCCAATAGTTGAACTGGAAAATGGGAGAGTGAAAACAATCCACATTGTCAGTACGGCTTATCAGCTCTTGATGAAAAAAATTAGTTTCTAAATCTGAAGCTTTGCTTAGTTTGTCAAGATACATTTATTTCTGGGTAAATTTCCTGCTATTCACTGATCAACCATACTGCTGCATGGTAAATTTAACATTTCAAGTACCAGCTTAAGTAGAGTAGAGCTGCATTCACTGCCCTATCATCGAGATGAATTCTTAACTTGTCCCACAGAATGTTCAAACAGATGTTCAAACAGAACATCTCATCAAAAAGCTCTAGATCTTTACAGAAAAACCATTAATCCTTCATGGTTTCAGCAGAAACTAAGGCAATGAGACATTGACACAATTGTCAAAGAGATGCTCAGAGAATTTATTGGCTTCATTAGCAACAGAAGTCAGCTCTCAGGACACAACCCTGTATCTCAAGACAATGCCAGATCTTTTTTCTCCTACAGCAAGGCTTGAAAAGATATATATTTCCAAAAAATGCCAAGAAGACATATGCCCTTATCTCACTGCTGTGTGTTAAAACGCCAAAGGAAATAATGATTTACATAGCAAGTCCTTAGGTGGCTTCTGAACGACAGGATCATGCATTTGCCAGACTTGCAATGGTGCTTTTTCTCTTGAATAGGCAGTTACTGTGTGTTTGCACAGACATGTACATGATACCTTGATTTCTGTTCCTTAGACAATTCAGTGCAGGGAAAAGAACTGATACAGGACTGGAAAAAAAAAGGAGGGACAAAGTAAAACGAGGCCTTTGTGACTATGTGCTTCCTCACAGCTGTATGAGGTGTCACTTATTAAATTGTGATACATCATGGAAGGAAAATGAACCAAGAAAATCAGGGGGGAAAAAAGACAAAATTGAATAAATTCACAACCAAATAGTTTATTCTTTCTTTGCTTTAACACCACTGTAATGGAATTGAAAACATTATTGGTTATATATCAGAAGCAAGTTTTTCCAAACATATTGGAATAGATACTGAATTCATCTCCCCATTCACTTGAAAACACAAAATGAAACTAGACATAGCCCACAGCAGATCTGATTAATAATTTATATAATCTCCAAGACAGAAATTTGCTCTTAGTTATGATTTCATATTCCTCTTACTCTTCATCTATTTACTGTAATGAAAGCAATTTGCTGTATTTGGATTTATTTCAGGTTTATTTGCTGTTTCACATTCTGACTTCTTCCTTAATTTTTTAAAATAGCTTACTTCCCTAAATTATCCATATATGCAAGTCAGTTATTTCTGTTCTTGCTGTCAAACCCAGTATATTGCATCACTGTAGCTCAGGTAATGAGTCACTTCCGAACGATTTGGTAAATTGATAAACACCAGACACTTTCAATAACAGCATTCCAGATAGCCCCCCAATTCTTTTTTCCAAACCAGTGAAGGTTGCTAAGTGACAGAAACACACCTATCTACTGCATCAGTTGTAGGCATTTTAGTGCAAAGAAACTATCTTACACATAGTAAAAAAAATCCCCTTTTATTAGTACATGCTATAGAAAGCTGCATTTTAATACAACCTAACCTTAGTTCAGATAGTTGCCCAAAATCTTAATATTTTAATGGTCTAAGTGAGAATGCAGTAATTTCACAAAAGTTCATTTAATTTCTTGGTCATCTTTAGGATTTCTCAAAAAAATGGCTGAAGCATTTTGATAGGATACAACCTTGGCCAATTTTTAATGAAAAGTTCGTATCTGCCTTTGACGCAAAGTGGAATTGAAATGCACGTTGAAGTGCTTCTCTTTCAGGCTTCTTCTGCATTTTAGTGTAATATAGATAATATTTGGTCAGAAAAATAATATGGATGTTGTGACAACAAATGGGTTTTACAGACAGGAATAATACTATTTTGTATTGACAACATATTTCCACTGTCATTTGCTTGGTATTTTTATAAATACCAAGCTTTGAGAAGAAATGGATAGGTTAACATAGCTGTCAGTGAACAACTTCATGTATTTTGGTTCTTATGTATTTCCCATAACTTAAGAAAATTTCATGCCAAATCAAAAGAAATACAGCTTTCAAACTCTATCTATATCAAACCATATCTATAATGACATTAGTGGGCAATTAAAGTTAGGAAAAACACAGATAAATTAATAATGGCTAGCAAAAAACCCAGCTAACTGGAAGCTTGAACCTGTTACAGAAACAAGATCGGTGGAAAGGCATAGTCTACAAGTATCGCATCCTAGCTATAGGTCTGTAAGCATCATCCGAAGCAGTCATTAGTGAGAACAGCTGGCTCACAGACAATGTAATGCAATAGAGTAACATGACTTAGCTTTGGCCACTGAATGTCAACAGCTTCCCTCTAAATACATTTTGACTATGAATTAAGAGAATTGTGGGCAGTTCTTAAGGACCTTACTGCTACTGACCTTGTAAGAGGTCATGAACATGTATCACAATCTATTTCTATAAATTTTGTAAGTATTCTGTAAATAAATACTTTTACTGAAATACTAAGTGAGAAGTGAATTCCTGATTCCACACTTCCAGTTCTTTGCCATTTAAACTCAACAAAATTTCATTTTTTGAAGGTCTGAACTCTAAATTATAATTTGAAAATGAAATCAGCATGCATGTACATGCTCAGTCTCTCTGTCTTCTTCCCTTTTTGTGGCAAATACAGTAATTTTCTGCTTAATGAGAACAGAAAGCAGAACTTTTTCTATTAAATGGATGGTCAATATTATGAGCACTAATCAAGTATCAAAAGAATTCATTTGGGTATGTGTCTAGTTTGAACCTTTTTTTGGTTTACAAAATCTAAGATTAATAAATACAAACATAGCAGTTCTTCTCAGAAAACCAAACGAGAAGTGTTTTTCTTTCCTCATGAATCTGTATTACCTGGCTGGTCTCCACTGATCCCTTGTGAAGAAAGATGGAAGAAAACTACAATTCCTTTGTGTCGTCTTTTCTGATACTTGCTATAGTTATAAAGAGGGTTGCTCTCGCTTGTTAGAAAGACACATACAGAGGCTACTAACTATTTAGTTGAAAATGTAACTAGTTAAATAAAGTTGGAGACCTTAGTTTCTTAGTATTAAGCGTCACTGCTCTTCCTCTGAAAATTCTGTTGAAATTAAAAATCAAGCTGATGTTGCATAGCTCTTGTATGCAATTCAGGGTTTTTAAACTCTAAGGAATGGTTTTTATTGATGCTATTCTTTTGTGTCTATTTTACTTACATTTATCTCAAAATTAACTGATCCAAGTAATAACATATATTCAGAGATTATTTTGTTCTTTCTTCAAAATCAACATGGAAGTCAACTGAAGCATTTTACTTTATCTAAAGCCAAAACTCAGCTGTATGGAATAACATTGGTGGTTGATCCTTTACGAACTACACTGAATCAGTGTACTGCCATAGAATTTACCCACTTTGAGAAGAGAGGGTTTTTTTAAACCCTCTCTTCTCAAAGGAAATAAGCAAACTGAAAAAGAGTGGAAGGTGTCTCTTCTGCTAAGCGAACATTAGGATTTATCCTCTGTAGGCTGCACCTGTAATAGATGTCAACAGCGCTGTACAAGCTGTACAGGTCTGACAGAAAGCTGTGGTGCATGTACATGTCATGAACAAACTCTCTGACACAGATACAAGATACAATAGGCTTCAAACCATGCCCGTTTCTAGTCAACAGAAACTTTTCTATGTTGTTTCAGCTGGAGTAATGGCACAACCTATCTTAATAAATAGCTTAACTATTATTTTAATTTCCTTGTAGATATTAACTCTTCCAACAGCAATAGTTGGGCAAGAGATCTGTATCTTTGACTGTATGGGAATAAATCTGATTTCTGATGAGTTTATTTCACTTTGCAGTACAGCCTTTATCTTGGTTTCCTATTTTCTTGCCTGCTTTCAGACATCTGTGCATGAGTTTAATCATTGTTTCTACACCTCTGCACACACAAACGTCTGAATACTGGTAGTTTCTTGGGAGATGGAGGCATTAAAGGCAGAAGCTTCACACATTTTCCTTGGCAATCAATGTGAAGAGGACATGTCAAGAAAAAGACAAGCAAATTAATTTAAGATCACCTTCTGCCACTTTTTCATTGAGTGGGATTTTACTCTGTGAGTACTGTCACTCCAGAGTGAGCTAGTTCTCAGTCCAAGACGATGCCAGATCATTGCTGGGGATCAACGCACACCTACAGAACAAATCATTGGTAACCTAGAATTGCTATTTTAAAGAGTGGGTTTAGGTTTTGTACTGTATTTGACAATCAAATCAGAATGTAAGGTTTAAAAACCTTTCCTCCTATAAAATATCTTACGTAAAACTGTTAAAGAAAGATGTAGATAGAAACATGAAGCCCCCAGCACCTTGTTAGTGAGTAGTACCTTACTTTCTGAGCAAATGACATTCTCTAACATGAGAATTAAGCTGGTCTCAAGTGAATAGTGTCAGTTTTCAGAACTAGCAAAGCAATGCTTTAGTTCTTGCATCAAGCTCCAGGCTTTATTTGGATTAATAGTAATTATGACTCCCACTTCTCAGACTGAAAGCTAGATGTATTTCCAAGGGAAATCCTCTTGTATAACCACAAATTAATGGGCAAATAAGTTTTACTGTATAAAATTCTATGTACTATACCAAAAGTTATAGCAGCCTGTTGCATCTATCCTTTGTGGCTTCAAAGTGTCCTAATCTATACATCATACTATATATCTCTTGTCAAGATATTTATGCTTACTCTTTTTTAGTAAGTTAAAATATGTTATTCAGCTGTATATTTGATACAGCTGTAATGGAAATGAAATTTCTTTTCATCCGTACAGAAAAATGCTTAATTTACGTGTTAGCCCTGGAACTGTGATGAACAGCAGCATATCATGCTGAGGCATCTTTTGTTACTTAATACTTATTTACAGTTGTTCTGAGAATAGGCAATTTTTAAGTCCTATTTCTTTAAAAAAAAACACTCTCAATATGCAGTGGTACTTTATAACTTAAAATTGAACTAATGCTTCAGGATACAAAAGAAGCTATGGAATTTAAATTGATGTACAAAGAAAATCTGGTGTACAAGGTAAGGATAGAAGATGTTACAGGGATGTAGTCTCTACAAAGTAATAATTTTTTTCTTTATTATGTGGGACAGAAGAATAAAGCCTAGCATGTCGCCTAAATGCTTGAGTTGTCCTCTATTCCAGTTTTTAAATGTAATAGAAAAGAAATTCAGACTGACAATAAGGGAAAATTACATATTAGAAAGCGGTGTTGTGCATGTACTCAAAAAAAGTTTCAGCTCTGTGAAGAGTACTTGGACACATCAGGTGACTACCATACCAGTACTGGATTCAAACTACACTGGTAGAAAAACATCTGAAATCAAAGAGATTACATTGGCAATGTCCACATGGACAAAACTGAATGTAGTTCAAGTATTCAGCCAAGTGCATCTGTACTAAAAATGTCCATGAAGTCCTATCTTTTATGTAACACATCATTCACACATGATTTTAAGCCCAGATATTTATGTAGCAAACAACTAGACATACTGAGGGAATACAGACCTACACTGTCATGGTATTTTCACTATGCAAGCAGAATTTGGGAGAAGACAAATGGGACATTTTGTGACCAAGCTCCTTCTCCAGTTTGCCAATCCTGCCTGTACTCAGAATGTGACTGTCTTCTGCAGAACTTAAAGTATTAATTTGAGGAGATCATTATGGATACTTCGAATGGAAAACAGTGAACTACTTGGTTCCTATTGAAACACTTCAGTCTTTATTATTACCACAACGACTGCTGGCACACATGTGAACTGTAAATCTGGTTACGCATCGATGTTTCCCTGCCTCGACAGCGACAGAAGCTGCGTGCCAGCAGTCCCTGTGTGAAGCGAAGATGAGCACGGGAGGAATATCCCCAGACACACCTAGGACCGTGTCCGGGTGGAACACACTGCGGAGACTTGAAGCCGCACCGCGCAGGTGAGGAGACAGTCCCCAGCACCAAGGGTTAAACGCGCCGGTCGCCGCATGGCCCCGGGGTAAGCGGGTGGGCGAGCCAAGGGGCGGAGCGGCCGCGGGCAGGTGCGGGGCTGCGGGGCGATGCTGGCCGGGGGCGGTCGCGCTCCTCCAGCGGGAACGCGCAGGTGTCGCGGCGCCGGGGGCAGGGCCGCTCCTCACGCTCCGCACCTGTGGGCGTGACCGCCGTCCTCCTCCTCCTCCTCCCTCCTTTTACTTGAAGGGCTGGCGGTAGCGGCAGAGCCTGGGAGCTGAGCTGGTGGCGTTTGCAGGGAAGGGAAGCGGTCGAATGCGGTCGTCTCAGTAAAGTGTCCCAGAGCTGCTCGCCCGTCGCGCTTTTGCCCCGTCCAGTTCAGCGCGCGGCAGCGGCCGGAGGGCAGAGCAGGCTGGACGCGCCGTGGAGCAGGGGCCAGCCCTCCGCGCGCCCTCTCGGGCTCTCCGTCGACGTCCTCCGCGGAGCAGAAGGCTCGGGCGCGGATCGGCCTTGCCCCGCGGAGCAGCGCGGTGGAACTCACCTCAGCGGGGCCCTTCCAGGCGAGCAGGCGGCAGCAGACGAGGTGCCTTCGCCCCGCCGAGGCGATGCTGCCCTGCGCTGGGGAGCGGTGGCGGCCTGAGAGGGGCTCGCCCTAGAGCAGCGGCCGGAGCGGCCTCAGGTCCCTACCGAGGAGCCGGGGAAAGACGGCAGGTGAAACAACTTCTGCGAATTATAGAAGAAAAGGGAAAAACATACATTCAAAGAGGCTTGTTCATGGGACATGCCAGGCTTCGAGTCTGAGTGAGCCCCACCAGGCAAGTGAATCTCAGCACAGTGAAGGCAGCAGAGCTATCTGGGATCAGTGTGCAGAAGTCCCGAGTGTGTCAGAGTTGCCTTGGCTTTCTGCTTGGAAGATGATTCCTGCAACAGGACCGTGTTGATGCTGACAAATCTTGGGGCAATTGGAAGATGCCTTCTTTGAGGATTACATGTGGACAGAGGCCGTCAGTCAAGGGGAGAGCTGGCTGGTGAAACTCTCTGACTTTTCCCCCAGCTGGGGAAGCGGCTTCAATGGCTCCATCTCCCAGGAGAAGCAGTAGGAAAGATGCCAACGCCTTGCCAAGCATGTCTTCAACTTTCTGGGCTATCATGATCCTGGCTGGTCTCCTGATCGCTTACTGCAGTAAGTACAAATTTGTCCTGGTGCTTTTGCTGGGTGTAAATCCACACCCTTCCTGTCCGCGGTAATGCTTCTGGCAAAGGCCAAGCTCTGTAGCCAGCAGACATAGCGTACTTAGCTTTGAACTTGCCACCTCAGTGTATCTTCCCCCACTCCATGGTAAAATCAGGTTGATGAATGGTTTAATGCTACTGTTTCCTGGGAGCATGATATGCCTATAGGTTTTAGATGTGGTGTTTTCAGTCCAAACAGAAACATCTGGTTTTGAATAGCAAACTTCATAGTGTTAGTAGGTGATCCACTGTCTGTTATCAGATGTTGCCAGCTTTCTTGAGGACTGTGCCCTCCATTTACATACACACTTGCCCTATCTGCCTTCCATCAATGGGAAGCTGCTTTGCTTGTGTTCTTTCCTTTGGGAAGCACGTACTCAATTGACATCTTAACATCACCAGGATTGTGTCTGCTTCTTTGTGAAACTGCATTGGGACATAGCCTGGCACTTCCTTAGCATATCCTCAGGAGTTCAGTAAATCTTGCTATCAGTTTTAAAGCTGCATCACAGGCTATCAGTAGAATTTGTGTAATCTTTTTCAGGCTTGATAGACTGTTCATTCATCATACTGAGTTGTAGTTAAGGTATCTGTAAGAATCAGATTCTCTATTATTAATACTTTTAAAAGTCTTTAGTTTTTTTTTTGCTCTGGGCAAGAGTCCTTTTCAAACTGTTGCATAATATAAATACAGTTAATGCCCATACTTCTAGGGAATGCAAGTTAGTCCATAATAGCAGAGTAGGAATCTTTCAAAGAGAATAAATGCAGTTTCTACACAATAATAAAAATAAATAATTTATCATGGGGGACCTGCACAGCTTCGTCAAAATGAATCTATACTGTGTTTTCCCAACGTGAGCTGCATGTGTTCTCTAATTTAGCCTTGGTGTGTATTCCTTTAATTAGCAGTAGTGTAAAAGACTTGTCTTGTTGAGCAGTAATTGATGTAAGTTATGATGAATAGGAAATAGATTCTGAATTTCAGATGATGCCTGCTGCAGTTCTTAACCCTCTATTCCATTCTCTGCACCTGTATTGTAGTCTTCAGTTTTCTGTGTTTGTTTTCTTTATTCTTTTGTGAAAGGTTATAATTGGCTAAGAAGAGAACCTTTGGTTCACTTTTTTGCGTGTTACAGATAGTCTTTGTACTGACAGCAGTGAAAGAGTTTTATTCCAGAAAGAATAATGTGTTTTGTAATTATTTTTTGTGATTTGGCATGTTACATTAAACTGCTCAAGAAAAATTACATCAAACAGGTCACACTTTAAAGTAATTTAATTTTGTGCATAATGCCATGTCCAATGTGCTAATATGAAGGCTGTACTAAACAACATACAGAGATTTAAAAGAATTTATGTGCCTACTGGGAGGTAAGTGACTCAGTAAGTCCATATTACAGGATGAATATATCAAGTGTAAATGGAATTCAGCTGGATATGAGTGATAGGAAATATTTTATTAAGTTTTTGCTTGAAATGTCTGGAGAGTCAGGGAACATATCAGTTCTGTACAGATATGTTTTTGTCAGCATACCTTTGTATGTAACTGTAAAATCTGACACCTTACAAATTAGTTATAACTAACAGCAAGAGACTACGTTTTGAAGTGTTATGTGGTGTTTGTTAGTTATCTTTAGCATTTTTTACTGCTGCTGAACAATGCAAACATTAGCTGATGATATGAAGGCAATTTCTGGTGTGGCTATATGATCAGTTTCTAATTAGCTCTCAGCTAGGGTAGATGGTGTTCCTCAGACATGTAGTAAGTACACTCTTCATTCTGTATAGCACTGAAAAGCACCATGCAGCTTAAAATATGCAGTGTCAAAACACTCCACCATTTATGTAATCCTTCACTGATTTGACAACTGCAATCCCAAATGTTAATGAAGCACAGTGAACGCTTTCTCCAGCGGTAGTATTTGAAAAACTGCATGAAGTGTTTTTGTTCAGTGGAAAGGGTGAAGACATTTAAAAAAAATCTCGGAAAAACACGTGAAGCTATTTCTAGGCAAAACAGTACTGCAAATTTTATGACTTTTTTTTTAACTAGTTAAGGGTTTAAGTTTTTTTTAATCTAATGCTTTATTTGTTGAAGAAATGCGTAATTCAGAGCAGAGGGGAAATGACTTAGTTGTATCTTAAGAATAAAAGCCTTGCTGTATTTCTTAGAAAGTAAAAGAAAAGAACTTGGCAATGTAAGGTTTTGTATTTTTCCACACACTTCATATTTAGATGTATGGAAGCATCTACATTTACATCTGAGATATGAAGCATACTTCTGTAAAAAACAGTAAAAGTAAATATTATTGTAATAATTACAGGAACTTTGGCACAGTGAGAGATAATCAAGTACATTTTACTACATTTGCATCAAATCTTGCAGCTGAAAAATAATACCTTTTCAATTTTTAATCTTTATTAATACTGCTATTAAAAAAACCTTTTGATCTTATTTTCATTTAAAATCTATTACTCTGATGTTGTTTATTCCTGAATTAGTTACATGAGTGATGCTTTCCCTTCCCCTAATTACTGTGTGAATCTCTTTCTGGGAATGTATTTGTTGTACAATAGTTGTTCATGTTACTGGGAGCAACCAGTAAACACAACACTCTTGAGTTCCACTGGACAGATAAGTGTATTTATAAAGTGTGTCTGTACAGTCCATTAACTTTCAGTTATAGTTTAATTTCTAATGCCCAATTATGTTCTCTTTGAAACAGTAAAATGATAAACATTTAAGAAAATAAAAAGGATCAGTTTAGATTATATTTAGGGATAGTGGCTCCATCCTATGGTGGAAAAGAAACCTGCACCAAATCAATTGGGTTAGTTGCTATAGTGATAAATAAAATCACTATTATTATTGTCCAATAAACGTGGTGAAAAATTGTGTGATTTTTGGTAGGTTCTCTACAAGAAATGGCAAAAAAAAAGTAGTAGAAATAGTCTGGTTATGGTCCTTGATCTATACCCCAAGGGGTTAGAAGGATCAGCAAATGTAAAAACAGTCTCAGAAGACTATCCTAGTAGAGGATGACCACCTTCAATGGCAGTTTTGAATTAGGGAAGTTTGACACTGTTTGGATCCCAGACATACTGGTAGGCCAAAGAGAAGTGCCTACACCAAATTCCTTAAGTGACAGTTACACTGTTGCTGTATTTTTCCTCTTTGTAACTGGAATTTGCATTTTTCTGTGTAATAAAGTTTGGCCAAATTAAGGAAAATCTCTGTGGTATCAGATGTTGTGCATGCAACAACAGGAATCTAAATAACACAGTTTTGATTCAGAGTTCTTTTTTTAGTGCATTTAGGTAGTTGGTGTGATGTAAATAGTGAGGTGATTTTAGTATGTAAATGGTGACTTTTTAAACAGCAGTCATTCAACTTTAGCAAAGTTATGCACATTTGGAGCTTTTGGTTTTCCCTACTTTGTAATAAGGATTAGAATTTTACATCTCTGTGGTTTTATGGGTTTTGATGCTCTTAAGATAATACTTCTAAGGGTAAGGAAACGTGTTTTGTTTTGGGTTTGCTTTTTGTTTGTGTTTTGTGTTTCTTTTTTTTTTTTTTTTAAAGGAACCACCAAACCTACATGGTACTTGGATAGTTCACCTTGTATATGGAAGAATGCAATATGAACACCAGTATTTATGCTGGTGACTTATTATGGTGATTAGTACTAGGAAAAAAGAATCCAAAATTCCAGAAGGCAAAATATTTCTTTTAACTCTACACTTCTGCATTGTAAATTCAATTTTTTTCACAGTAATAGAAATAGAGAAAATATTTTCCTAATTTTTTGTATTCTTCAAGCAAAAGAAACAATATAAGAACACTGTAGTGATTAAGTACTGGTAGGTTGTAGTAAAAAGGCTGATTTAGTAATTATATAAAAATGAGTGATACAGTGAATGACTGATTCTGCAGTCTAATGTTGGAATTTGTTAGGCTGAAAAACATCAAGCCCTTAGCATAAATAAGTGTGGCAAAGTTCTTGCATGGATCTGTGCAAAATGCAGGTAACTTGCAGGCAAAATATTATATGGACCTGAGATCCTTATGTAATTTTCTTGTACATGTTGGGTGGACACTGCTCATTTGAGAAATAACTTTTCATCAACCACTTCTGGAAATGCTTTCTACCTAGAAGACATGGGCTACTATGGTCTCTACGTCTTATTGTTCCCTTGTGCTATTTGAAACTTCCGGTGGGTATGGCATTTAGCTGTGACCACTCAATGAGAGCTACCCTATCATCATGCACAGACTACTGAACAGTTATTAGAAGACAAATGGTCACTGTTGGGCTCCTGTATAATTCAGGACACTTCCTTCTCTTTTTTTTACAAATGAAAAAGACAGGTTTGTTTTAATCTGTCCAACTGAACTGTAACCATCCAGCTACTGCCTCTGTATTTTCCCCATACTCTGCACACAGAATAGATGTGACACATAGAACATCTGTCATTATTCAAACTTTCTTCAGTCTAGTAGGTGTATAGAAATAAAAATTAATGCTTTATGACATTAAATAAGGAAACATAACGTTCCAGCTGTTGCTTTTGAAGGATGTTCCTTTATTTAATTAAAACATGTTCTTTGAATGTACTAGCCTCTTCAACATGCTGCCTGTAAAAGTCTCAAACTAACATTGAGATTGTCTTAACAGTTGGATTGTAATCTGTCCAGATAATATGTTACATAGAAACTGTTGTCATCAACATAAATGTCTTATTACTGGTTTTAATGTTCAATTCGACAATACAATGGGAAACAAGTAGGGATGTGAAACTAGAAAGAAGTTAATCTTTTCAAATTAACTGTGGCAGAGGAATATTCTTTGTCTCTCAGCAGAGTTGACAGACTTCTTTGACCAGCTTTTTTTTCTATTTATGCAATGCACTGTATTGTTTTTAACAAATACTGTGAAAATATTTCCGGGAACATAGAGCAGAGTCCTACAACTATGGCTAAGTGTGTAAAAATGGGATGGAGAGTGTATTTTTTTTTTTTAAACTTATTTTACTGGAGTCTCATTAGTCTTGAACTCTTTTCCTAGTGGCTCCTTTGAAGAAGTAGTAGTTAGTCTTTCACTGAGACTAGCTTTATGAGTGGGCTTTTTCCCACTTATTCTTCTCTGTTAGAAGCTGGGCATCTGAAATCTCCCAGTTTTTATATGTGATACAGTGATTTCTTAGTGAATATGCTAAGCATAAGGCTATTGTGTGAAAAAACATATCAACAGCTAGTCCAGCATCTGGCATGCCAAAAAATGTTTATTAGAGTTATGCCTGCAATGCTGGCAGTAACTCGGAAGTTCTTTTGGAGGCAGAATTATGTACAGAAGCATCAAATACACAGGTGAACCTAGATAGCATTGCTTAACCACAGTTTTTCTGCTCTGCATATTCTTTGTAACATTCAAACCAGAATGTTTTCATGCTTAGGCTCATATTTGACCAGGTGTGTTGTTCTGCTATTGGTCTGGGGATTTGTTTAGGGTGTTTTTTCTGTGTTTAAAGGTAAGTTACACTGTTTTGTGCACAGATGGCTGGCAAAATTGCTTATTGCAGGCTTTGGAAGCAATCTCTTTATGGATAGGCTTTTACATTAATTCTGCAGTGCTCATTTGAAAATACATGAACCATATTTAGACTGTTTTCTAACTTTTTGGGTGTAAAGGTTTATTTTGAAGATTTTTGTACATGTTTTTCAATAAATGTACTTTGGCTACTGTACAGGAATCACATGTATAATGGTAAAGGATATTGCATTCATGTGATGATCAATTGATCTAAAGACTTTGTGGCCTGTGTCTGGATGGACTGCATCTTTGGACACCTTTCTCTAAACGCTTGATTGGTCTCAAATACCAGGGAAGTATCTTGTCTAATTCTGGGGTGAGAAGTTTAACCGCCTGTTTTTTAGAGGAGTGTCTGGGCAAGAGTCTCTTTGGTTTGTCCATGAGAAAAAACTGAGAATGACATTGAGTAACTAGCTTTATGTCTCCTATCACTTCTTTTAAGTGCTTGTGGTCCAGCAAACAAATATAGTCTATTTCAAAATACAGAAAATACTTCTGAAGCAAAATACTTTATTTTGCTAAATGGTGATGTGCTGCTCTTAGAGGAAACATGAAGTATAGCTAGAGAGACCTCTAGCTGCTGTTTTCCCTGTGGTTATAATGCCTTTCAAGGCTATAGGTTGGTATTACTTTTAGTTTGGATGTTCGGTTTAATTCTCTTGCAGCCTGAGTTAACACATGCATTCAGCAGACCCTTGTCTTTAAGAGCAATTCACCAGTGGCATTTCCTGCTCTTCTACCAAGAGTGTTTTAACAAGGCAGGATCTTAGGATATTTTTAGGATCACATACCTGGCAAAACAAAGTTTACTGTGTTTTTGCATGTGGCAGAAAGCAGCAATTTGAACAGTGAATCATATCTCAGTCTGATGTTGTGGAGGTCCAGTGACCTGTTCTTGTGACCTGTTTTAGATACATGATGTAGTTTGAGGTAAATTGTACTGCAGAAGAGTTTGTCTCTGACAACTTGGGAAGGTTTTAACATATATGTTGCCATACCAATCCAGTTTTTCATTACAGCATCTTTAGAATGGTGCTTATTTTATTTTTCAAGGCCCATGCTTACTATTTAAATGTTTAATGCCAAACAACCAGCTTCTGTAGAGAAGAAAAACTGTAAAAAAAAAAAAAAAGCTTGTGATACAGATTCATTAAGACTGTAGGTCAAGATACTGAACTACTGCAGCAAAGGGTTTGTACAAAATGAGGGATGTAGTTGGCATAAATTAATAGGATCTTCTGAAGCCATCTTTGCAAACAGCTTGTATCCTCAATGTTTTTTGCGATGTGTTTTGTCTTACTGTAAGTTCTTCAGTTTCATTGTCAGTATTTTCACACTTCAGGCACTCTGTAAATACGGTCTTTTACCCCAGAAGTTGGAAACTAGGTGAATTTTAGACAAGTGTGCCAAAACTTTGCTGTTCTTTCTCTTCTTTTAAGCATTTTCCTTATGAAAAAGTACTAAGTGCATTAGCACCATGCAACTCTTGTAGTGTGATTAAAATATTTGGATCGTCTTCAAATGCAAAGGTTTAAGGGTGAAAAATGTGTATAAAAGAAGCTGCAGGAGAGAAAAGGACTATAAATGCTTGCCTTGTATGTAAGAGCAGATACGGATTGCTCCAAGCATTAAAGTGCCAACTTCCTAATTCATCCTGCCCTTGCTTCTCCCTCACTTGGTAAATAAAAGCCATGTATTAAAAATGTTTATAGTATATGGTTATTTTTGGTAAGATTTCAGATACAACTCCAAGAAATTAGTTTAAAAAACAAATTGTAATACTTGAGTTGGTGGCATTTCAAAAGTGATTCCTATGAAACAGCTCAATTTTTCCATTTTGATGTTTTGTGACAACATGAGTGAAACAAAATACTCTTTGGCAGAAATATGTTGACTTCATGAGACTGACATTGTATTCAGCATATGTAATACTAAGAACTATCGCATGATGTTTTCTCAAATAATTCATTCTATGTAGAAGAAAGCTAGATCCTTTGGAAGCCTCAATTTCATGGTGTAAAGTAATCTTTTCCTTTTGATATTTTAACATAAAACCAGATGCAAAATAAAATAAAGAACCTATTTATTCCAGTTTCTTAGTTAACTCCCTGAAATTTATAGGTTTTTTTCCTCCATCAAAGATGAGATTTGTAGAACTGAAGAAGCATTTTGTACATTACCCAATTAGAGCACATTCTCAATAAATTTTAGTGCCTTTCCTTTCACTGCTTATAATAACTGCTGTCTGTTTCCTTCCTGAGAGTTTCTTTTGCTTGCTTATTTTTCTTATCTAAGGTCAGGTGAATTGACCCTACTGTTTGTCTTGCTACTTTCTGAAGTGCTTTTCTGTTACTTCGGCTGACAAGTACAGCTATGTGAATCTCACTTTGCTAGTGATTTCTCAGACAAATTAACGTGATATATGTGTAGAGACTTTTTCTCACGAATGCTAGATCTGCAGAGAGTTGAGAATTGGGCCTGCTTGTTTTTCTTCTGCACGCATCAGGTTCTCTGAGCCCAATTATAAACTCTGTGATATAGCATACTGTAGGCTTGCATGTTTATACCTTATTAGAACTTAGTAAACTGACAGTGCACAAGGAATATAATACATCTAAAATTAGAGTTTAATTTTTCTTCTGTCATTCTAAAAGATTTTGAAAGTATATTAATGGAACAGATAAAACTATCCGCAGAGGGTTAGAACTGAGTTACTGAAGAAAAATATGCTTTCAGTTTCGGTGCATGTAATTTGAACAAACATTTTAAGTTTTCCAAATGCTGGAAAGCCCTGGTATATATGACAGATTAACATCATTTGTCATGATAGATGTGTCTACATTTCAGATGTGTGTTAAGATTATTCAGGTCTCATATGTTTTGTGTGACAAAGGACACTGATATTTTGGTTGGAAAATATTTTATTTTCCTTTTGTGGAAAAACTCTTAAAAGTGGGTAACAGAAGCAGAGCTAATTGGTGCTGTGGATGGTTAAGTAAAGCAAATGGAATACAAATTTCAAATTTGTAAAGTCAAAGAACATAATTTTTAAAGTATGCTCTTGACCAATTTAAAGTTCTTCTTTTGCTTTCTGGTTTAATTAAGAAGAGTGTATATATTAATGCATATATTTATTCACAGAATCATGGAATGGTATAGGTTGGGAGGGACCTCAGAGATTGTATAGTTCCAACTCCCCTGCCATGGGTAGGGGAACCTCTTACTAGACAGACCAGGTTGCCCAGGGCCCTATCCAGTCTGGCTTTAAACACTCAAGATAGAGGGCATCAACAGCTTCTATGGGCAAACTGTTCTGGTGCCTAACCACCCTCATAGTGAGGAATTTCTTCCTCTAAGATACAATCTAAATGTACCTTCTTTTAGGTTGAAACCATCCCCCCTTGTCTTATCACTAGAGTCCCTTGGAAAAAGTCCCTCTCTCCATCTCTTCTGTATGGTCCCTTTGGGTGCTAGAAAGCTGCTATAAGGTTCACCTGGAGTCTTCTGTGCTGATTCACAGTTCAATGTGATTTAACTGATCAATGTGTAATGGTGGGGTTTTTTCCACATCTCTAAATTTGTTGGTTTTGTAAAAACATTTTTTTTTTTTTTAATTGGAAGATAATGCAGCAACCTCACTTCGAAGTAAAAGGAAAGTATACATTTACAGAAATAACAGAGGAAGCAATTTTCTTTGCCGACATGTTGAAAGAAATTTAGAAATTGAATTTTAACTCTGACTTGAAGACTTTGACATCATTTCTTTAACAGTCAACAGTTAAAGTGTTTCAAATTCAGTACAAGTTGGAGAGTACCCATTGTTGGAGAAAATTCTTTCCTTAAAATATGAAAGCTTGTGAACTCTCACTGAGCCTTGTTTTTGTGTTAGCTCCTTTACCTCACAGGACTGGTTGATGTGTAAATACAAGGGTGTGCCTCTGGGAAGACCATATGATAATATGGATCATCCATTTTGGTTTTGCTTCATTGGAAACAAAAATGTCATATTGGTTAATTTGTATCTCGTCTAAAAATTTTCAGAAGAGTAAATTACAGTATTACCAAGGTTGGAAGAGATCTCATAGATCATTTGTTTATGTGAAAGTTGTTTGATCGGTAAATAAATGTGTTATGTTTTTCCATGGATCTTTCATCAAAATTATATGTCTAATTGATATATAGATCTAATTGAGTGTGCATTGGCCAACTCATTCAGTTGCTGTGCATGCTAAAACCAGTCTTGGCCAGAAAGTTCATCCACTGTTGCAGTGTCAAAACAGGTGTGTAAAAATACAGTAGTGATAACCATTAAAATGTATTTGTATTTTGAAAGTTGATATCTGAAACTGCACTCAAACAGAAAGAGTGTTACTTGATTCCCTTAAAACCTATGTATAAAGCTGTTGATATTCTAGTAAAAGGACCTTAATGTTTATTTCCTGAGAACAAGGAATTTGGGCAGGTTTACACACACAAGATGAGGAATAATTTATTGTCTGTAGACGCTGAAAGGGCTCCTTTTCAGTCAGTTATACAAAATGAAAGAGCATTGATGGTGCAGGCTTTTTAATTTTTTTCCCCCCCAAACTTGGATTTAAGAGGACTAATGTTGAAATGACATATTTGAAATCTGCATGATGATCTGAGCCAGTGAAGCTAACAAAGGAAAAAGACCTGCTACCTATGAAATTAATGGAAGTGCTACCAAAATATCTGCCAAACTCTTGATATTTCTTATTTCTGTTGACATTAAGTATGCAGCTTTTTTTTTTTTTAAACAAGCTAGATTTCAAAATATAGTACTGAGGAATTCGTAGAAAATGTTTTGG
>JAOXOE010000001.1:12727934-12746342 GCA_028565055.1 Phoeniculus purpureus
GGAGACATTTAAAACCCACCTGGATATGTTCCTGTGCAACTTGGTCTAGGTGATCCTGCTGTGGCAGAGGGATTGGAACAGATGATCTTTCAAGGTCCCTTCCAATCCCTAATGTTCTGTGGTTGTGTGGTTCTGTGTCTAGTATCACTGTATTGAAATTACTCCTGTTTTACAACAGTGTAAAAGATTCTTTTAGACCTCATGGTACATTATTCTTGTTCTGATCATGCACAAGAGATTGAAAGCACCTGGATCACTTGTCTCTGTCTTTCACTGGCCAAGCTACTTCACAGCGTCTTGTCATGCCTTCCTTCTTGTTCTAAATCAATGCTAAGTGTAACTTCAGTGACTGCTTTTTTCTGTAGCCACTGGCATCCAGCAGCAAATGATACATTTTGCTAATTTCTTCTTTGACACTTCCATTTTTAAATACTACATCAGTAGTTTCGTGGTCAGTACTTTATATTATGTTGGGGTTTTTTTAAGTCTTATTATACGAAAGACAAATAAGTACACGTCTAAGCTGTAGTCAAATATACTGGAGAAAGGATGCAACAGAACGTGCCTGTACAGAAAAGTACACGTATTCCAAAGATGTTCACAATTCACAACAGCCAAGTACAAGTGACTCCTGTGCTATTTTCAGGTGGCCTCTGCTAAACATGATTTGTGAGTTCCTGCTGTCTGAGATGTAACGGAGAGCATGTGGCATTGAGAGGATAATAAACATGAGGCAATAGAAGATTAAGGTTACTGAGTAAAAAGAGTCATTGTCAACTAGATTTTTAACAGGAAAAAGTACTGTGAATAAATAAATGGCAGGTCTATTTCTCAGTGTGTGGATAGGAGTATTCACAAGGTGGACCTCAGTTAATTCTTATTCATAAATTCAGTGTTGTTGAAAGTCAAGTAGTGATAGACCTTGCAAAGGAAATTACAAGTGAAAAAGATACTCTAGAAAATAGAAAAATATAACTGCAGTTGCTGTGTGTTAGAAGTGAGTATTGTCTAAAAGATAAGGTGGCTCTGGCTCAAAAATTGAATTAATACTTCATCTCAGTTTTCAATAACTCTGTAACACAAAGACAAAGGCAGAGTGGGTAATGGGAACAACTATATAGAAATGCAAATTACAATGACTGAGGGGAAACAAAATCAGATGTCTGTGTTGAAGTCAGGAAGATTGGGTAATCTTTATCAGAGATACTGAATAATTGACAGATGAAAACTGATTCTTACTGAACCTATCAACAAGTACTGTTACTAATAGGTGACGAGAAGCAAAATTAGTATTTGCAACTATCAGAGAGATAAAATGTAGGAAAGTAACTATAAAAAACTAGGTAAATATAAACAAACTAGTGCAAGAATTTAAATGGAAACATGAAAGACATAACCTGACTGTTAATAGAAATCTCAGTTTACCAAAAGTGGACTTTATCCAAGTCCAGAGTTTCCTTCAAGTGTAAATCTTTGTTGTCAATATTAGTTGGCCATAAAAACCTGCAATTTTTTTCATAAATAAACAACCTATTTTAGAATCATAGAATCATTTAGGTTGCAAAAGACCTTTAAGATCTCAGTGGATGTTCTTGCGGTGTGGGGTCACATGTGTTCCTGGTGTCAACCACTGAAGCAAGTGTGGGTTTGCAAATGGGTGTGAGTACTTGTGTCGCAAGTAGGCGACGGGTGACATGGGAGCCAGAGTTCTAAGTACATCTCTAAGAGTGAGACCACAGGCATTGGGTAGGAGGTAGTTACTAGGAACCAGTGGAGTCAAAGCTGTCATTTTGTGAGTGTGTAAGGTATTTGTGCCAGCAGCTGAAACTATGAAGACCGTGGCCTCATAGGCTCATATGCCCAGATGCCAGCAACTGATCAGACTGGGTGCCTGAGCCTAGCGTTTGGACCACCCACGTTGTACATATTGTACATATGCACATTCCCACTAGGAGACTCCATCCTGCTCAGGCAGAGACGGAGCAGAGTGAGGCCATTCATGATGTCTACGCTTACATGAGTGATCTGCAAGTTTATTCTGTTGATTTATAGGGTCAGATTTATGTGTATATTGTGTATACCTGTGCTCCGTATACCTCTGCATGTGTATATGGGAAGATGTGCTCAACCTTGCTACGTGTTGGATTTGTTGGGACGGAGCTGACGCATCCACATTACCTCTCTCAGTTCTCATATCTGGTCCAGTTTTCTGCTAATAAAACCAAAAAGCCTCAATTCCCTCTTTATGGTCAAGTGGAGGTTTTCTCTTGTGTCAAACTGAGACTTTTCTCTTCCACAGATCAATTTTTTATACCAGAAGTCAACACCTGCACTGTGGTTACTAATAAATAGCTGCTTATTTCAATGAGATGTTAATATATTTCCTTCCTTTGGTGGCTGTTTGGGATTCTTTACTGATGGAAGACATCTTTCATTTGGTCTCTCTTGCCTTGTCTACCCAAGCATTAAAACCACACATGCTACCAACACTAAAGCACGTTAATCATATGCAAAGTAAGTGCTCTTGACTGCAGTGATGTCTGGTCTCAATCAATCACGTCCGTGGGACAACAGGGTTGAAATTATTGATCTTCAATCTTATAAATGTACTGTAACTCCAATTCTTCTTCCCAACTGAATTCCAAAAATTCAGCTTCTTGACGCTTTTGCAAGAATATTTTTGGAAGGTTTCAGATCAAATAGATCATCAGCTGTTGGATAGAAATCAGAGAAGTCAAATTGTTGCTCCCTTGCATCCCTTCTAAAACAGTGTTCCTCTAAAAGGTCAAATAGATATCCTGTTCACTGCTAGCATGTGGTGCTGTTATTACTGGTGAAAAAACTGGAAACCTGAGAGAACATATGTGGCTGAATAGTCTGGAATGGAATTATGAAAAAGCTTTTACAGCAGCCCATTTATATTCCAAGAAGATTCAAAATGTAACTTTAAACAGACTTTCTGCCATACTAAAGTAAATTACTTCAGTATTACTAAAGGAAATTTTGTCTTCCCAGTGCTTTTCAAAGACTAGAATTTACAGCTGGCCTTGGCTTGTTGGTATATGCCACACCATGTTTAGAATGGATTACAATTTTACCTTTAGTGAATTTCTTAACTGAGAAAGTGGTGTTCGGTATATAAGGTTCAGTGTTGTCATTTTGAAGCTACAATGACCTTTTGAGTCTGAAGTGAGTTTATATCAAAAAAGTCCATAGAAATGGACTTCTTTGTACCTTATACGTCCAAAATTTTGGATTTATGTCGTGGTGGACCCAAGGTTCCTGACATTGTAAATCTGTATCTTGGTCTTAAAATGACAAACAGGGCATGCAGTCAAAACCTTGATTCTTTGAGACTAGTAGAATGTTTACCATTGAATTTAAATAACCACAGCCTTAATCCTCTATAATATCAGCTTTCTGTTTTATGACTACATAGCAAAGGTTAACCACACATTCATGCTGCAATGTTGTGTTCTATGAATATTTTTCTGTGCTGTAAATTTTTTAGTTTTGAAATTATTTTCCTGCTCTCTGACAGAGTAGAAAGCAAGTGGAGGAAGGAGAGGTGGAGAGAGTACCATTCTATCAAGTGAAGATGTGTACTCAAAGAATTCAGACTCTCTCCTCTTTTGCCATAATTAGATTTACAAGACTAACAGTTACCTGTACAGCTCACATTTATCATATTCTCAGAGTCAGTTCTCATGGTTCTTTCACTCACTCATACTCTGAAGTTCACATTTAACTTTTAATTAAATCTAGAGAATGTAAGATTGAGTGTAAGTTACATTTATCAGTTTAATTTTGGAATGCTTACTGAATACACATTATGACTCTGCATTTCAATTGAATTCCATTTATTAAGGATCCCTTTTTTCTGTAAAACTACTTAGACTGCTATGGCATCCTGATTTCTTCAAAAAGAGGTTTGATTCTGTAGGCAGTAAATTTTCTCCTTTCAGACTGTAAAATATATGTTAAGACTTTTTTTTACAGACCATCCACTTTTTGCTCTATATCCGTTCCCTTGTGGACTTCTATTGGTAATATACTTTACCTTCTGCAATGGACAGCACATTCAACACTTTTCAAAATAATTGTCACGTTGATCAGATTTTCCTATAACATGTACTGATGGAACCAACATCACTAGTTACTGTTAATCAGTGTTTGTAGAGAAAAAGGCATGTAAATGCCAGCAAATTGCTGTGGAGTTTGTGAATAAATTTGTATTTACCATATGGGTGCGTGTCAACTTACATGTGTCTGGATGAGTTAGAAATGAAGGACTAATGATGTTAGTAAAGGAATGGCATTTATTTATGTGTGCTCTGCAAAGGCATACCTGAGCTAGTTCTGGACGGCAGTCCTCACCAATAGAGTGAGTAGAGCTTTGCTAGGTTGGTGCTTTATCCGAATTTCCAGTCTCTTAGTCCACTTCATTTTGTAATACACTACACCCACACTACATTTTCTGAAACCAGTCTATCTTTGTAATTTCCTTTACCAGTAGATATACCTAAAGTAAATCAAAAGATAACAGCAACAAACAATAGTTCTGTCTCATTTTGCTCTTCTGTGGAAAAAGATTGCCAATATTTTGACATAACTTTAATGTTTTCTCAGTATAAATGTTTCTTCTGCAATCCACTAACACTACAGAATCTGTCCTATGCTTCTGACCAAAAGTTTAAGGAGAGAAAAAAAGGACTATATTTGCACCTACGAGGATTAAAGTCTTTTTAAAAATGTATTCATCTTTACGTTCCTTCTTTAGCAAAGACATCATCCAGCTCCTTGTTCAGCCTTTTGCTACTACTGTAAGAACAGAAGCTCCTCTCTTTGCCTCTGACATCTCTGCTGAGCATCATGTCTTAGCCAGCCATGGTCTTCTTTCCTAAGTCACCCCTACATGCCTGAACTCAGTTATACTCTCTTACAAGTGTATGTGAGGCAAAGCAGCAGTCTCAGGGCGGCAGCTGAAGTTGTACATGTGGAGGAGAGGGACTTCCAGGTAATATGACAAGAGGGTGAAGATGAAGAGAAAATAGAGTCAGAGGACTGCTAAGAAGAGCTGTTAAAAAAAACCCAAAATGGAGTATGTAAATAGAGCCATATTCTTCTCAATTTTGTAGGAAATGAACTGACTATAGGTAAGGCTGTTATCAAATATAAGGAATAAAAATGTCTTTAGAAGCCTTTTTCTCTTTTGTTCCATTTTACTTTGTCTTTGCTCTTAAAAGTCTAGTTATTCTGACTTATTCTCTAATAAAAAGTGGAGGAGGTTTTGAGTTAGAAAGCGTTACTCTCTCAAGGGAGTTAGTTCTTTACTAAAGAACCTTAGAGTGGTCTCTGAATTGGTTCCCCAACACACTTGCTCTTCGAGATAATTCTTTTTCTCAAAATTCCTTTTAAATTTGTGCCAAGATTATTGGTAATGAACAGCCTGATTTAGACGTGTGTTCTGTTTTTGGCTAATTAACTCATGTGTGCTCTTGGTCCTCATATAATACTCCATCATCATCATATTTAAATATTAAAAGCAGTCTGATACTCCTCTGCTTTTCACTTCTGGATAACTGTGTTTCACTAGCTTATTGTGCTGAAAGTTACCACATTTATTTGTACAAAGAGATCCGTATTCTCCTAAATGTTGCTCCATGTAACGCATTTGGTCTTATCACATCAGTGCTTAAAAAGAGAGATCTCAGAATTACATAATCTATATTTTCACACTTTTATGTATGTTTCCAGTGTTTGGAACAGAATCTATTTAGAATATTACTGTTTATGGGTATTTTTGTCCCTTCATCCTCTGTTGTAGTTTTAAAATTTTAGATTTCTTGCCTGACACATTGAGAGGTCGCTGTGGCAACTTGTGGTGTTTGACTTGCAAAATTGCAAGCAGAGTTTTTTTGGGTTTGCGTACAGAAGGGGTTTGGAGCTGTGGTTTTAGGTTTACAGATCCTCCTTCTTCTCTTCACTTGCTGCCCGTTTTTCAGAGAAAGCACACGTCACTGATTGCTGAATGTGATAGCCATCTTGTCCTGGGAACATGATGAATAGACAGATAATGTGGTGACTCAAGGATAGATGGAGGAAAGATTTGAACAGAATTTCATTGTTGGCTGAAACCGAGATATTTCTCCCCTTAGTTAGGGCTATAGGAGTCTGCACTCTGAAAACAGAATTGGCACGGAAGCATGTGAAACAGAGAACTGGATTGTAAAATGTCCCATGAAGGATGGGATTTTGAAGTTTATCTCAGTTATAAAATAACATGCAATTAATCTCCATATATTTCTATGTGGCATGAATTCTTTATGTGGAGTTTTATGTGTGGTGAATTCAATGTGTTTTGTTGTTTTAACCCAAATCAAGTTTTTGCCTGCAATTTATAAGTTTTTTTTTTGAACCGTCTTCCATTTTTTTGTTTTGGCTCATTAGTTTATTAACTAAATTCATTAGATTATCTCAGAAGAAACCCATTACATCCTCCCTAAAGGAAAAAAAAATAAATGGGAGCATGACACTTGCACTTACAAATACTCCAGTTTTCCTGATTCAATCATAAATTTCAAAAATGAATCATATTTTCATCAAATGACAAAAAAGTAATGCATAGCAATGTCTTCTCCTGCAGACATGCACAACCTTTTTCCAGGTTGTTTGGAACAACAAATATTTCTTTAAGATTTAAATATGTTATTTGTTAAGGTGGATTCTCAAAGAAGTCCAGCTCTGGTGGCAACACAATATGAGTTATGTATTGCTAGAAATTGAGTTGGGCATTTAAGACATCAGTGTGTATTTTCATGGTAGGAAATATAATTCAAATATAGTATAAGGTTGTTGATTTTTCTTCAAAATTTTCAGATGTAATGGTGTATATCTACAGGTTTGTATATACCTCTGTATATACAAACATGATGTATTCCTGTGTTCTTAATTTTCATGTAATTCCTTGTTTACTTAGAGATATTACTGATCTATAAAGTGTGTGAGAAAATCTTATTCAAAAAGACATTTAATATTTATATTCCATTAGAAGAAAAGCTTTATAAAGGTGATTATTATCTTGGTGGTACTGTTCAAGTACTGAGATCATTATTGCAATTATAACACCATTATTGCAATCGCTAGAGCTGACTTTCGTGTCTCAGACCAGTTTTTCTAAGATATGTGGGAGGATTTTGAGTATTAACTTCCTTGCCAAAGTATTATTCCTTCCTAAAGTGCTCATACCCCTTTGTTCCAACACTTCAGTCATAGGAGTCATCCATCATGTCTTCTCTATGCCAGCAGCCCAGGTTCATACCTCTGCAGGTACACACACACATCTCTAAAACTTCTTGTTGATTTCCCATGCTGTGTGCATTGGCATAGAGGCATTTGAGTTGGGCTCCCGATGAAGAGCCTGGAATTTCTTCGTGGCATTTCTCCTGTGTAGGAAATACCTCTCTCCTGAGAGAGACATCTGTTGTGGTGTCTGCTGTGTGTCTTGTATTTATTGTTTTTACAAAATTTATTACAAATTCCAACAACTTCCTAGATTTTTGGCTTCATTGTGCTCTGCAGTAGGAAACTTGTATGATAAGTCACACAGGATGGGGATGTATTTTTTTCTTATACTGAATGAGATCGCATTTGATGTTCTATCTTATAACTAGTGGTCAAAATACGTCACAAAAGGTACCGTGAAATATTTGGCTATTGCAGTGAGATAAGACAGTGTCAGTACATGCAAACAAGTATGTAAGCTATAATCGCCAAGGTTTAAATGAAACAGAAAAAATAATGCAATTCTCTTCATGTAGAAATTGTTATACTGGGTATATTTCAGACTAAATGATTTAAAAAAAAATTGTAGTATTTGTGCAAGATACCACACAAACAAAGGAAATGTAGAGTGTATCTGAGCATCCTAAAAACTGCAACCATCTTGAACCACTCTGTGAACCCCTGCCATGAACAAAGCCACATAAAGAAAGTTTGATTACATGACAGAAAGGGGGGAGGTGGGTATGCAAGCTGGAGATAATAGTTTTGCAGCTTTCATGGTAAGGCTATGAAACATGTCGCTGAATAGCTGTAAAGGGTCCAAAAAGAACTGAATACTTACCACGCTTAGAGAAAGCAAAAGATTATTTGTGAACAAACGAAAATGAAAAACTACTGGAAGACCAACAAAAAGACATAAAGTTGAGCCTATGAGATATGTAAGAGATATTTAAAACAGTGTGGCTTTTTGATATATCATCCAGTCAATATAGAAGTGGAAGCTACAGGAAAATTCATAATCTTCAGTGGAATTCTTAGACCCTTGTGGCTAAAAACGTGGTTATGCATCTGCCATTTGTAAAGAGACTCTGCAAAAGGAATCTAAAGAACTCAAGTACACAGTAGCTAGCTGGGAGTTAAGCATGCCCATAGGTGAGACATTAATATGCTCACCTTACCCAGTGAGAGGGGTGATGAGAGTGATCTGGCTGCTAGAACAGAAAACTTGATCTCCATTGCTCCTTGGGTTGATTCTTCATGTTGCTGACTTGCTTTCTTCCAGATTTCAACACTTCTCTTAGAAGTGATTTTCCTAATGAATCCTCCCTCTGCTAACAATTCCCATCTTAGCAATTACACTTCTGCTGTTGTAGTTCTCTTATATTGCATAGCTTAACACTCTCTTACATCTTTATATATCTAAGCTCTTATATCTTTTTCACAATAAACAATTTTCCCAACAAACATTTTTCCCAATTAATCTGGACATATGCTTTAACAAAACGGGTTTTCAGAGCACGGGAACAGTGCTCTGATCTCACACTTATCCCCTGCTCTGCTGTAAAATCACTTTAAAATCACTGTAAAATTGCTTTTGCAGTACTGAAACTAGGAACATGATAACCTTCTAAACAATCTGTGGGTTCTTTAATTCTCTTTCACTTTATGGAAGTTAGCTGAGAATATCTGAGACATAAATACACAGAAACTGGGCTTTCACAGCTATCTTACAATGTGCTTGACAGAAAATGATTCATTCATCATTCATTTCAGGGTGCTTTTCTGACTTACAATTGTGATAGTGAATTGAAGCTGAATGTGGAGATACTTGGGCTGATTTTCTATCACTGGAGAAAAACTGATGATTTCTAATGGAAACAAAACAGAACTCAGTGAACTTGCCTTCCTGTACTACCATAAGAAAGCTAGTAAAATTGCTCTAGCATAAATTCAACTCATGAGGACAAAGACTCATGAAGTCCCCTCTATGGGTTCCATTGCATTTTTCTTTGATTATGTGATAAACACATAGGGAAATATAACAAAAAGGGTACCATGGTGTCCATGCAGCTAAGAGCAATAAAAATCCTGTGAAGTGCTGGTGAACATAGCTGCCAGATTCTGCATGTTTCTCATGTTTAGCTAGAAATAGGTTTCCTCTATTCAGAACAGTGTTGCAAGTTTGTTGTTGTTGTTGTTATTAAATCCTACACCTACTGAACGTATGCAAGTGATCTATAGTGACCTACCAATCATTCATATCACCTCTGGGCTTTCTCAGTCTTCAGCTATAAGTAAATTTATGTGCTTAATCCTCAGTTAAACAAAGAAGAATTTTCACCACAATTTTATTCCACTTTCAATATCATAGTGAGGAAGACTATGAAGCCCTTATAAACTACTGTTTATAGTGTTTAAAATTACTGCAAAGTTGACATTCAGCTCAAAAAATTATTTTTAAGAATGTTTTTACATTTTCACATGCAAATGTGCAGTTGCATTCTGCTTTTTGTTTTATTTGGAAGATCTAGGGTAGCTATTAAAGGTTTAACACAAGCAAATATTTTCTGACATATCAACCATAGTTTAATCTTTGCCGTATCTTTGTTTCTCAAAATGTGTCCACCTGTCTAAGCTGTAAACCCCCAGCTTCTCCAGCAGAATGGTGTCAAATGCCTGACTGAAGTACAGACAGACAACAACCACCACTTTTCCCTCATCCACTCTGCAGGTCACCTGATCACAGAAGGAGATCGGGTGGGTTAAACAGGGCTTGTTCATGAACCCATGTTGTCTGGGCCTAATCCCCCTGTTGTCCTGCACTTACCACTTGATCACCCCCAAGAACTGTTCCATCATCTCCCTGGTACCGAGGTCAGTTTGACAGGACTGTAGCTCCCCAGATCCTCTGCCCTTCCTGTAGATGTGTGTCACATTAACAAGTTTCCAGTCATTTGGGACCTGCCCCATTAACCAGGACTGCTGATAAATGATGGAGAGAGGCTTAGGAAGTTCCTTCACCAGCTCCGTCAGCTGTCTCGGGTCGATCTCATCTGGCCCCATACACTTATGGGTATCCAGTTGGCTTAGTAGGTCATACACTACTATTTCCTGGATTATGAGGGGACTGTAATGATCTCCAACCCTCTCTTCCAGCTCAGGGTATTGAATACCATGAGGATAACTGGTCTGACTAGTAAAGATTGAGGCAAAGAAGGCATTAAGTACCTCAGTCTTTTCCTCATCCTTGATAATGGTGTTCCTCCTCACATCCAGTAAAGGATGGAGACTCTCCCTGGTTCTTTTTTTGTTGTCCATACATTTGTAAAAACACTTTTTATTGTGTCTTGCACAGGTGGCCAGGCTGAGTTCTAGCTGAGCTTTTGCCTGCCTAATGCTCTTTCTATATGACCTAACTAAAACCCTATATTCTTCTTGAGTAGCCAACAAATGGCAATAATTAACTTACATAATAAAATGTGATACTCTGGAGCAATTTAGCTTCTGATCATCAGAACATATAATTTCACAATCAGAAAAACGATTCTTATATGTCAGAGCCTCCTAAAGGATGCCATTCTCTGTTGTTTCAGTTTCTTTTGTCACGACTGTTACCACAAGTGGCAAAATCTTAAAGTGTTAGAACATAACTGTATTAAAAAACTAAACACAAGGAAGACTCCTGACATGAATATGAAACCATTACATTCCAGAGGCTCATTAATAGTGGCAACTCCCATTATTCTTGAGCTGTCCTCATAAGCTGCATGTACTGCTAACCCCTTATGCTTGAATGTCAGTAAGTTACAGGAGAGCTACTTCTGCGCTGAGGATATAGTAAGAGTTTTACCTATGACATTAAATTCAAGTCTCTAGCTCCCTCAAAGCAATCACAGAGGGGTAGGAAACAAAACACTGCAATATTCTCTGTGTGTTGCCTTAAATCCTCCTCCAGAAGATTTGGGTCACTTTACTCCCATCTGAGACTTGAAAGCACAGAAAAGCAAAACAAAACACGCTTTCCCATATGCAGACTCTATGTCTGACTAGTCAAATGTTATGCATCGATGTTTTCAGGGTATGTCTGCAAAGCTTTCTTTTGCCACCAGAAAACAAAAGATGAGAGTCTTATTTTGGCAGCAAGTAATATATTTGTTGGAATCATCGTCATAAATAAAATGAAAGGTATGTAAAGAAAACAGCTGTTGTGAATCTCACAAGCCTTACGCATAGCTGTGAGAACCGCTACTCAACACAGCAAACTGTCTGTCTTGCAAAATGATTAGTTGGGATATTTATGGTTAAAGGTAAGGAAGAGAGAATCTGTAATAAGCTCCTTGAAAACAAACAAACAAACAAAACCAAAACAGGTTCTGTCAAAACTTGGGGGTTTTGAAAATCCTCAGCTATTAAACACATAGACATATAGAAACGAAACAAACACTCATCACACTGGAATTTCAGTCTGTCTCAGCTTCAGTGAGGCACCTTCAAGGTAGACAAAATCTTTTACTTCTTCCCTCCTTCATGTGGCTACCAGTATGACTTCACATGACTCACTATGATCAGGAAAGTCAAACAAAAAGTGAGTAAAAAATCCACTTCTGTGGACAAATGTCATGGACATCGTGGAGATACGTAGTATAGAAACATTTCCAAAGACAGCCAGCCAAGGAGGAAGAAAGGAAAGAAAACTGAAGAATGAGATATTTGAGATAACACAAATAACGCGTCTGTGGAAGACATTCAGACTCAGGAAGCACAATATCAACATTCATGTGACAACTATCTTTTAAGTGTAATGCTGCTGTTCACGCCAACATAACTTGAGTAATTACAGAACTGACAGTAGGAAAAAAACCCGCTCAGCTAACAAAAGGAGTGTCAGGGCCTCACTTATTGTGCATTTAGAAATGAAAAATTAAAAGTACCTGGTGAGCTCACAGCAATGGGTGGTAAGTACACGCTCATGACATGTGCAATTCTGAACTCAAACAGCATGCCATTAAATATATTTTTTCCAATAGAAAAAACACTTAGGGCTTTTAATAAATAAACATGCAAATAAAGGAACAGTAAGCATTTCCTTTGGAACCTGCTGTAATGTATGCTAAAAGATTCATCAGAGAAAAATGGCACAGGCTTTGATTACAGATAAACTCATATTGGAAATTCTTAGCAATGAGAATTTCTAATGTTCAGCACTATCTATCAATCAGTGACTCTTCTGCTTAGAGATCTTTGTGTGCTTAGAGAAAAACTTTTCTTGAACTTGTCTTGGTGGTGCTTTCAGAAAAACAGACCACTTGTTCTCTTCTTATCTCTTTGGGATTGGCTAATTAATGTAGGGCAACCACCAGATTTTGGCCAGAATTTCAGTTTAATATTCAATTATTTGGCTACTTCTCTATCATTCAGAGGCTTTACACTGTTTCCTTTCTGTCATGCAAGTGCAACAACACCGTCTATAACACTCTGTGATCGCTGCATACTGTATCAATTATTTAATTTAGACATTTTAGAATGATTGTTCATCTAGACATATGACAGAGGATACATTAGGAGAGGTTACACAAATATTATAGTAATGCTAATACTACTGCCAGTGTATTATAAATATGAAATATATATTTATTGTAAATAATAATATATTTATTATAATAAATTATATGATAAATAATATTTATTATAAATAATATTAATATTTTTATAAATAATAAATAACCACAAGATATGGCAGAAATAGCTCAAACAGATATTTTCAAAGCAACCTGCAAGTTGTCCCACAGAAATCATATTGCTGTGAAGCGTTTACACTCTGAAGTAACATGTTTCAGATCACTTTCATCCAGTACGAGAGTTTAACATTTTAAAGAGCGGATGTCTTAGACTGATTCATACACAAAAAATTAATCTCAAATACCAATAGACCAACAATATCAAAGATTAACAAATTGCTGCCCCCTAATCACAAACTTGTTATTTATTATAAGATTTAGAGCAAAGGTATTATTTACTTTCTTCAGGTATAATCTCCTGTGTATTGTAAATAAACTACTTCATATCAATGACTCCTATTCCCTAAAAAGTGTCATAACAAACATTCACTCTATACATATCTCGACTGCAATATATTCTAGTTGTGGAAGACATTTGTAAGACTGGACGTGCAAACGTAAACTCTAATTCTAAATAATGCAACTTTTAATCTAAGATGGACACAAAATTAATCTCTAAGTGCAATTCTGTGCATTTCTACCATTTTGAGCAACTGTGATTACAACAGGAGCAGCTGAATTTAGAACACAGAAATTTCACTGAAGCTGCATCTCAGAGAGTTTGGTGGAACATGTAACTTCCATCTGTGCTCAGGAATTCTGGGTCTGGATTCTTTTTAGTTTAGGGGAACCAAAAACATTTGCAAGAAAAGAACAAAACCTACTTAAAGAGGAATCTTCTTGCCTGCTCCCATCCCAAACCAATATTTACTAATGAAGCTACATTGATCTAACACAGAAATGTTTTCACTTCAGTACAGGCGGGTGGTTTTTGTAACAGCAGCTGCAATATAGGACTAAAATCTGCACAATACGTTTTCATCCTTACGGACCTTTGTCACCCTAAGATTACTTTTACTTGCATTGATTAGTCCCTTATTCCTTCAGCTCCACTGCTGTGGTACTTCGTTCATTTCAGAGCACTGTTATATGAAAAGAAGAGCACTCAGTTATCATTTTCTCTAGGTATCATTGATTTTTCATTATCTTCATAACAATTCAAAATAAAAGCAAACAGAACAACAGGAGCAAAACAGCATTTGGGATGTCTAACATCTATTAAATTTATATGTATATATGCTTAGTCTAAAAACACCCACAGAACCTAAAGAAACAGGCTAACTTTAGACTATTCAAAGGGCAGCTAAATACATTATATTTAAACTGATTGGACACTTTAACATAGAATTGAAAATTTCTTAAATAAATAGATCTCAGCATTTAATTATGAAAGCTGATTAAAATACGATGTTTAAAACCAGAAGCTCTCTGCTTTCACTTGGAAGAAACCAAACCAACCAAACAAACAAAAACGTTGCTGTCTCGTGTGTGAAGAAACATGTCATATTACAGAGTCTTTGTGGATTTTTCTTTGTTCTTTCTCAGTGTTGCTGTCTGCTATCTGTGTGTAATGGCAACATTAACAGCAAACAAGTAATTTTTCATTCCAAGTAATGCAATACTTGGCAGTACTCCCAAAAATTTCTTTTCCCTTTTATTCTTCCACATTCCCCACCATAGTGGTGATGGGCTGATTATTTGTTTACACAAGATGAAAGAGTCAATAAGTGAGTTTTCAAATCTGCAAGCAGAGACATTTGTCATTTAAATAGGAAGTAGTGTGCCTGCAGCAGAACTCAGTTTGATCTGCTAAGGAAAAAAATCCATTTGGTTAAATATGCTGCTGAGGATGTACATTGCCTCAGCAGAGGGAATAGATTAAGAACAGATATACACTTTAGCTCATCTAAAAATAGCAGAAAACATTATGACATATTTTCTAGCAAAATACAGTGTATACGATATTTCAAGGGAAAACATTACAGAACTCTGCATTAACATGCAGCAAACACATCCTTTAAAATGGAAACAGAAGAGTCTTTTTGTTTTGTTTTTTTTGATGAGCATATTGTTTGAGCACTATATTTAAATTTGAGAAGATTCAGTGCTGTTTATGAAGGAGCTAGTTCTGAATCTCCAGTTAAGAAAAACAGCTGCAGATTTGATTAGAACGATAAATATTGCAGCGATGCATTGTAAATAAAGTAATGTGTTGGCTCAAACAGCTTAAATGGTACAACACAAATCAAGTGGAGAAAGCAACGCAACTCAAACTCTTTCAAAAAAAAATAATACCTATTTTTACTTGAGTATTCTTCAAATAGAAAATCTACCCTTTCAACTTGTCTCTTTTTTCTTTTTGTAGACTGTGAAGCCTTCACAACACAATTAGTAGTCCTGCTGACTTCTAATTGTCAGATTTAATAGAAGATGTAGGTAATGTAACATCTTAATGAGATCCAAACCCATATGTTATTTCCTTAGCTTCTTCATAGCTTTCGTGGAAAGTTAGGTAAGAATGGTATCCCAAGTAAGCTTTGACTTCTCTGGAGATATTGGAGTAAAGCCCATGAGAAAAAAATAAAAAGAGGGGAAAAATCCTGTGAAAAAGCCAGTACAGCTACAACACCAAAACTCTGCTTCACTCAGCCTTGAGATATTAGACATAAATACAGCACAAACAGAACAGGAAGTGACAGCTGATCCCTTCTTTTTGGGTGGAAGGATTTCACTGATGCTTTGTAATTATTCAAACCTGCATTTTACTCGGAAAGGTCTCTGAAGCTATGTCTTCTAAGACTCACAGTCTTCCTCCTCCAGATTAGTATGTGGGGTCATGCCGCTTCCTGGACTCAGTCCTATAGAAGTTAGCATTGATCCAAAGGTAAAAATAATCACTTGAGAAGAATGTACCTCAGATTTCAGTAAATAACTGGGATGTTTATATCGATTCACATCCAGCCTGTACATGCAAACAACAAGGTTCATGGTAGTTACAGATTAAGTAATAAGTATCACTGAAATTGCTTTTCCACAATACAAGTGATCCCAGAATAGGTAATAAAGGTCTCCAGCTTTCCTGGCAATTCTGCTTTAAACTGAAATTATGTTCAAGGAGTAGAGAATTAATTCACCCTATATTTCTGTTATTTAAAATCTGGAGCTGAACATGGAAAACTTCAGAATGTTCTGCTTTTCTGCAAACCAGCTACATCTTGTCGTTAACTTTTTAAATACCAAGAAGAAACAAATGAGAATGCAGTCAGGACTTCTCTTCCTTACAGAAGTAAACACAAGAAATCAAAAGCTATTTGGAATAAAAGTGTTTTGCTCTCCACTTGGAAACATAGTGTCCCATAATCTTCTGTCCTGCAAGTGAAGATTCTGATAGCAAACATCAATCTGTAAATATAATAGGATAGAAATCTTTGATAAATGAGTTATGTTTTATTTTAAGAGAGTGGCATGTAATTTTGAAAAAGATTTAATGGCAGTGAAATCTTCTAGCTGACCACTGTGTTGATTGAGTCAACGTGACATTACACTAGCAACAAGAACAGAAAAAAAAACCCCAATCACTCATTTAGTACCAAAAGAAGAAATCAGTAAGAAAGTAGACTAATGCACCATCACAAATTAAAAGAATACGGTAATCCTATGTTCTCATCTAATTGTTTTCTAAACAGGGAAACTTGCTCATTTATGAGAATGAATTCAATTTTGTTGGTGTCAATGAGAAGTAGTAGACAGCGTCACTTGGTTGCAGTGTCAAAAGCAGAAATTACAGCCTGCTAGAAAGTCTTCTACAGGCAATATGAGAAAGAAAAACATGGCAGGCTTTGTCCTCACCTCATTGGAAACTCAGTTCCAAATATTCTTGAATATTTGCAGATTGGTATCCTAATGGATAAAACACAAGCTGTGCTAAAGAAGGTGTGTGCTAAAGACCCCAACAATCCATTAGGAAGGAGATGCGCTCATTGAGTGCTATCAACATCATTCAGGAAAAAACCCAAACCTGAACATGGGGAACTTCAGTTTGTGCTAAAAGCATGGGGTTACGAGTACAAAGAGGGGTTTTGCCATCTGTAAACCTATCAAACTATTGTTACATCTAAGGAAAAATATGAAAACATACAGTCTATTGCTTTTACCTCAAACTTAATCCCAATAAACAGAGAAAAGCAAATCACGGAACTGAAAGTTCATTGTTGGTTAGTTCCAAGTGTTTTTAACTTCTCTACACTGCAGAAAGACTGAAAGTCCAAGGTTTAATATATGTCTGGTTTATCCTCTAGGGGTGCCAATTTCACAAAGTAGAAAACAATTATAAGCCTGTTGCACTGAGAGAGAAGGTAAACACCACAAAGCAATCGATATCTGGGAGCTGTTTAAAAAGATTTTACTAGATTCCCCAAAAGTCTTAGCTTTGCCTAAAAGGCAAAGAAAAAGAAACACTAAACAATTAATAAAGACGAAACTAATAATACTTAGTACAAGCTATAAGCTAAATATTGCAGGAAGCTCATAAGGAAAAACATAGACAAATATTTTGTCTGCAGAGCTCGAGAGAATTGTTAATATTTTTAATAATTCATTAACAACAGCTAATTCCCAGACAGAAATAGGAAAAATTTTAATAATGTAATTCAATAAATATTTCTGAGTTCTGTAATTCAGGGACAGCTTGTACATATATATATACACATATGTATATATTATAAGGATTTATTAGCTTGATTTATAGATGCAATCAAGAACACATTAAACAGCACATATTGAAGCTGGACATATTTTAAACAACAAATCTGGATGAATTTGATATATGAGCTTTTCAATAACTTTCTGTAGTCTGGACAATTAATGCTGAGTTTGTAGCATCTTATTTATCTCCTCGTTGCAAAGTAAAAAAATCCATGTATTTGAAAAAAAAAGATTAAAATTAGAGTTGATATTCTCCACAAGTTTTGTTCAAAACCTTCAGCTTATACTTCAGTACATATAAAATCTGCAATTACCTGAGTCATGATTGCTGTGCTGTGTAAAAAGAAAAGATGGAGCACGAAGGTATTTGCAAACAACAATTTACACCAAAATAATTGTTAGATGTATGAGCAAAAATGTATGCCTTATTTTATTGTTTTAAAACATATTATTCAATGACAGCTGTGCAAGAATGCATAAATAGCTTTGCAATCTTTCTGTTCAAACTTAGCTTCAATACTGGGCAATCAGTGATTTCCTGAGTTACATACAGATAATGGTGTTATTAAGATATGTATTTGCCTGTCCAATTTAATTCATAGACTCATAGAATCATGGATCCGTTAGGGATTGGAAGGGACCTTGAAAGATCATCTAGTCCAATCCCCCCACCACGGGCAGGGACACCCCACCCTAGGTCAGGCCGGCCAGAGCCTCATCCAGCTGGGCCTTAAACACCTCCAGGGACGGGGCCTCAACCACCTCCCTGGGCAACCCATTCCAGGCTCTCACCACTCTCACG
>JAOXOE010000001.1:12746442-12759871 GCA_028565055.1 Phoeniculus purpureus
TCGCTCCCTGGTCTTTTATACTGTCCTGACCACGGGACTTTGGGACAGGTCACTTCCCCTGGGACAGTTCCGGGGGGGAAAGTCCTCTTAAAGCAATAGGATGTTTCCTTCATAAAAGCACAAACCTGTAATTCTAAAAATTCTACTAATTTTCAAACCACGATAACGAAAAAATCAAAAACAATGAAATATGCAATTTTCTTGTTATTTCATAGAATCATAGATCCGTTAGGGATTGGAAAGGACCTCGAAAGATCATCTAGTCCAATACCCCCCCTGCCATGGGTAGGGACAACCCACCCTAGATCAGGCCTGCCAGAGCCCAGAGACAGGGCCTCAACTACCTCCCTGGGCAACCCGTTACAGGCTCTCACCTCTGTCAAGGTGAAGAACTTCCTCCTCACATCCTGTCTAAATCTACCCAGCTCCAGCTTTGCTCCATTCCCCCTAGTCCTGTTGCTACCTGATATCAAAAAAAGTCCCTTCCTCCTCAGCTCTTCTGTAGGCCCCTTCAGATACTGGAAGGCCACAAGAAGGTCACGTCGGAGCCTCCTCTTCTCCAGACTGAACAGCCCCAACTCCTTCAGTCTGTCCTCATAGGAGAGGTGTTCCAGCCCTCTGATCATCCTCGTGGCCCTTCTCTGCACACGCTCCAGCATGGCCACATCCCTCTTGTAATAAGGGCTCCAGAACTGGACGCAGTACTCCAGGTGGGCAATTCCTTATGTGTTTTTTGCATTAGTGACTCCCTGTGCTCAGAAGACCTGCATCTATTTTTGGTGCTATTATGCAAATCCCTGAACATGAACTCTTATTAAGAAAACAAACCATAGCAGATCTGAGAACTCAAGGACTGGATGTTTTCTAAAAGCTCATATTGAGTGTCAGACTCTGATTAACAACAAGTGGAATTGCTCAAACATAATGAGCAGGAGGACAGGAGAAGCCTTGCACCTGGGGAAGAGATAAGCACTCTTCAGTGGGAGTGGAACGAGCAAGTTGTGAGACTGCTGTTCAGTCTGCAAAACCATCCTTAGGTACATGAATTGTCATCTCTCAAGGACTTACTCGTCACTGTTTAGTCTAAGCTCCTGAGAGCAAAGTCCCTTATACTGTTGAGGGTGACTTAAAATACTCCTGGCAGCAGGGATAAAAGGAAGGATTCAAACAGTACAGGGTGATCATCAGCCTTCCCCAGCCTATGACCTTTATGAGAAGCTGACAAAAGGACTGCTGGAGACACCAAAAATCTGCAGAGAGGGACTGATCGCCTATCACTACCAACAACATCCCTCACCCACGAAGCTGACTATGCCAAGAAGTTGACTGAGAAGACAGCCAGAGAAATTGAGGAGCTTCCTGGAGATCTGCGGAGCGAGGTGGGAATCTGTAGCCTGCCCGACACCACAGCTGTCCAGAGTGGTGACCTAACCTCTTACCTGTGTTCTCGCTTTTCCTTTTCCTCTCATCTATTCTCTAAGTTAGTAACTTCAGTGATTTCAAAACTCTCTGAGTTTGGTACTGGGTAACTTTAGTGATTTCTGTACTGAGCTCAGCACTGGATGACTTTGATGATTCCTGTGCTCTCTGAGTTCAAGTATCTGGTAATGTTAGTAAACTCGATTTCTGTGCAGATCCATGGTTTAAATCCCCTTAACTTGACCTAAGTGACTCCATGACCCCGAGTCACTCCCTTCTCTGATCATTTGGGATGTGATAGTGAGACAGGAGACCTTTTTTTTTGAGTGTACACCCAACTAAAGAATCAAATAAGAAATAAAAGAATGATCAGCATGGACTGAAGCAGACCAAAAATGTTTTGCAGGAATGATTACTTTAAATGATCACAGACCATCGTAAAAGAAATGGAGTCTTTAAAAAATACCCCCAAAATCAACTCTTCCACTAAAGATGACATCACATCAGCAAGAGCGATCATTTTCCCAAAACAAAAGGTAAGATTTTCCTTACAGAAGCTACTCTGCCAAACATTAAGCAAAGGCTAAAGCTGCTAAAATTCTACTCTAACAAGTATAGCAAAATGTATATTCAGGTTTTATACTTAAAATGCACCAGAGACCATAGGCTAATGTCAAAAAGAAATGTTATAGGATGGAGGTACAGACGAGTATCAAAGCAAAAATAGACATGTTGCTTTTGTTAAATAATTTGGTACTTTTCTACCTTTAATTGGAGGTGGGGAGTGGAGTGTGTGCTCTCTTGGTGTTGCTGTTTTTGATGACTGGTGGAGAAAAGAAGAGAAAAATAACTGGAGTGTAATGATGTCCTAAATACCGTCCTTAAAAGCAGATTCATAGAGTGATTTCCCAGATTTCAGAGATAGCTATTTGGCTGTCATTTCCCTGATGTTTTTCTTTTAAGATGATTTTAAACCTGTATAAATATCAGCTAAAATAACTAAACCTATCTCGTATGTTGTCAGATTTTTGTAGAATAACTTCCCACTAGCAAAATATGTTCTCTAACAAGCTGTACTTATCAAAGTCATGGAGCCTCCTGTACTGTAGGGCTTATGACTAAGTACATACACAGAGATCTTTAGAATATTATCCTGATAGTAAGCAAGCGAGCTCTAATTATATTCTGCATTAAAGGTCACAACATTCATAGCAAGGGCGACTTCAGACATAGGCCTCCTAGGCTTGAATTTAAGGGACAACTCATAGAATCATAGAACTGTAGAATCACAAAATGGTTTGTGTTGGAAAGGACCTAAATTTAAAAAAAAAAAGCAGAAGTTACTCCTCTTCAAATTCTGTTTAAAATTAATTTTATCTAAATACCAGAGGGATCTTGGACTAGGTGTGTCTGATGAAACTACTGTGCTTTGTGTCTAATGGAGTGAGTTCTTCTGCATTTTAAATCATTGGGCACAATCTGGCTTCATGATATATTAAAAAGGACAGCACAACATGTTGTAGCCCACACAAAGCAAGGGTTTGCTGTTTTGCTTGAAACCCTATCAGTGTATGAAAGTCAAAGGAAAAATGAAGAGTACCTAGAAAACATCCTTATCCTTATCTTGGTGAACTGGCTGAGGATTGCAAATAATAGAAACAAGATTTCCACATGTGTGTGAGAATGCCTTAGGGAAGATAAGGGGACCTGCAAGTATCTCTTTCATTGCACACAGTGGGAAAGGAAGTCCTGGAAGAATGAACTCAATTTATTAGGTATCAGCTGGAAGTATTCCACTTAGAATGAAATCCTAGTATTTAGGAATTATTGTAATCCAAGAAGAGCATTGTGTTTGACCAGAATTGTGTCCTTTTCTCATCTGTACCTGAAAGAAGAGTAGGCAAAATGTGCAACAAAGCAGAGAGGGGGAAACATAGTGGCAAGTTTGGAAATACCAAGAATGGCACATTCATGTTTAGTGTTTCTCCCGAATATAGCCTAGGAAAAAATAGTGAAGGAGCTCCAATTACAGTTTGCAAGAAAAGGTGTTACAAAAAACATCACCAAGTCAAACACAGGGGTTAACAGTTTCATCAACTTTTGAAGAAAAATGGCAGATAAGAAATTCTGTATTAACAAGCATTCACAAGAGAATATCGGGTTTATCTTGAGAGTATCATCATCCTATCTTCACACTAGTCGATATACAACTAGTGTGACAAGCTGATAGAAACATTTTTACTGAGAACAAAGACAGGTCCTGGCAAGCCAGATTACATAATCAGTCAGCTGAGCTGAGCAATTTCCAACACTATACAGTAGCTGCAATATTACCCTCTTACCTCTTGCACAAACGTGATGCAGGAAATGCTTTAACAAAAGAGCAAATAAATACTTGCAGATATTTCAAACAGCCACGTGATGATGTGGTGATGGCTATGTCAGCCCCAAATGAATACAGATACTGAGGAAAATTATGACAGGGACACAAGAATGGTATATCAAGTTCGTTCTCAAGAGGTCCCATCCATGGCAAACACAAGGGACACATATATTCATCAAGCCATTTAAGAACACGCTGATGCTGTAGCTGACATGACACGTATATCCTTGTGTACTTGCAATACACTACTGCACAGGTGGAGCCAGTTTAACTGCTTTTCTAAAACAATTGTTTAGTGAGACCACAACTTTGCAACAAGCATGAAAAACACAGCAAGGTATTGCAGAATAGAAAGACAGCACTGATATACTGCAGTTGCTCACGTTTAATGTCACCAATCACAGTTCAGGAGCTTATCTCCTAGAGGATGCTTTGATTCACCTGTCTTTTGTGCTCTGACAGAGAGAAAATTATGTGTAAATTGAAAGATTCTGCTAGCACTTGTGTTTACCACAAGGGTCATTCATAAATGTGCCTGTGTGTTAGATCACACAGAACGTATAAGATAATCTTAAAACATCTTGGAAGAACACTGAACTGATATCTTAGATGATTGATTTGCAGAAATGGATTTGAAATCTCACTTAATCTACAAATTTAATTGCTAATAAGATCATCCAGGGTGATACAGGAATCTGATGATAAAATTCCTTCCAAATAAGTGATTTGTGTCATCAAGTCAATCCCTGTATTTACGTCAGATCTGTTGTAGAAACGTCTGTGTAAGTTGGCCATGTTGAGAAATCCTGACATTGACCTTATTTGACTGAAACCTACCACAGCCTTATAAAAAATATTTGTCAAAATGTGAACATTTGTTGATAGCAATAAATCCTTTTTACAGAAATAACATAAATTACCAGAAAAACAAATCTTGAGTTGAGCATATGTACTGGCCTAGTGTGACTCAGTGTACAGAACAATTTCTGCATGAGAACCTTATGCTCTCAAAAAGTCTTTAACTGTCAACTTATCCAAAAGAGATGAAGGGCTTTGGGGTGTTGTTTGGGGTTTTTTGTGGGTTATTTGGGGGTTTTGTGTTTACTTTGGCACACGAACTCTAACTTAAAGGCTTTTTTTCCCCACTTTCAAAAACTTTAATCTCTCCCTAACATGTCAGTCCATTTTGCCATTACTAAACAGTGTGTTCTGTCTTCAACACATGGTGTCCCAAAATAGGCATTGAGTGATCTCCTTCTGCCTGACTTTGAATTATTTTAGAACAAGAAAATCAATCATGGATGCTCCCAGCCTAATGAAATGACTGAAAGACTGTTCAGATGATACAACCTAGGATTTGCAATATGGCTCAATCTGACAGGCTGGGTCTTTTAGAAACAAGAATTTAAATAGAAACAGGTAGGAAACGCTGTTTTGCCTGATTACTTGTAGATAGGTGACTTTTAATAGTCTTTATTGAAGTTCAATCAAGTTTAATATTTCTAGTTCCAGTTTCCAGAAGTGTGTTTACCTCTTTTTCCCACTCAGTCTTTTCCTTATCCTTCTTTGCCATGTGCTCCCCTACATCCAGAATGGGATGGAGATTCTCCCTCATTCTCTTTTTATTGTTGATGTAGTTATAGAAACGTTTTGTTATCCATTATGTCAGTGGCCGAGTTCCAGCTGGGCCTTTACCTTCCTGATTTTCTCTCTGTATAACCTGACGAGACCTCTGTGCTTTGGCTGAGTTGCCTGTCCATTCTACCAAAGGTGGTAAATAATAGAGTGGTTGTGCAAGAAGGTTTGATTTCTTAGCCTGTTTGACTTGGCATATATGTATTCAAGAAATTTTCTTGTGACACCTGTATTTGGAGGTAGACAGTAGCCTTGAGGTGATGGGCTTGCTACATGGTGTGTCCACCTGGAGGTAAGACTTCTAAGCCAAGTGTGGATGTACACTGTCCCATAAGATACACGCACACCTGGAACATTGGCCAGAAGTTCAAGTGTAGTCGATATGTGGTTATGACACAATATATGGTTGCACACAATATATGATTGTCTAAATTGTCCTGCTCAAATCCTGTCTGTTCTGGACAGAGGATCCAGAACAGTTACTACCTAGAGTATTCACTAAATTAATGTCTTAAAGGCTTTGGGTGAATATTAAATAATTTTTGAATTTCTGAATGCTTCTGACATTCCTCAATTTTCCACCATTTCTTTTCATTGTGAAACATGGTATTAGAAGTGTAGAGCTCTAGTATTCTTGTAGTGTTCCCCAGGAGGCCTTGTGTCTACGCCTGTAGAACTTAATACTTACTACTTCTGCATGCAGCCAAGGAACATTATAGGGGTTTTTTGATACCTGTAGTTTTTTCTGAGAATATCTTTCTAAACTCCTGCCAAATTATTTGCTCACTGTAGCCTCTCCAAATCATTTACTCTAGTGTATTTTCTTAACCCTTTTTTGTAGACATTCTAGAATTATTTTACTCCTTCTATGGATCACAACATCCATCAGAATGTATTTTATTTGTGATGTAACTTTAGTTTCTAGAAATTTAATTTTTACATAAATATTTTAAATAAATTACATTTTTTTCACTCTTTCATTCTTTTACCAGATAATTTTCTTGGAGAGAATGGTTTTGGTAGATACAAACCTCAAGTAGCCTCGGACATTTTTCTATTTAAATAGTAAAATATGGAGGATAACAGTCATTTTAATTTTGTGATCCTTTAATTACTGTGCCACAGGAAACTATTTATTACAACAGTTTCTGTCGAGCTGCACAAAATGTAGAGAAGCATGTGCTCTCAAATTTTACTCTGATCATCTCAAGGTTTTGGCAGCACTGTATTTATCTTTCATTGCCTTTCCTGTTGGTATATATCATTCTTATTATGTTCTTAGAGCAGCAAGTATGAAGACGCTCAGAAATGGCATTAGAATTCCAATCAGGGTTTCTTCCAATACCATGCAGCATAAGCAGTTGAAATATAATATTGTGTTTTTATATACTCTGTAGCACATCTTCTGAGGGGCAACTTTCTATTCACGTGCTATTGTGTAGGTTATAAATTCTAGTCTGCATTTCTTCTATCAAAATGCACAGCTAGTGATATTTAACAGTAAAGAAATATATCCTTGGGCAATGAATATGGTCAGAAATTATTAGATTAATTTAACCAAGAAGAGAATGATTCGATATTGACATAGTGCATAAATTTTCAAGTGTGGGACAATGGCCCCCATTTATTAACGTTTCGTCTCCATATTAAAATGCTTGACCTTGCTTCAGCAGTTTTATGGGTAGCAAGATCTCTGGGAACTCAATTTTTCCCTCTAGAAAAAAAAAAACCAGCTATGTTGATGGTAATAAATACAACTCAGACAGACTTTTTCCTGTTTTTCTTTAGATGTAGGGAAAATATTAATACCTCCATAGCATAACAATTCAAGTAATAAAAAGACCAATTGTCACAAAAGAGGGGAGTGGAAACCCTGTGAAATAACTACCCATATTTTACAAAGACTAGATGTAATTTTTTAGTTACATATATGCCTAAAGTCACAGGTAAACACCGTCTGCTGTTCGTCTACTTTTCTCAGAACAGCTGCTCAGGTAGACAGCAAAAAACCTTAGGACAGCCACTGGTAATGCAGGTGAAACTTAGAAATCCAAGTTCAGGAAATATATTCAGGAAAAGTAAGCCACCTATCCTTAACATCTCAAAATGCTCAATATTTGAGCATTTATTTATTTATAATAAATAAATATTTATTTTATATATGTATATATATATCGGTTATTTATCAGTAGCAACTCCCAGGGCCTTTTTTCATCTATTTTAAATTGAAAAAGTCACTGAATTAAAGACCTATTAAAGAGCTATGACAGCAAGGATACAAAGCCCCAGAAACCCATTCTCAGGATTTTATAGTGGCAAGTGATGTCAAGACACTGGATCTTGTTCCTAGAGGAATGTAACCTTTGCTCTAATGAGATACCTAAGCTCTGCAGGAAAGAAAACCTTGGATGCTTTTTGCCAATTCAGATGAGCTGCACGTCACAGCTTTACTGTCCTGCGTCCAATGTATCTGGAGCATTGATGCCTAGTTTAGCACACTTGAATTGCTCTCCCAGAGCTGTGCATCTGATTTCTGAAGCACTGTATGTCTGCCTACAGGTTTTGAAAACCACATAGGCCCCTTAAAAATAGTAAAAAACCAGAAGATAACCTAAAAAAAAAAGAAAACATAACAATATCAAAAAGCTACTGGTCCCAGCCTTACTTGAAAGAAAAATAAATTTCATATTTTGTCTGAAAATTCACTACTCTTTACTGCAGAAGAAAGCTCTGCTTTATATAGAAAGTTAATATAGCATCACCACCTGACAGATGGACTCCCCAGCAGGGATGTAGTTTTCTTTTTTCCATCCTGTTTGACAGACCTACACAGTTTTAAGACAAGTCTGAGACAGTGAGAGGTGAGTATTCTTTCAGGAGGAAGCAGAGGGCCAATTTCCACAAAAGCTATTACAGAGGCAACTTTCTAACTGAAGCCATGACAGATTAATCAATGGGATATATTTTGAAGTGATCTGTATTAAAAAATAGAGGAAGAGACTGGTTTCATTACTACACAGTGAAAATACATCCGAAAGGATGTGGAATTGTGTACTCTGAGCATCACATTGTTCCTTTGGGCTTGGTCCTTCCAGTGATTACTTTTTTTTAAACAGAAACAAAAGATGAAACTGTTTAAGGATCTTTAAAACCTCTGTTTGATGTACAAATGTAGGACTTTTAGTAGTCCTCAGAATCCCACTAGGTGTTATAATTTATATAATACTGTTGAAGACTGTTAGAATAAATCAGTTTACATGGTCTTTAAAGTCAGAATTTTAGACTATAAGAGGCAGAAGCAGTAGGCCAGGACAAGAACATAGAAATGTCATGGCACAGGCAAATGGAAGAAAGAACATGATTCACTAGAAGAACTGCAAGTCCCTGAAAATTACACTTCCAGAAGCTACCATCTGGGTACTAGCATCCTATTGACCTGCTAGGAGTCATTCAGATATAGCCTTCACTGAAAGAAAAGCTAGACAGACTACCTTTAGCATGTCTACCTTTTAGCATTCCTTTGCATGAAGAAGAGGTGTTACAGAAATCTACACAATCATGAATAGCACTCAATAGGTGAACAGAGGCAAACAAATTAAACTAAGTGGCTATTCCAAAGTAAGCAAGAGGAGACGCTTAACGTGATGATTAAGTAATGGAGTTATTTTCCACATAATGCTTGTTTGACAAAAAACTACATCGTTTCGGAAAGGAATGAGATAAACAGACAAAACATATAATTCAGGACTATTAAACCTAAAAGCATTATCCTCAGTATGTGTAACCCTGAGCCACAAACTGTTGCTGCTCAAGAAAATATCTCTGAATGCTGGTGTTCTTACATGCGTAGAATCATAGATTGTTTTGAGCTGGAAGTGGACTTAAGGATCATCTAGTCCAACCCCACCTCTGCCATGAGCAGGGGCACCTAAAACTAGATCAGATTGCTCAAAGTCCCAGCCAGTCTGACAAACCTTTCCAGAGATGGGGCATCGACAGCCTGTGTTGCCCAGCGTTTCACCATCCTCATTGTAAAAAATGTCTTCCTTATATCTAGTCTGAATCTATCCTCTTTTAGTTTAAAAACATTACTCCTTGTCCTACCACAACAGACCTTGCTAGGAAGTCTGTTCCTTCCTTTCTTAAAAGCTCCCTTTAGGTGTTGAAAGGCTACGATAAGGTACTCCCAGAGCCTACTCTTCTCCAGGCTAAACAATTCAAACATCCTTATCCTTTCCTCATAGGACAGGTACTTAATCCCTCTGATGATTTTTGCTGTCCTTTGAATGCATTCCAGCAGATCCATATCTTGCTTAATTATTCTGTCATGGTTTGCTGCATGCACTAAACAGACTGTGAAGTGTTAACAAGGACAGAAAATCTGTACTATGTTTTAAGGCATTCAGAGAACGTTAAAAGCATCCAGTCTGAACTACTGAAAAATATAAACGAGATCCACTTTATATAATAGCAGGGTCTAGCCCAGTACTTACTCAAAACTGAGCATTTTAAAACGTGTACGGTGGATAAGAGATATCAAATGCTGGATGTTTCTTGAAGAAGTAGTGACAGGACAATTCAGTGGAATTTCTTCATGGAATGTGGCTCTGTCTTAGCTTGTTCTCTGAGGAACATGGCTAAATTTGCTAGTCTTGAAACACTGCCATGAGAGCAAGGTTTAAACAGGGCTAACTACCCGTTTGCTCGTAAGAAAATTCCTTATCTTGCAGATGCCATCTGCATGGATTCCGCATGCACAGATTTCAGCTTGCTTATTTGGATGCCAGTGTTCTTCTGAAGCTGACCCACTGAATTGCATTGGCAGACAGGGTGCTCAAAATGCAAGTATATCTTCTCAGCAAAAGCATATCGATAGTATTAATAGGATTATTTTGAAAGGAAAGGTAATATGGTAGAATTAAATTGTGCTATAATTCCTATTCTTAATAGTCAGTAGGCTGCAGTTGCTTTTTGGGTCTCTAATATAGTATGAGTAAAAATGAACGGAAATCTGACAGAGAAGTTACACTGATGCTTAAGGACTTTACATATATTTGAGAGATTAAAAGACATTGTAAAGCTTTTAACACTGTGGTTCATATTGTTGTGTATTCCACTTTAACCAATGACTGTTTTCCCAACAAGTTATCTGATCATTCTTCCATATTGTTTCCCCCCATGAAAATCATATCACAATTTTTTCTGTTTATATGTTTCGCAAATTTCTTTTCAGCATCTTAAAAAACTTTTTTTTTGGCATGTAAAGTAACTTTTCCAGAAATGAAGCTCCCTCAGCCTTGTCCCTTCCAACCCTAGCCATTCTATGATTCTGTTATTATTTTCTTAGAAAAAGCCGACCTACAGATGTCTCCTGCCTACTGATTATTTTTTACTGTTTCATACTTTTGTAAAATTTATTAGAAGTCCATTAACATATAGTTAAATCTTTCGATTTAACAATGTATTTCATCTACTCAAATTTCTTCAGCATGTGAATACTTCAGATTGTCTTGTGTCTCACATGTGAAAGGTTAATAATTCTTTTAGATGTGTTATAATAAACTGGGCCTTTTTTTTTCCTTTCCATCTGTAAGGCACATAATAAATTCTTCCAGAGGTTAAAAAGCCCTTGAAACTGCAGCACAAGGAGAATACAGAACATTGAGATGGTGAAGATCTCAATGGGATATAGAACACTACAATATGCAAATTAATAAGCCTTGACTTAAATAAGATTTTAGCATATTAGTTTGGCATGAGCATATAAATCAAAGAAAACTGACCCTTAGCTTTAGCTACCAACCTGGAATACTACGGGAACAAAACACGTGCCCTCACAATTCCCTTTCCCAGTTACCACCCACATTTCACAAAAAAGATAGAATTTCATAAAGCTGTAAAATTGAAGACCACCATCTCAGAGCTCAGCTACCTGGGGATAAACTCTGCCAGATTTGGGAATTAACCTCATTAAGTTAACGATAAAACCCCTTTTCTCCTGCAGTAGGATGGTGGTGATGAATGGTTGTGTCTGAGAAACTGCAGGTGTCTTTGATGGACAGCCTGCTTCAAATGAGTTGAAGTTCTCTCTTTCTTTCCTTCCCCTCCTGCCAGCTGGAGAGAGTAGTATTATAAAGAAAGTCCCCTCTCCTGCAGTTTTAAACCCTTGTACAATTTCTTGGAAAGTCGGAATATTTTCTTTCATTTTAAAATAAGATTCAGGTTCCAAGAGATTTGTCAGCATCTGCAACTTGAGAACAACAATGCGTAAGAAAACATTGAAAACAAGATGTTAAGAAAGACCAAGCTTTGTGTTGGTCTTTTGAGAGACAAGCTGTGCTTTAACCACAAGGCAGAAAAATTCCTGTTCTCCTTTCGTGACCCATGAAGTTAAACATCTATCGGTAACTTTAACAAGGGAATGTGAATACGCGCTCTACCCTTGAATGCTGTTTGTTTGTCAGGGTACCTACTATGTTTGCACAATATATTTACTTGGGCAGGAAATCTACTTACTTTCAAAGTCGTACCATCGCTTGACTGAGGTGAAACTTCCCATAAACTTTCTGCAATAAAATGCGCTTTACAAAGTAAATTTCGTGTTACAACATTTTTATAGGCAAAAAATGTACAAACCCACAACCACTCTACTGGCTTTGTTCCAGTGCTGCAAATTCGCAATATGAAGGTCTGTTGGTGATGTATCATAACAAACCACAAAACAGATTCACACAACATGATGCTAATAATGAAGTCTGAAAAAAAAATATGGGGAGGATAGCAGCATCTTTTTTGGAATCCAATTTAAAATGATACCAATGGATGAAGGCAGATGGGACAGTGAAATATTTGCAGATTCCAACTACCATCTGTCCATAATTTATTATCCATCTGATTGTAGGTTATTATTGTTTTTCTGCTATCATTAAACACTTGTTATTTATCTTGTTACAACACTTCTGCATTTAACATTGAGACCTTCACAGATTTGATTGCTATTATCTGCAATGACCTACAATTTATGTAAGTCCTTTTGGTGCCCGTACTTCTGTTCACCAGACATCTAAAAGTTAATATAACTCTCAGCTTAGATTGCTGATTAATTAATTTCTTCCTTCTCCATCCCTGCATTGCAGCCTTGGGTTATGAGTTTCAAGTAATAATTCACTGTTGCATATAGTTTGTCAAGTTAAACGTTGCAAACTTCTGATAGAGTTCAATTTTCATGATACATTTAATCGTTCGTCCCTTCAAAATTAATTCCTTTCTGTCTGTGATTTATTTTTTCTTCTGCTGCTTAGTGACAAGAACGGATTTTTCCCCCTGATCTGTTGTGATCTGGCTGCCTTTCTGGTAATATTCAGTGTAAATGATGTGACTCCATCTGCTACTTTTTTTCCCTTGTGTAAGTTTTAGCTCTGAAGATTACAACACAAGTTGGAATGTCACAAGTACAGGTGGTGGAACTACATACAGCTCTAAAAAGAGACTGTGAACAGTGGCAAATTTGGGTACAAACCTAAACATGCCCAGTGCTTATGCAGACATGGATTACTTCATCCAGCCCCTAGACATCAGGTTTCCAGAACTCACACCAAAGCCAGATATCTTATATTACTGTTCTCTACTAGCACAGTAAATTTTAGCAGTGGATCAGGCTAGCAAAGAGGGTCTGGTTGAAGCACTGAGGGTTGAGGGCACCATGGTTGCAGTGACCATGAGATGACTCAGGATCATCAGGATCTCATGTGTCAGGAATAGAATGCCAAGCAGAATCACAACACTGGACTTCAAGAGGGCCACCTTTGGCCTTTTCAAGCAGTTGCTAGGGGAAATCCCATTGAACAGGGTACTGGCAGGTAAACAGGCCCAGGATAGCTGGTCATCATTCAAGGACCACATCTTTCAAACCCAAGATCAGAGCATTCCAACAGGTAGGAAGTCAAGGAAGGGAGCCAGAAGACCTTTGTGGTTAAACAGGGAGCTTCTGGG
>JAOXOE010000001.1:12762460-12774952 GCA_028565055.1 Phoeniculus purpureus
GTAACTGGGAAGGTAATAGCATGTTTAATTTTCAGGACCCTTAAAGCTGAGTGTGGTAAAACCTTCTTATTCACCTTGCCTCTATGCTTAGTGCAACATTTTTTTAAAAAAATACTAGCCAAAAATACTTGAGTACTCACAGACCAACTTCTTCTCTTATTAAAAGTTCTAAATGTTGAATGTCATCATTTCAATGCAATTTTCACATACTTCAGCTTATAAAATTGTTTTCATATTGTATGTTTAATTAACATTTAATTAATGAAAGGCGATATATTACATATGTGCTAATTAATGTCTAAAATAATAAAAAGCACAAAACATTTTTAGAGTGCAGGAAAGTCTACGTCGCTTCTGTCAGTGTTTCTAGCTCAGAGAAATTTGGAAGGATCTTTTTTCCAGTTGCAGATAAAAGGTAATCAGGTTTATAAGCTGATGTGATTACAACAGCTCAAGCATTTCCAATATTAAACTACTGCAAGAGTCACATACACCAAAACAAAAGTTAAGTCTTTCACACGGAAAAGTGCTGAATTAAAATGTCCTTAATATTTTACATCGGTAACAACGTTCTCCGTGATGAGATTTTTCTTTTAAAGGACCTATGAATTATCATTTGCAGGAAAATCAAATCATTTAAGGGATGTTTTAACTGGAAACTCAAACCATGTGACACTTTCTGTTTTTTGTAGAAACTCCGTTCATCCATTTAACTGTGAAGAGCCAGGTGGGACAGATATGTCAGCGTCAGGCCATCTCTAACAGAAAATGGTTGAATATTCACTTGCCTAGATGATGTAGGTATATTATTTTGATAGAAGAGCAGTTATTTAGTGTCATGGATGATGAATGGCTCAAGAACAGTTAGAAGGGAAATAATGGTGATAATTTGTCAAAGATGCTAAGAGATAGAGTGGTGGGGCAGGGGAGGTAGAATGATGCAGTGTGTAGTTAGAATAATATGATATAGCATTTGGGGGTTGGAGAATAGCTTAGTTGGACAAAAAAAAAAGATATGGGCAAACACTAATGTGAAGTAGATGACTGAGAAATAGCTAGGAAAATATGAGTGCCTGGAATACTTCTGCTACAGTACAAATAAAGCCTAAAAATAATATAATAGGAGTCATAGAAACAGAGGTGAAAATAAAATACACCAATCAAAAAGATCCTTTTGAGAAAAGCAGAGTAAAGGACAATGATAATGTCAAGGAATGGAATAAATAAAATAAGAATTGAGTTTATTTATCATTCTGCCAGATTAAGTTATTCTGAGTTACTCAATGTAAATATCTCAGTATGGAATAAATAAGAATTGAGTTTATTTATCACTCTGCCAGATTAAGTTATTCTGAGTTACTCAATGTAAGTATCTCAGTACAGTTAGTGGGTAGACAAAAATAAGTAAGATGAGAATGGTGTGTTTCTGGAAGGTTTCAAACAATTTATTATTATTTCTAGCTTTTAAAAGACCTCCTTAAAGACATTTATGACTAATCAGGACACTGTAGGTTTTCAAAATATAATACATATTTCGAAATAAGATTTTTTAAAAATAAGAATTGTGAGTAAATATAGCTGAATACTCAGGTTACATGAGGTTTTTCAATCAGAAACAGAAAAAATGGAAACACAGAGGCACGAGTCACACATAAAGCACAGTACGTGTGTGGCAACAAGAGACAAAAAGAAAAGAGAAGTAGGAATTTTGAGCTGCTGATAAGCTTGATCGAAGTCTTATCATTGTTACAGGAAGCTTCTCTGTGAAATTAAAAATCTGCAAAATATGAAAAAAGTGAATGCATGAGTGTCAGAAATTGGAAGGTATTTCTAGGCATCATCTAGTCCAAAACCTGACACAGCAAGATCACCTAGACCACAACGCGCAGGACTGCACCCAAGGCAAGTTTTGACTGTCTCCAGAGAAGGAGACTCCACAACCTCTCAGACAGGCTGTTCCAAAGATTCATCACCTCAACAGGAACAAAGTTTTCCTTATCTGGAAATGGAACTTCCTGTGTTCCAGCTTGACCCAGTTGTCTCTTGTTCTTCCACTGGGGCACTGCTGAAAAGAGTCTGTCTCCATTCTGCTTATACCCACCCTTCAGATACTTAGAGATAGTGGTAACGTCTCCTCTGAGTCTTCTCTAGGGTAATTCCAGCTCTCAGTCTTTCCTCATAAGAGAGATCCTCCAGGCCCACAGGCATCTTTGTTGCCCGCCACTGGACTCTCCCCAAGGCTCCCTGTCTCTCTTGAACTAGGGAGCCCAGAACTGGACACAGTATTACAGATATGGTCTCATGAGGGCAGAATAGAGGGGGAGGATGAACTCCCTTAACAGTTAGGAATAACCAGTTATGTGCAAATGAGAGGAGGTGTTTCTGAGAGACAAAGCTGTCCTTTGAAGGGACAGTTCAGTTCATTGTGTTCTTTCAGTTTTCATCAAAGTAAACAAATTCAATAATAAACAGAACCCAAAACAAGTCCGTTTCCCCCAGCGCAGTGCAATCTTCTTCCCTGGACCAGACATGTGGTCTGTTATAAGAAGAAGGTACAGTAATGTTTCTGCATCTTTTCAGTTTTCTTATCTTTTGGGTGGGTATGTCCTTTGTTGCTGAGAACGCTATCCTCATGCTTTTCTCAAACACACAAACTGCTCGCAGAGCTGCCCAAGCACAATACACAATTTAAGTGTCTGGCTTTTCTCTGCCCTCATAGTTCATGCACTGGGATAAGGCAAGGATTATTCCACTGTGGTAAATACAGTTTCACCACTGCAAAATCAATAAGACAGAAGAGTCAGGCTTCTCTTGCCTTGCTTCAGCAACCATTTTCCACTGTGTTTTATTGTCCTTTTTGTCTGAGTTCATGCTGGCAACTAGGATTCTTTCTTTTTGGTCTGAGGGGCAGAGAAAGAATAAGGACAATTGACTGAAGGTTGATGACATAAATTATATAAGCATGCCTCTGTCTTTAGAGATGAGCCAGAAGGTGATACGCCTCAAAAAAACTCTTACTTGCTTTTGCCCCACACTGAAAAGCACACTGTTTTGTAGGATCAGGGGAAAAAAAAAGGGAAAAATCAAACTAAATGCATTTTCAGTGTATGTGCAATATAGATTCCTGAATCTGCATACCAGGATTTCTTGCATGTACAATTTAAGTACCCTTCCTTAAATACCTAAGTGTCAACAGGTGTAATAAAGTGTAGGGAGTCATGTAGGGAGGCAGCCTTGCTGTGACAGAGCAGAGACTTCCTACTGAAGAACCAGCACATGCAAAGCTCTGCAAACAGCAGAATTTACTTGGCACCTATGCCCTAGCGAAGCTGACATACCACCTTGTGTGTGGGCACGGTGCCATCCTGACAGATGGGGATGGATGGAAGCAGCCAAAAGACCATGTCTGAGCATCAAATATGTTTGTGGAGGGCAGGATTCCCAGCTAGAAATATCACAACAGCTGTTTGCCCTGAGTTTTGTGTGCCTACAGGTTAGGTGGTATATGCCTTTGCTAATTCATTACTGATCCTGATTAATTTTTTAAGAGTTTCTGCTATAGCAGTCAGTCACTGGAATTCCAGACTAGTGTTGTGTGCAAAAAAAGTGATGTCACTCTCTTCTCCTTTTAGACTGCTCATAACAACACTGAAAACAGTGTCACAATAGGATGGAACAGCTTTTCTAAAGAAGAAACCCATTCTTTGCCTTCTGCAGTGTCCCAAGTTACTTTGCTGAATGTAATCTTACAATATATCATATTAATTTCAAAGTCAGCATCTTTAAGCTCTTATAATCAAGGCATTCAAGACGAGAAGAATTATTTAAAGCTGCATGCCACTCTGAGAAAGACAGCATAACAAAAAGCAATGTTTTGCTGAAAAATGTGGAAAATGGAAGATCTGAAATGACACAGCCTCAACTTTTCTCTAACTGTAACAATACCTACAACTTTCATTTTCATAAGAAAAAGATATGTTATTTCCCATTAGTTAGAGAAGCTTCAATGAATTGTAACTTTTAAAATAAATCTGGTCTTTCATCACTTCTTAACCTTCTCTTTCAGAACTTGTTTCAGACTTGACTGTCTGACTACTGCTGATACAATTTTCATGATTCCTTTCTGTAGCACCTCACTCTCTATGACGGTAGTGAATAGTTTCACAATGACAGTGAAGCTGATTCTTTTATATTTAGGGCTGGAGCGATTGCCTTTCCATAAGCATTATTTGTAATAGCTACTTAGTGTTATTATTGTACGTCCAAATGCACTGCAAACCAGTACTTTACAAGAATTTTAAAACGTTTGTCACACCTGATGCTTCAGTCCGCTGTCTTTCAGTATTTGTCAATGTTGGGCTAACTAGTGAACGTCCTTTCTAAATAACAAAAAAGAAAAAAGAAGAAATTAAAGTTCTGATTCAAAGATTTGTTTCACTGCAAATCCTGGTAGAAATATTGGTATCACATAAAAGGTGTCACTTCAGACCACAGAGGACACTCTGCATTGTAATTTATGGAATGAGGGTAAGACCTTCATACCCAATCTTCTAAAAATGTGCACCCCAAAAAATGACCTGTCTTTGTGTTCTCTGTCAAGTGACACCTGTTTTCTCTGTAAAAAATCTTTCAGAGGGACTATGCTGACCCTGAGCAGGAATACAGGTTTGTGCTGCAGTTCAGTCTACTGCTTGCATAAGCGCTGTACAAATTATCAAGGGAACGTATTTTAAAGCAGGGGATGAATGCAGGGGAGACGTTAAAGTGTCTGAATGAAAACCAGTGAAAATGACAGACAGCAAGAGATCATGAAATTCAGATGCACGGCTTAATCTGCTGCAAACACACCTCTAAGATAACATCCCTCAGGAGACTCAGGTACCAGGCTACTTGAAACAAAGTTTGAGTAAGCAGCCTCACATTCTTATTCATAAAATAAAGCTCAGTGGAGGGAAAAGTAATCAAGTTCATCTAAATTGTAAAGGCTGTATGGGAATTAGAAATCTCTTTGTTTTCTCTGTCTTCTCACTGCAGCGGAAAGCTTTGACTTCTGTCAATACATGCCGCCGACAGCGTTCATAACCACTGAGACACACACTGAATGTATGGTTGTTAAGCCTTTTGATAATCGTGGGCTGTTATTTAGCTGCATTTTGGTAACTCTTCTAAATTTTAAAAGGAGACCATGCTTCCAGTTTGACTATAGCCTTTCTCTAGCCTGCCTGTCATCTTCCACTCCTGACAGCATGGCATTTCTTCACTGAGCAGCACGGTGCTGTCCAGCCTGCTACTACAACTTTAGCTGCCTGTAGCAAATGTGATTAACACCACTGAGACTAAGGAACCGTGAATCAGCCTTTCACTCTCAGGAGTAATGCTACCATTCAGGTAACATCCTCTAGTTGCTGTCTCACCAACCCCTCACTGGCCCTTCCACATAGATACAAGGCCTTAGGGAAAAGGACGTTGCTGTTCTTCAACTCTCACTATGAAATTAAATGTACAAGCCAAAGGAGAGTGGGCAAAATTAATTATAGCTACTAGCTGTGACTAAACTACTGGAGATGCAGTTATACAAAGCAGTCTAGGTAAAAAGGTTGAGTTTGCTTACTTCATACAAAATGTACAAAAGTGTTAGAACAACATAAAAATCAATCAGTGATTAAGATGGAGCTAAAGAGACAGGTTTGTTTACATGAGGAAAAGTTTGTAGCTGGCAATCTGTTGAACAAATGCAATAAAATACCAAGTTGTAGTTCTCATTTAAAACAATAAATTCAAGACTACTGGAAAACCAAAGCCTAATAAAGCCTGAAGTCCATGAAACACAAAAGAAGCTGCAGACCCTGGCCAAATACATAGGCAGAAAAAAAGAAATGGCAGGAGATGTAAAAGATCAGGGTGTGCTGCATCATGTTGCAAAGCTTTGACAGAGATGGAAGAGAGCACAGCAGGGATAAATCAGGGCTACAAGCACTGTTAGAGCAATTCTTCCCAGGATCAGGGCAAAGAGCTGTAACAGAACTGAATGAAATGTCAACAGAAAGATATTTAGGACACTGACTAATTTCAGAGGGATTCCAGACAGAACTTTTAAAAACGTTTCGGTTGGCATTCTGGAAGTTACAGCTAAGTACAGCATAAATAGGCAAAGCTAGTAGCTCACTCCAGTCATATTTCTGCCTTTGGAAGATATTGGTCTGCAGAATAACAATGTGGATGAATTAAAAATTGAAGAAAGTATTTCCTCAACTTGCTAGATATTGTATTGCCTATTTTTGTGGAGCCCTTGTTCACATGAGTGAAGACATACAACAGCAGAAAAGAAACACAACAGAGGAAAAATATAAATCTAAAAATTTTACTGGGATTAAAGTTGAGTAAATAAGACTTTTTTTCATTCCTAGGGAAATCTCATGGGCTCTGCACTCACCAGAAAACAAAGGTATCAGGGACGGCCTGGGCTCACCTTGGCTGGAGCTGGACTAAGCTGGTTCCAGCTCCTGCCTCAGGTCCAAGGACCTGTTGCTCTGCCTGCCTGAGCTTGAGTGGCACCAGGGCTTCCATGGCAAACCCACAGTGTCCCAGAGTGGGTATGGGGCTGAACCTGGGGAAGCTGTGGGGGAATGGCCAGAAGGCAGCGGTCTGGTACAAAGAAACCTGTGAAAACACACACAGATGGGTCCTGGGATAGCAGAAGAAGACACATCCATCATTAATGTCAGCCTTCTTTTAGCAAAGGCCTCCAGACAATGACAGTTCATTAAAAACTTAGCACTACCTGCAGTTCTTCTCAAGAATAGCTGGAAGTCTCAGGCTTAAGACCTAAAAAAAACACTGAAAGGGCAAGCTCAGCATCAGGGAAAATGGTAAATGCTAGAAAAGTTTTGCTGGTTGAGGTGGGAACTCTTTCAATATAACAATTTAAACTGGTAAGACTTTTCTGTGTTAGTGAATTTGGAGTATTAGGCAAGAGTGCACAGACACAGAATACAGATGAAAGAGACCAAATGCCTTACATTTATGTCCATAGCAAGTTATTTTTTCTCTAAGATGTACAAGAAACAGGATAAACTCATTATTAACAGGAAGTTAAAGAATTTGTAAAAGAAACAATATTATGTGCTCTTCTTGGTCACCATAAGGGAAGAACACGGGTGTCTTTGCTTTTGAATTGACTCAAAAAGCCCTACAGCTATATACATAGTTCACGTATAATATGTACTAACGTGATGTTAGCATTAGGATACTAGTATATACCTCAGAGAATGAAGTTCTTTCCCTAGATTTGAAAAAAATATTTATATGGATAGATAATAACAAAAATAACATTATAAGAAAAATTTATTGCCACTGCCCAAAAAGAATGACACTGCTTGGCAAAAGAATGGCCAAATATTAAATAAAAGTAGGAGGTATAGTGGTTATGATGCACCGTATCACGACACACAGACATAACATTAGTGCATTGGAACAAATTCCAGAGATGAGAGTTTGCAGGTGTCATGCAGGTGACAGAAATATGATATGAGACTAGAGGATTTACTGCTTCGGATGAAATGCAATGGTTTACTCTTTTATTTACTTAATAGACAAACAAAATTTACACTTCTCTCTTAAGTTAATACCATTTTTTGATCTGTGTAGGAAAGAAGATGTGAGTAATGTGCATTTGAAGACTCTATAGAGATAACTGTCAGGATTGCTCTGCAAAGAGCTGTGCCATCTGAGAGGACATTAACACTGTCAATACAACCGTGACTGACTCATTGGATCCTGGTTCTTTTAGATTTAACTTGAAGAACCTGAATTCAGCCTTCTGTTAACATTACAGTTAATTTTTCTGGTCATTCACGAAGCAGCAATCTCTGGAAGATACCGAGGGCTCGATTTCTTGGCTGCTCTTCCCTAGTTCCCATTTCTTGGTACAAAGTCCAGTAAGGAAGAAAAGATTTTCTGCCAGGTACAACTCCCAGATTATCCTTCAGAAGCTCAAAAAATAAGGTTTATGAGAATGACAGTGGTGACTAATTCACTAAGAAATTGACCAGCAAAAAGGAAAATAAAGGGGACTACAGAAGACACAGTCCCATCTTGCTGCTGTTTATACCCAGTGTACAGTTGATGAACATGAATCCTCATTCTGGTCATTGTTTGGTTATGTTTTATGCAGGTCAGAGGAGAAAGAACATATGCTCAGGCTTTGTATCCAGTTTCTCAGGTAAGTGGAATAGCAGCTTATCCCTCATCAGAAAGGCTGATGAATCTCACATGCGAGCAAAATACCAAAAATGAACATCTTTAGTAAGTTAAAGAATATCCTAAGCATGCATTGTTGCAGGGCTTTATGGGCATTGCAGTCTGCAACGGCTGACAGTGAGATGCCTGGAGAATTTGGGCTCCAGTGCAGTTAAGAAGTACAAGAAACTCATAGGCAGACACAGGCTTCTGCTTACATTCTTAAATATGTGTTCCAACATAAACTGTTCTATGATTTTACTCTGCTTGGAGAAAGGTAAGCCTATGATGAGCTGTATTTTCAACAGTAACATGTATTGATCTTTGGCCATTGTGATTTACAGATGTTTGCTCTTTGGGACAAAACATCAATATTGATGCACATGACTAAAAAAAATATTTACCACACAGAAGATCAAAAAAACCACAGAATGGTGACCGTGCACTCTTATGTTGGAATGTTCTAAATGACATTCTGAAAGCTTTCATTGATACTTCTAAAGCCTTTAGAAAGAGCAATGTGAAAGAGGGGAATAAGGCAAACTATAAGAATGAGTGCAAAAGGTACCTTGGATAGAAAACAATTTCAACAACCTTCTGAGCATATTTCTCTTTTGTCAGCAGTGGTATCACAGCATGGGTGGTTAAATGTAATGAGATGGAGAAATTTAAAAAAAAATAGAGAAAAAAATTGTTCAGAGAACAAAAATAGAACTTACATCTGAGAATTGTAAAAAATGTTCAACCATTTAAAAGAAGTAATCATTGAAATGACACGGAGGATTATAAAGCTTTCTTGAATTGTCTCATATCCTAGACAGAAAGACTCAGACACAAGGTTTTAGAGTCCAAGGTCAGTGAAAGATTCTAATAAAATGACAAGAGTTCACTGATGAAGAACTTGAAGATACGAATCTAAGTTTTACTTTCAGCTGTGGTAAAACTCATAAAAAATATTGGCTTTTCAGAGTTTGAGGCAATCCTGGAACTGATCAGGTGTTCAGTAGTGAGAACTCCTGAGGAAAATATTGAGTTGATTCCATGTAGAGATGAAGAAAATTCACCTACAGACATAAGCAAAGTACTCTTGATGAATGTATTTGATGGTATAAATGGAATTCTTTCAAATTACATTACAAACATCATTTTCCTACAAGAGAGATTATTTAGAGGAGCTGCATTTATTCTCCATTTGGAATTTTGTATAATAAGCAGAATTTCTGAGCTTTTCATTCTGACCAGTCGATGAACATAATTAAGACTTGAAAGGAGAGTTTTATAACAAAACCTGAGTATCCTCAATCTGATTCCATGTTCTGGGAAGAATAAGCATTTTATGGAAGTTTCAGTTCCTTTATGTAATCATCTGTAGTCTTTTAGGTGTAGAGTAATCACAATGAACACCTCAATTCAACAGAACTGTATAACCTATTGTTTCAGTTTCTTGTGGGGACTGCAGGCTATCGATTTTGAAACCCTGGTGGTTTTGTGGGATTTTTTCAGCGCAGTCAAATGAATATAGTCAATCAATGCAATTTAAAGCACATACCCCTGACACTTCATTGCAAAACAGGCAGTGCATCTTTATGTCAAATGCAAACAAACCAAGTTCATGATGCAGCTCAAGCTCTGGGGATACTAACTTTCCAAACCAGTATCGCTCTCCTATGCAAATATATTTTCTCAAAGAACATCAAGTTTACCAAGTTTGAATGAGGCATTCATTTCTCTAGGCTAAATGGTTGTGAAATAAAATTAGCTGATTTCCGATTTGTAAAGTTACGTTGCTAAAATAAGCTGTAGAGTTAGAGAGGAAAGACTAAAACAACAGATCTGTATTCTAAAGTAGCTAAATCAGGATTACAGAATCATTGGAGTAGAAGTGACTTCTAAAGATCATCAAGTCAACCTCCCCACCAAAGCAGGATCACCTAGCGCACATTACTAGGACTGCGTCTAGACGGGTTTTGAATATCTCCGGAGAAGAAGACTCTAAAACCTCCGTGGGCAGCCTGTTCCAGTGTTTTGTCACTGAAAGAGTAAAGAAGCTTTTTCTCACATCTAACTCCTGCATTCTAGCTTGTGCCTGTTGCTCCTTCCCCTTCCTCTGGACACAGCAGAAAACAGTTTGGCTCCATCCTCCTGTGACATGTGTCCATCTGATTCGTGTCGGTGTGGGGCAATGCTGGGACCGTGTGATGGAATGTGACCTTCTGTCTTGCTTGCCCTTGTGCAACCACAAGCCTAGGGATGTGTATGGTTCCTGTGTTTTGAGGGGATTGGCGGACGGCTGCTTCTGTGTGTTGACAGCTTGTTCTGTGTGTTTGTTGCAGAGGGAGGGGTCTGTTTCTTGCTTAGGTTTTATTGCTGTGCAGAGCCTGACTCCATCCTCTTGACACCCACCCCTCACATATTTATAGACATTAATGAGGTCACCCCTTAGTCTCTTCTTCTCCAAGCTAAAGAGACCCAGCTCCCTTAGCCTCTCCTTATAAGGAAGGAGCTCCACTTCCTTCATCATCCTCATTGCTCTACGCTGGACTCCCTCCAGCAGCTCTCTGTTCTTCTTGAACTGAGGGGCCCAGAAATGGACACAATACTCCAGATATAATCTCACCAGTTCAGAGTAGAGGGGGAGAAGAACCTCTCACAATCTACTAACCACACCAGGATGCTGTTGGCCCTCTTGGCCACAAGAGCACATTGCTGGCTCACAGTCATCCTGCTGTCCACCAGGATGCCCAGGTCTCTCTACACTGCTCTCCAACAGGTCAGCCCCAACCTATTCTGGTACCTGGGGAATGGTCACTGCAGCCAAGATTGCCCCAACCTTCACTTCTTCAAGGAGTAGTTTGTGTGTTATTACAGGGTTCAGTACTGCTCCTCTCCTCACAGGTTCCTTCACCATTTGTGTTAGAAAGTTATCTCCAGAGCACTGCAGGGGATGTTGAGTGTTGCTGTGTTACCTTTCCAGCAAATATCCAAGGTAGTTCATGCTGTATCAGTCCTGATTTGTTGTGCTGCCAATAAAAAGAACAACTTTCTTTATCCATTGGGAAAGGCAGAAAATGTCAATAGACTTCCAAATAACTCAGTATCTGTTAAGAAATTTATCTGTGTAACTTCATTGGATGTACAACTGATCTTGGTTTCTTAATCTATTAAATGTTAGCAGAACTTAAAAGAAATCTCAACTGAAGAGTTTCTATTGATCTGTTTTTAATAAAGCACTAAACTATTTCAAATAAATTGATATATTTGGTATCTTGAAAAATGGAGAGTAAATAAAACCATTTTACATTCCTGTAATGATATTTAATCTTAAGACTTTATTTCTCACACACAGGAAATTTTGATGTTGTGAAATTAATTTTCATTATTTGGAATTTAAAATGAAAGTGTAGATGTCTCTTAGTATGCAGAAAATAGAAAAAAAATTACTTAACTATTACTGTATTTCATTTTCATGGCTTTCCATTCCCATGTGTTAAAAATAGTAGATTACAAAATACCAACTTCCAATATTGAAGTAAAATTTAATAATAAATCTCAAACATCATATATTATATTATATATAATAATAAATATTGAATATCTCTTTCATACTGAAGTAAATTTGCACTGCTAGCCTTAAACTAGGTGTCAATGCTGATTCATTTCATGATTTCTCTTTAAAAATATTAATGATATGTTTATATTATTGATTTTCTGATGAAAAACTTTTGTTCCAGATTTACTTACAGCACTCTGTCCCATGGGAGACAATGGAAATCTTTATGCATTCGCAGGTGATTTCTTCCCTCTCATTTTGAAATAACTTTTTATGGAAATTGGGCAGATGTTTTAAGTAATACACGTTATTTTCTCCAGATGTTTTCTTCTGATTTTTTTCTTTAAATGTTGTGCCTTTTTATTTAGTATGCTTCTAGGATCGCTAGGAGCATTTTTGTAATTAATTAGGTACAAATTAGGTACAAATTATTCCAGTTAGTGAATATGGAATGGTGCCAATGGAAAATTTTCTATGTGAACCTCATTCATTTTCATCATAAGAATTATTTTTAAAATATTTGTTTCAGTTCTTAAAATAATCATTTTGAGTAGATCCAACAATTGTTTTTTTGCAACATTTTTACAGGAAAGTCATCTTAACAGTAACATAGAAGATTCCATGTCCATATGAGAAGGAACTTCTTCATGGTGAGGGTGACAGAGCACTGGAAGGGGCTGCCCAGGGGGGTTGTGGAGTCTCCT
>JAOXOE010000001.1:12783791-12802796 GCA_028565055.1 Phoeniculus purpureus
GATCCTGCTGTGGCAGAGGGATTGGACTAGATGATCTTTCAAGGTCCCTTCCAATCCCTAATGTTCTGTGGTTCTGTGATTCTATGAATACAAGCAAAATCATGTAGTTGATTTTACTACTGATATTGCAGGATTCTAGGAGAGGCAAAATATCATTATGGCAGTCGATTTTTTGCAACTTTGTATTCTGAAGAAATCAAAGTATTCCTTTATTGTTTTTTAAAATTAACTTCTGCTTACCTCTGTTTAAAAGATACATAAACTAGATTTGCAAAAGGCTTAGTGAGTTGCCTGAAATCAAGCAACAAATTCGAGGGATCACTTAAGGCACCAAAACTGTTTATAAAATTAAGGGTGTTTGTGCAAATAAGAAAATCTGAAACTACAAAATTTTTCTTCATGGCAGCACGAATCCAGTTAATTGAAAATCTGGGCAATTTTGAAACCATAACACAAACACATCGTAGTGGCAGTCAGGCATTAAGTGAAGAAATGGAGGTACAGATGATTCAACCTTTGATTCTGTTTTGTCAGAAGACATGGAAACAGCAGAAGGGGCAGCTGTTCTCCAAGCTTTTTTTGCAGCACATTCCCCCACGCCAATGAATCCCAGCCCTGGACACATACTCTCAGACCAAACACTCAGCAGTTCTGTAGTGGTCTTGTTCACACTTAGATGTGCCAACATTCTAGACAAGTTAACCAAAAGTTGATTGGTAAGGAAACTACAGAAAAAGCACTGCAGAATAACAAAAAAGGGAAATACAAATTATTTGCTGTATGTTCTCATTTCTGATTATTAGTTTCAAATATCAAAGCTAGTTTGGAATCAAAAAGATTGGGAAAAAGCATAACATGAAAATTAAATAACTTTAATTAAACTTTTCTCAGTTCTGCCAGCTGGAAGATTTTTTTTGTTTATTTCAAGTTTTTTCCTTGCCGGTTGCATTTTTTTCTGAATTTTCCACAGACTTGCTTTTCCCTTATGAAGTATTTATTACAGAGTGTACAGGATGCTAAGCTGGAAATCATTCTGATATGAAAAATATCAAAAGAGAAAGGAAGAAAGAGATAGAAAAGGAAGAGATAAAAGGAGAAAAGACAGCCTCAAAAATCTTCCCACTTTTGTTTCCAAAGTTACTTCAATTTTTGTGCATTTAAAATTCATCCTAATGCATGGGGTGGCTGCCTTCAAAGGCAGTTGTTTATCGATTTGTCAATACATCCCGTATTTGTTGCTTTGTGTAACAAGATGCAAGATTTTCTCCCATATCACTACCAGCTTCCTGTATCACTTCACAGCAGCACCAGTTCACACAAGAATGACAGCAGGAACACAGCTGTCAGACTACAGATATTTGGTCTGCCTACTTCTGGCAGTGAGACATGCACAGTGTTTGCTATTTCATGAACAGTACAAACATCCCAGCTATTTTTAACCTGTGCCATCATGATACGAAAGAACACTTACAGTGTGAGCCAAGCTGCTTTGGATCCCTTCCAAAAATTGCACCCCTTGGGGTTTCTGTTCATATCTCAGCCACTTGGTAGAGCTTGAAGGACCAGGGACAGAAACAGCTGCCTACAAAATAACTAATCATATTCACCTCACGAGCTAAAAGCTAGAATCTACTCATCTCCTGTAACCAATGGCTAAGTTCCCTGTTTTCTGGCAAGTTATTTTAAGCAATTTTTAAGCAATATTTTACTTGTTCCCATGGCACATGCCCAACAGAACTGCTCTTGGTTCCTTCTCCACAAGGATTTATTACCGTACATTTTCCAGTTCCTGGTAGAAATGCAATCAGAGGGAAAGATCCAGAACATCAAAGGCAGTACACGTCAGTTAGGAAGAATAGAAACAGTGTCTTCAAATACTCTCTGAAATATTCTGTCAATATTGGTAACTCTATATCTAGATTATAGTGTGGCAGATAGCTGATTTTAACTGCAAGGATCTGGTTTCTCTGTTACTCTTGCAGTAAATCTTGAGCAAGACACGGAGATGGTATCACTGCAGACAGCCTAACATAGTTAGAGAGAGCAGAATCCAGCTGAACAGGTTCAAGGCTTTCTAGTGTTACTACATTTATTTTACTGATCCCAAAAAGGGGATCACTCAAGTGTAAGATGGTGAGGGCTCATTCAAGGATATATCCAGAAGTACTCAACAAAAAGGTGGTAGGGAGCTCAATCCCAGGACATATCCTTGAATGGCATCCTGATCTAAGAGGAGAATCCCTGACTGAAGACCTGCTGCTCTAAGGAAGTCCAGCTCCAATCTGGTCTGTGATCGAACTCCATTTATATCCCAGTGAGTCTGACTTGTGGCCATTCTAATTAGCTAGAGGCAAGAGGGGGGGGAAAAAAGCACTTTAAGAGCCTGAAACAGAGTAGTTTGATTTGAATGGCTGTAAAGTCCAGGTCTTTGGCAGGTCTTTGGCAAGCTTACGCCTTTGTCTGGTCTTTGTCACTGCGGGTACATCTGCCACACACTGCTGGAAACATGAATGGAGGAAAGGTGGAACACCATTTCTACCCTCAGGATTACACAGATGCTGTAAGAAATACTTAATTGTTTGATTTACAGGACAACTACCTAGCTTCAACATTCTATCAGTTCTTCCCAGAAAGTGTCACAGAAGCAGAACTTCTAAAGAATTATCTTGCAATACATCAATTGCTCTAACAAAAAAATGTAATTTTAATGATGTTTCATCATTTTTTGACAACAGCTTTTCACATTCATTTATTTTAATTATGCTGTGTATATGTTAAAAGATCATTCCCAAATCCATGAAGACAATATTAATTTTTTAAATGAATCAATTAGTTTAAAAAATCCCCAATGCTAACAGTAAATGATGCTTCTGAAATGTAATAAGGTGAAATGTTCTGAAGACATTTTAATAATGAGGAGCCTGTGTGGCTCTTCCTTTCTCTGTGAAATGCTTGGACAAAGGGCTGCAAGCAGTAGCAGACTCAGTATGCAAGAAATTCATTGTTCCTGTAGTGTGGCTGTTAATTCAGCCAATTACTGGTGCAAGTTAAAGTATAGGCACCCCATGCAGTTTTTGTAGATCTGATTTCACCAGATCTGAGCTCGGCTTTACATAATGTCTGCCATGTTTGAGAAGTAGTACAGCTGAAATTATGAATTTTAATCTGATTCTTACAAACTTAGAATAAAAACTCTTCCCTAGCCTCCAGAATAGTCACTGTCTCTCATATTTCTATCGTTCAGTTATCTTTTTACAATACAAACTTTTTCTCTAGTCAAATGAAATGATTAAGATATACAGTGTGTAAGCGTGACTGGTAAAACAGCACGTCTTGTCTTAGCACACGCCTTGTGAAGTTCTTCTAAGTCTTTTCCAAGTCTTTCAAAAGCAAAGCGTAGCGTCTGGTGTAACAGATACGTTTCTCCACACTGATAAAAGAGAAGACGTTTTATTCACACATAATAAGTTGAAAGCTCTGTTTACATAGACATAAACATTTGAAATAATAAGTCAGCATATCATAGACAAGAATCCAAAAAGAGCAAACCAGAAATGGGATACATGCAATTCTCACTGAATCGTGAGCTGAGCTGTGGTATACATGAGCAGCTATTTGTGATGTTCAGCTTTTGCTGAGCTACATTAAAACCAGGGTTTTTCTGCAGTACTGTAACTAAGCATTTATTTGCAAAAGACCTGGCAAATTCTGACAGCCCTTTTTAAGACAGAGCTTCTTCCTTTTCACGAGTGCGTTATGGGTAGTGCTGATTCTCTGCAGGGCATGAGCTTGATTGCTTGGATTGGTGAAACCCAGAAGCTGATTTTTGAGCTGTTCTGTCTGAGGGGTCAAAGTGAAGAGTGGGGATCCAACAATTAAGTCCTTTGTAAAATCATTTTCATCATACCCTAGAAGGAACATCCCAAAAATACAGCTAAAAATGAAACAGGAAGGATGCATTTAAAAAAGTGATGCTTTATGGTGAGTTGGTTGACCTGTTCTAAGTTGGTATATTTACTGTAACTGAAATGAAAACTAAAGATATACTGGAAAAACTGGTACAAAGCCTTACATATTTTGAACTGAAGAGGTCAAAGCATTAGTCACAACAGAAGCAGAGAAATAGCATTACAGTATTAGGATGATCTTTTCCTCACTGAATTAAAACATTGATTATTTGAAAGATCAGCTTAGTGTATAATAAATGTGTACTTGATACAAGAAGGGTGATTCTGTATTCTGTCTTTGAGGAAAATACAGTAGCATACTGTATTTAATGCTGAATTTAAAATAAATAGTGTGTGAAGTGGCCTTAATTTAGGGAATTAGGTTAATTCTTTTCAGTAAATTTGATTAAACATGCCTACCTCTATCAGAAGCTAAGTTGTGAGGACAAATTATGTCTTCTTTCAAAATATACAGAAAATTATCATTTTGAATTTGAACATTATTATTACTTAAGTTCCTCTCTAAGCTTTGGAAAACTCATTAACAATTTTATAGCCACTAATTTCTGTGCAGCTATTGCTTATTTTGCTTAAATAACATTTTACAGCCATGGTCACTGCATTTCCTGCGCAAGTACATATTTCAGTGAGCACTTCATGTTTTAGTGTATTGTAATTACAGGTGTGATGCTAGCACTGCACTTGGAATAAGAAGAAAGATTTTGCTGACAAACAAAAGGTTTTGATTGTGTGGACCCCATACTTCCGGTGCAGTGGACATCCCTAGCACACTGATTGCCTGATTGCTTTTGTAACACTAGTATAAGAAAATTCAGTCATTCAGTATTTTCCTTAAAAACTTACACTTTGTTGTAACATTGATACAAATATATAAACACAATACTTACCTGAAAAAGACTTCTGGTCTAATTCAGTTTCTTGGAAACACAGGACACAGAGCATATAAATTAAGCAAATTGCTTACCAGACAGAAAAGTAGAAAGTTCGTGTGTAATCATGACATTTTGAGAATGAAAAAGCTTAGTATGCATGGCAACTCAGCAGCTACACTGTGCATTCAGCGGCAAGAGCACATATGGAAAAACTAAAAATGTCATTGCATTAGTCACCGAATACATGTCGTGGCTGCCCATTACTATTAAGGTTATGACTTACACAGGACTTCTTTTTGTTTATCAGTGCTAGTTGTACTATTTATGTGTCTTTATTTTGACTTGGTTGATGGCTGAGATGTTTCTTCTAGAATTTTACATTTATCTGTTCAAGCAGCTCTAGAGATGCAGTCACTTCAAATAATAAATAGCAACACAATGTCTCAGTGTGCAAAAAACTATGCTCATTTTGTCTGATGCAAAATGTAAGAAATTGGGGAAATATATCCCTTGCTGTGGAAGATACTGCACTTTGTGCTTATGGGTACTTTACTAACAGGAGCTACTAGGCTGGCAATTTAAAGCATGTTTCAAATTAAAGAGGCTATTGACTGAAGTACATGTAAGTTTGAGGAAATTTCCCATCTTTTATTCCAAGTGTTAACACATTTTATGACCTCTCATGATTTTCTACTGATTGTTCATGGAAAATACACTTTAAATCTTTCAGTTATATAAACAAAAACTTTTCAGGTAATTTCTTCAGTCACTTAAAATTCAGTACTATCAAAGTTCTCTAAGGTAACTCTTGTTCAGCTTCAATATAGCTGTGAGACAGCAGACATCTAGTATTGTTATTTTTATATTCATATTGATTGACAAGTTTAATTATCTGTCTAAAAAAAGTTTGGGAGAAAATTGATCGTATCATATATGATACTTATCTAAATAATTATGTATTTAAATCTAAAAAAAGTGTAGGTCTTTTTTTTTAACTGAAATAGTGTTGGCACATTTTGTTAGTTCTATTCAGCAGCATTTATGTTAGCAATTGGTTTAAATGTCTTCATCATGTAGGCAAGACTCAGAAGCTCAGAACATAGTTCCCATGAAAGCAAGGACTAGTACCAAAGCTACAAACTTCAAACAATCAACAATAAGCAACAATATGCCAAATATTCCACCTGAATCCATTGGTAGTGAGTGAAGCCAAAACTGCTGGGGCATCAAGGCTGGGGCTGTGGAAGTCCTGCTCAACAATGGCCAAACCACTGTTGTGTTGTCAACATCCCTCCAGCTACCATCACAAACACAGCACCATGACACATGTCATGCGCAGGATCAACTCCATCTCAGCTAAACCAAATACGCCATGTTAATGGTTGGACTTGACAAACTTAAAAGCCTCTTTCAACTAAAATTATGATTGTATGTTTTTTTTATTCTAAGGGGGAATTTCCATTCTCAGTTTTCTGAGAAATCTCAACAAAGGATCCCTGAAGGTTTTTTTAAGGAGCTGGGAACTTATATATTCATTCCTAGCAGTGTTTATTCTATTATCTAGGTGCACTCTCTGAATTCAGGTGTATGTTTGATGGAAGTCCTTATAAACTTACAAAAATGCAAAGCTCAACAGTAATAACTCAGTTTTCCACATGACCTATACTTCTTATAGAAACTTACGTGTCCGAGTTGCTACACAATTCATTTCCCTTCCTATTTATAAAGCACTATAACTGCCATAAAATTGTTAATGAATGAGTATTGTGCTTTCCTACATAGCAGTATAACAGATCTTGAGAAAGAGACTATTTTGATTTATCTTCTCTTCCAATTTCTGGGGTCCTATTTCAAGTCAGTAAAGGTAAACTATGGCACTATTTATAACATCAGTGTATTTTAATATATTGTTTTATAAGCCCCAAAGGTTTCTTTCCACACTTTGTTTTTTGTCAAGGTCTCTACAGGTTTCAACGAAGAGCTATAGACATTGTATTACAGCTAAAACATTTGCATAGGTCTTATATTCTGCATTTAATTTACTTTATCAGATTCTAGGGGAATTTATAACTTGTAACAGTGTGGCTTATATTTTTATTCAGGAATAGACTCCTCTGTTTCATAACTAAAATAAAGCAAGCTTGTATTTTTGGTCTTTATGACTTGGAAATTGTCTGGTTTGCTGTATATTACATCAGATTTCTTAAGCGTTCAACAGAAAGATATCAGAATAAGTGGAAGTCTGTTAAATATTCAGTTTTAACACAAGGGATACCTCTTCAGTCTAAATCTTGGCTTATAATACAAATTCTTTGTCCTCCTCCAGGCACATGAGTACTTCATCCCTTTTTTGAAACGTTCTTTTATGTGTTCTCCCCAATAGAGACACCAATCCAATACTTTCTCTTCACATAAGCAATGCATCTTCCATTGATAAAGAGGAAAACAGGCATTCTCTTTAGAGCCATTGTTGAACTGGGTGTCTACTGCTTAAGTGCAAGGCAAATGTCTAAGTTTTCCATACTGTACTCCTCGTCATAGTTTGTAGACCAAGAACCGGGAGAGATTCTGAGTGAGGAATGGAAGGCAGAGGGCCAGAGACCTTCCTGTCACCTCCAGCATCCCAAGAAGGGAGTAAAAAGGCAGGACTCAATGACAGCATGTGTTTTTCATTTTCTCCTTTACCTACTGCCTTTCAATTAACAGTCTTCTGTTAATTGATCACAGGATTACTGAAACATTCTTTTTACCACCTTTATGAAGCCAAACGCTGATATCACTCAGGCATGAGCAATGTGAATGACAAGGGCTTCCTTAGGCAGAGGTACATGTGATGTGTTTGTGTGTCGACATGGGAAAAACTTGGTGGGAGGGAAGGGGTGGGTTTGGAGATTTTAATTTTTGTGAGTTTGATGGTTTGGGGTTTTTTGTGCTTTTTTCAATATCACTTTGTTTTTGGTTGTTTGGGGTTTTTTTAGATTAGCACAGTCTCAGACTCTTTGAAGAAATGCCCAACAGTGGTAAGAGTGTTGCAGTAGTAATAAACTGCCGCTTGGAAAATTGATATTGGACATTGAGGGAGAAAAATTCACTAGGTGAGTAGTACCTCACTGAAATACACTTGCACAGAGGCATTGTGAAATCTTTCTTCTGGGTGTATTGAAAACTATCAAACAGACAGACCTGCCCCTGTGCACTGCTGGCAACAGCCCAGGTTCAAGCAGGACGTTCTAAATGACACTTTGATGATACTATGGAATAATTTCAATCTCTTTCCATATCTCAGAAGTAATAATAGTTGCAGTCTAGCAGAAGAAATAACTCATTGTATGCCTAAAGACTTCAGTACCTTTAAACCTAATGTGCTAAGAATAATGCAGAAAGAAAAAAATAAAAAAAAAGCACCAATTCCTTTTGTTGATTGTATTTATACCTTTAATATTATCTTCACAATGCTCTTCTGCAACTTAATAAATGTTATCTTGTGCTGATCAAAGTGGGAAAAGTCCTTTATAATAGGACCTAATCTTTTAAAGTTGTAAATGCTGTACAGCCTGTACTTCTGATCACCATGAAAAAATAATGTATAGCAGCAGCTTTTGAGACTTACACAGAACTGGTAAGCAAGTAAAAGGCCATTGTGTAGACAATGTCACAGAAGTGCAGCTCATTATTGATTCAACAAGAATGATTCTCATGGTTTGCTTTTCCACAAGAACTAAATGCCTTTGAACTCTTGTATATTCTTCATAATTACCTTTACTCAGACACAAAGTCCAGTCAGAACCACAATCAAAAACATTAAAGCAGAAGTTCTGGCTGCAGGGAACTTTACTCATTCATGATTTATCAAACTGATTTCTTAAGTAAATCCTTACTGATCGCATAGTCTTCTGAGTGATCCTTTTCAAAGGTATGCTGACAAATGAAAACAAATCTATTGTTCCTTCACAGACCAGACTAAAAAGATTGAAAAAACAAATAGAATTTGTATAGGAGCACACTGATGGGAGACAGGATGGCTTATAATGAGGAGTGTTGTTCCCTACTGTGGAGCAAGGGACAGTGACTCACAGCTGACCTTACCTCTGCTTCTGTCTCATTAGTCACAAATTTCTGCACTGGGTTGACTCGATTGCTCCTGATACTCCAGCAGACCTTCTGCAATAAGGCAAATAATCAATAAAGCACATTGTTATATTATTTTGATGAACAGTGTTGTAAATGCAGAAACCGTAATTAATAAATGTGCCTAATTACTGTATCTATAAGGGTATTGTAATGATTTCTGATAAACATACATCTTAGCTGCAAAACAGTTTTAGTTCTATTGAACTTTTTCCTCATTTATTTCCTTGTCAGAAATAATTTAGAAAAATAGCTTGCTGGAAAATGTATTAATAGAAATAATATATTCCTATAGGATAGCTCAGATCTGTAGAAAAGAAAAATCAGGGTAGAAGTCATCTCAAATGGAACCTGATCCCGAATTACTTATTTGCCCAAAGAGGGAACAGGATTACAGATCAAACTAGACTTAGGTAATTATTTCCAGTCGTGCTGGTGTCATGAAACCAACAGGATTTTGTTTAGGTGAAGGTTAAAAATAGACATTGCTAGAAAACATCCAAGAGGAGAAAAGAGTAGAAAAATGGGGAAGAATATAGCAGCCTTGTTTCAGCAGGATAAGGAGCCTTGCCTTCACCAAAGATACTACTGCATTTACTAGCATCACTTGCCCACAGATATTTATTGTAACTGTGGCATCTGTTACACATTTTTACGCTTCTGATCAAATAAAGAAACTTATTTCTGTCGCCTTTTCCTTTCTCTTGCCTTCCTCACTGTGTGTGCCTGTCCTTTATTGCTTCCTCCCTTTCCTATTATTCATAAAAGAAGCAGCCTTTTTTGTGCTGGAGGGGTGCCCATACCAAGGGCATATTTAAACTCTCTGGTTTCCTAGACATAGGTAGCAGAGCATTTCCTGAGTATCAGCTCTTGTGTTTGGGGAAAAAGAACGAAGAAAAAGAAAGAATAATAAAAACAAAAGAAAAGAATTAAAACACTGCCAGAAGGAATTGGACATATATGTGACTCTGAATTGCAGCAAAAATAACCCCAACAAAAATATCAGGTCTGTGATGTTTTCAGTATCTAAAATGGACTCCATTTATAGCAGCTCTCACCTTCGGAGAGTCTTGCTTGAATTACCAGTATCTTTGTGCCTTTCCTACTGAAGAGCTGTTTGAATGTCAGAGGAGAGAAAAGCAGACCTTAGTAATATGTCAGACAGATCACCTTCTATATCCTTTCTTCATATAGGATCACTTTGTCCAAGCTGGTAAGAGTGTATTCTGAAAGGTACCTCCCTAGCAGCGACAGCTGATACCCTCTTGACAGATGTAAATTTATTGGTGCAGCTATAATATTTAAATCCCAGTTCATGTTCAACTGATATAACACTAATTGCAGGAACAGTCAAGACACCTCTACTTAGGGAAAAACTCACAGGCTGCATATACCTTTTCTTGTCAGGGCTGCTAAAGCAGGTTAATTGGGAATTCCCTAGTGACAGAGAATGTGTCTCATGGTCACACTGAAATGCTTCTGATTTAGCACCTAATTCTTAATTCACACACTATCCACACCACAGGCGCAGTGATGTGCACTACAGCTCTGCTCTGCAGTATGGAAGCAGGTCTTTCAGCAAGGAAGTCTGGATGAGAAGGAGAAAGAAGACTCAAATCCCAGGCAAGAGTCCTTTTAACATCTGTAGCTGAATTGAGGCTCTCCAAACTGCTGTTCCACTCAGTTTTCATAAACCAGCTGTTCCCTTATGCAACTACTCTAACGTGCTTTTTAGGATATCAGGTAGAGACAGGACTAGGGGGAATGGAGCAAAGCTGCAGCTGGGTAGATTTAGACCGGATGTGAGGAGGATTAAACTTGTGCTGCCATTCAGCAGATCCTGGATGGCCTGGAGAGATGAGCGGGGAGAAATTTAATGAAATATAACAAGGGCAGTGTAGAGTATTGCATCTGGGCAAGAACAACCCCAGGTACCAGTACAGGTTGGGGACTGACCTGTTGGATGTAGAGCAGTGTAGGAGAAATGGACCTGAGTGTTCTAGTGCACAACAGTATGACCATGAGCCAGCAATGTGCTTTTGTGGCCAAGAAGGCCAATGGTATCTCAAGGTAGATTAGAAAAGGGGTGGTTAGTAGATCTAGGGAGGTTCTTCTCACCCTCCACTCTAGCCTGGTGTACACATCAGGAGTATTTTGTCCAATTCTGGGCTCCTCTGTTCAAGAAGGACACAGAGCTGCTGGAGAGAGTCCAGCACAGAGCCACAAGGATGCTAAAGCAGTTGCAAAATATGCAAATCTCGTAATCAGCCCATTGTTTAAGATAAAAAAACTGAAAGCACTCATTTTAAACAGTCAGGTTTTCAAGGTACTACCTAATGTATGTAATTTGCATGGATTCAAATAACTTTGGCTAAGACTTCAGCACCACAATTCCCATGAAGCACTTGAGGACCATGCATAAGAAGTGTATTGCTAGATCTGAATCTGAAGAAACTACTTAAACATGAATGTCATTTAAGAAAATCCTAGAGGACAATTTAAAAATTGTTCTTAAAAACTTAATTTGACACTAGCTATATATATTTGGAAATCACCCCCTCCTGAGAGCCTGGAAAGGTCTCTGTGAAATTTAAGTCTCCTTTAAGAGCTTGAGCTTTAATTGGATTTTAAAAATTTTACTGACACAAAAACATTTTCTTGGCACAGATGTTCCATGGGGGGTCTTCTCTATTCATATCTATTTTTTTTAATAGAGTCAATTATTTTTTATCTCTACTACTAAGTAAAATAGAGATTAAAGGCAGATGGATTTTCATTAAAATTTTATACTCAGCCTAGAAAAGCAATGAGTAAACACTTGAAAAATCATTAACAAGTGAAAAGTACTAAAAAAATCTAATTAGTCTCTATTAATTAAAAAGCTCTAGGCATAGGACTGGATTGCTAAAAACCAATAGGAAAACCAATAGGAAACAATGATTATTTTTTTTTTCAGTATTATAAGTTTATGTGTAGTTTGTGGCATAGTTTTGTAGGAAGACATGAAAAAAAATAAGGAAATAAAACCTATCTCTGTTGTCCATGTTCTTTTATAAACACTTTATTTTTACAATTTATATAATTCAGTATTTATTTACAATAGTAGAACCAATAATTTTTAACACTCTACATAATACTGATTCTAGAAAGAGATTTTCCATTTCAACATTCAAAATATATTATATGTTTGTGTTATGGTTTGAAAGTTGCCCAAACTTTCAAGTAATTGGATTTGTGCTTTCATGAATAAAAATGCATTTTAGCTTTAAGAGATGCTCCCATTAACCCCTAGGATGACCTTTTCTGGGATGGCCAGGATTCTGATGTCTGCAGACCAGAAGACGACTGGTAAGGAGGTCTGACAAGCCTCCAGAAGAAGACAACATTTAAGGAGGAGACCTGGCATGTCTTCAAGGAGAGAAGAATAGATGGTGCTTGTATATCCCTCTGATTTGAAATACATTCTCATCCCAGGATTCTGATCTACACCAAAGACTGGCATATTAGCTTGTCTCTCATTTTCCTCAGGGGATTGTGGTGCAGTTTATTTGGTTTGGTTTTGGGGTTTTTTTTTATACTTTTTGATGTTTTTCCTTCAATAAAATTCCTTTCTTTTTAGCAAGATTGCTTCATTGCCTGCAGAGTTCTCCGGAGAGCAGGATTGGCACTGACCTGTGCCGATGTGGCTTCTACAACTTAACCAAGCACAGTTTGTATAGCTATAAATTCACTGCTTTCTTCTCTTTAGGTTTTGTTGGGTTGGAAAAGGGAATAAAAAAAGAATCAGTGATTATTCAGGTGTTGGTGACTAGATTTAGATGGCTGGCTCACAAATGTTTTAAAAAGATTAAAAATTGTATTTGCTGTTTTATTTATAGAAGCATTAAGCAAAATCAGTTTTAGTGTGGCTCATGCCAGCTGTAGATGTTAAGGAAATGATCTGTGAGAGGCTTCTTAATCCCTCAAATGTTAACGTTTTAACAAGACAAAAATTAAAAGACAGTAGTTTTACCTAGTCAAAATAATGAGGGGTTAAAACTGGTGTAATTGCCACTAAGAAAAAGTAAAATGATATGAACTCTTAAACGCGAGTAATCAATCTCTTTTTTTTTCCCCTTGGGAAAAAACAAACCCATGGCAATCTAAGGAAGCTATCCCTAGTTATATTTAAAGAGAGAATTTTTAACTGCAGATGGCATATACTGCATCTGGAGAACCTCAACAATGACTCTGGGAAAAGAGTTGAGGTCGTTGTGCCTGAGGTTTTCATATGAACTCTCTGTTCTTCTCATCTCCTGGCAGACCAGCTACAGGCAACCTCACCCAAGGCACAAGAACTTCGTTCCTGCTTACTGCTGTTATGTCAAGATGGTAGCTCAGATAGGCTGGGGGAAGACAGGAGAGTGAGAGACCCGGCTGCCAAGCTAGGCACAGCAGCAGGATGCCTAGGAGACAGCCCCAGGGAAGCGGGTGGAATGTGCTAGAGAAAGGCTGTCTGCCACGGGCAGTTTGGCATTGGCTGTGACTCGAAGGGTTGTTTCAGTAAAAGTAGCTCTTCAGAAGCCTTGTACAGGAAGGAATGTAGATGTATTTCTCTTTGGTACAGTCTAAGACTCAGTACATTGTAGCGGTGTTCTGAAAACAGGCGTGTTTCCTGTGCGACTTGATCTAGGGAATCCTGCTCTGGCAGGGGGACTGAACTAGATGATCCCTTGAGGTCCCTTCCAATCCCTAATGTTCCATGATTCTGTGATGTAAAATTCTGTGATGCAGTTCACACTTAAAGTCTGTTGGCTGCATCCTTCCTGTCTTCAAAGCACCCCTCCTGGTCTGGTGTCCTGTTCCCCTGTTCTGACTCCTCCAGGCATCACAAGTAAAAGCACTCTCCCCATCAACGGGAACAGGTATTCAGAGCTCTCCTTGGTGGTGGGGATGATCTTTACAAAAACTCAGAGAGATGTTTTTTCAAACCACATAGATGAAGCCTCTGAATCTTAATGGAAATTCCATTTTATTCCTATATTTCTATGGATTTTGGGACAAAAAAGAAGAAAAAGATAAATTCTTTCTACAGCTTGAGACAGATTGAAGCTGTGCTTCTACCAAACAGAAAAACCACTGAAAGACCCGTGATTTTTTTATTTCTTTTATATACAAATGCAGTTAATCAGCTTTTAGCATGAACATTATAAGAAATATGTCTTCTGGAGTTTGACTTGAGTTTTAAACATAACATTAAACCACAAAGTATTTGCAGATTTACACAGTCTTGTTAAATATTTTCATTACTTATATGAATGACAGGGGAATGTACATGGTCAGCAAGTGTGCAGAGACCTGTAGCCTGGAAGGAGCGGCTGATACACCACAGGATCGTGTTGCCATCCGTGGGAACAGGCTGAAGAAATGGACCAACTGGAACAACTTAACAAGAGAAAATTGTGAACTCTTGCATCTGGAGATGAAACCTGTAAGCACCAGTGCATGCAGGGGACCACCCAACTGGAAAGCAGCTTAGCAAGAATAGTCCTGGAGGTCATGGCAGACAGAAAGTTGAACATGACCCAGAAATGTGTCTTTCCTACAGATAAGGCTCCATTAAACACAGTATGGCAGCAGGTCGAGGGAGATGATCTTTCTTCTCTGCTCTGCACTGATCAGACCACAACAGGACTACTGTCTGCTTCTGGGCAACTACAAGAGAGTCATGGACATACAGGATAGAGTTCAACAAAGGGCCACAAGTTGCATCTCAAAGGAGGGATCTGGAGCATCTCTCCTATAAGGAATGGGTGGCAGAGCTAAGACTTTTCAGCCTGGAGAGGAAAAGACTTGTGAGGATCTCATCAATGTACAAAACACCTAAAGGGAGGGTGCAAATAAGGTGAAGCCTGGCTCTTTCGAGTGGTGCAGTGGCAGGACCAGAGGCAATGAGCAGAAACTGAAGCACAGAGGGTCCCCTGTGAACATCAGAAAACACTTTTTATTGTGTGCATGACCGAGCGCTGGCACAGGTTGCCAAGGGACACTGTGGAATATCCAGATGAGATATTAAAAAAAATGTCTAAGTGCAGTGCTGGGCTACTGTCTCTAGGCGACCCTGCTTGAGAAGGAGCTTGTTCAAGCCCATCCCATAGAGGTCCCTGCCAAGCTCAGTCATTCTGTGATTCTGTGACTGCAAAACTTTTTCCCCCCATAGCTGACACAACATAATTTATCTCCCCTCTCTCAGCACGCCTTTTAATTGAGTTTATTGCCCAGAGTATTTTAAAGATAGTATTTTCAAAATAGCAGCATGCACATTGAAAGACTGCAAATTAATTCAGGAGACCACTTTTCAGCCCTGTGGGCCCAGAGACTGTACATACGTTTGGAAGTGACTATCTGCCCACAGATGACTGTTGTTTAGATAATGTTTTTGGCACAAATTTCAATGCATTCATGTAAGGTTGTTAGCAAGTCATTTGATTGTAAAACGAGTGACAGGCAGGGTAGCATGCTTCACCTCTGCAATCCAAGAAAGGTGCGAGTACTGTGTGACCTAACCAGGTAGCCAAGGGAATATAAAATTTGTAGGGGTTAAATTTTTGTGGTGTCTGCTTTTTACACTTCAGACACTTTCAAAGTGTTTACTCAATGTCTGCATAAATACAAGTAAAGTTAAGAAAAATATGAAGACATTTGTCAAAGGAAGGGTGTTAATATTCAAATCTGACTACTAACACACCCAGTAAAGAGGTTGTGAAGCTACAGTCTCAGCCAAATACTTCCCAGTAATAAACATTCTCTTTACATTTCTTCCTCCCTCCATCACCTCTCCACCTCTCAAAAGTCAGGGATATTTGGGACTTGCATCTTTTATAAAAGCTTAGGAGTCGTGAGGTTTTAGAAGAATTCTCACAATTTCTCAAGCCTGACTCTGGAATTTTCATCAATTGTGATAACAAAGCGGAGATACGTCGGTGCACTAAGCTGCATAAGGAGTGAATGATCTCAGCATTGTCTTATCTTGGTTTGTAGGAGATAAACATTCTTCATTTCCATACAGATTGAGAGAGATCTTCACTCACAACCTAAACTTTATGCAGTTTGTCAGGACGACACTTCCAGCTGTCTGTGTACCAGACAGTACCCCTTCATGGAAGCATAGCTTAGGACAGAGATGTTTGCACTCAGCACTTACGGCAGAGTGAAAAGCAAATAGGTCTATTTAGAGTGAACAAAGCAGGGAAATATTTTTCCACTAGTCCAGAAAAATAAACCTGCCATATAGTCAAGACTCTAAGATGCTTCTCAACCGAAGGCTAAGAAAAGGCGTAGACAATTATAAAGTCAGGGAAAGCAGTCAGCAATTTCAAAAAGTATTAAAGAAAGAGATGCAGTGATAAAGATTAAAGAACAAGAGCCTAGAACTCATCTTTAAGTAAGAAACATACAGAAGTTACTATGAATTTTCTATAGTATGTGGACAAAGCAAAGCATCCCACAGGCTAGTTCTTCATTTCTTTGCAGATTAGTTAGAGACAGCTGTAACTTGGTCACTCAGGTGGAACTAACCCCCCCACACACACAGAGGCTGGACTTCAGATTTCTGTTTGGAGCAAAGGTTTCACAGAATATGTGACCTAGTGTTTCTTTATCCCAGAGTGGTTGTTGTTGCTGTTGGGTTTTTTTTTCCTCAGAAACTTCCAAAGGAAACAAAAATATCTGAGGTGGTTTGAAGGATAGTCCCTATCTTTTTCTTGCCAGTCAGAATTAGCAGATGGAAACAGCAGGCTTCAGGAACTGAGCTCTCAGTTGGTATCTGAGCAATGTTCATGCCAAGAGAATTGAGAAGGCCACAGAGGAACCAACTCCCAGCCAGCATTTGGACAAGAGCCATGCCAAGATGGTTAAGAAGCCTGCAGGGAAATCTGGCTTCTGCCAGTGTGTAGATGAAGTGCAAAGCACAGTGAAATGTGGCTCCCAGCTGGCACAAAGGCAAAAGTCCATGCCAAGATAGTTGATCCAGTCACAGAAAGATTGCCTTTATTGGTACCAGGCCAGATACCAATAGTACTGAGTTGAGAATATCTTTCAAAGCTTTCTTGCCTCTCGCTTCAAATATGAAGCAAGCATTCAGGATTCATTATAACTTCCTGAATCACAGGAGAAAGCAGATTTCCAATATCATTCTTACAGCAACTAGAAGGAAAAATTTCTATTCTCAGACCAAATGTGTGTAAGGATGGCAATGAAATGTACAACAGGAGGAGAGATGTCCGTCCTCTAGGCTGTTTACTTGCCTATCCTTAACTTCCTTGAAAATGTCTTAGATCTTTCTGCCACCAGTTAGTCATCTACACCCAGTGGATGCAATTCACCTGTCATTCTGTGAGGTGATTTCCACTTCATTACACACTAAAACAGAATGGGAGAGGGTTTTGTGTCTCCTCTATATGGAGACATATCTGCTTCCTTTCCTCATTGTCCCAGAGGAAATTATGGAATGACTATTGTTTTCCTTAAAATACACTTGCACATGTCCAGAAGCTGCCTGCAATATCTCTGGTAAAAATACTCTTCCACTGAAGGGCATATCCCTTAGGCTCTCAGAACTCTGGCTGAAATTTTCATCCAGAAGCACAAATAGAACCTAATTCCGTGTTTTCAGAAAATAACTACCCGTTCTTCCAATTGTAAATAAACGGGAAGAGTCTGATGACTCTTTTAATCATCCTCTACACCATCACTACCTTCTCAGTACTCGGAGTAGTACTTGGAAGGGATTGAAGCAAGAATCAGAGTTATTACGAATGAAGAATTATCTTTCAGGCAATAAATAATTCTTCCCTTCCTAACCTCTTGTGATGTTAAAGTTTCTAGCATCATTATTTTTTTAGGATTTCAAGTTTGTTTCTGTATTATTTGCTAAGCAAATGTAATAGTAGAGGGATATTTATCTAAGCAACTCCAAATTCATGTAAAGATTCCATGGCTGAGAAAAATTTATTTGCTAGTAATTGTAACTTTAGTCGTGAGCAGTTTGACGTGAAACGTGCTTGAAAAAACGTTCAGAGCACAGGTCGATCCTTTCTGTAGTCACCAAAGAGATGGGAAATTTACACTATAAAAAGTGGATGATATTTCAAGCCTAAAAATAATAGCTTGTAGATTAAAGGAAATATTTTTCTATCAAATATTTCTTATTATGAACCTAACCAGAATGTATTTATCTCAGTTTGCAACTCACATGCTCTGTATATTGGTAATAGTATCTGAGCACCGTCCCCTTCAAGAATGAAGGTTCTGTATGCTAAGAGATTAGATAGCACGAGGCCTGTGGACAGTTCAGATTTTGTGATTATCAACACTTCAATACGTTTTAGAGTGCCAAGAAAAGATAATTTGAATGAAGTTAGTGGTTTTCAGATAAATTAGTATTTGTTGCAGCTGATACTACAACAGCAGATCCCTAAACAGTGCCTCCTAAAATGCTTTTTTACACCCATCCGTATTTCCCTGAAATGTTTATCTTGAGATTTAAAATTTTCCAAGCCCAGACTAAAACCATAATTTCTGTACTTTTTTTTTTACAGTTTTGATCAATATGTTGGAACACAAGACTAAAATTTACTTCTTTTTTAAACTTATATGTAACTGCCTTATGACTGCTTGCTAAAGAACTCTGCTGATGAATCAGCTGAATCTAGAAAATTAGAAATTGGCAGGTACTGACTTCTTATTGAGAAGAAGTGTATTCAAGTGTTCCAGGGAAAATTTGGGTTGATTTATCTGAGCTGTGAGGGTTTGGAAATAGCACTTCTAAAAAAATGTATTGTGCTTGGAAACTGATTTCTTTTAGCATGTCTCACCAGAGTTCTTAGTTCACTGGGTTGTACTGACACCCAGCAGACAGCCCAGTGGGCAAGGGAAGCTCAGAGCACCAGTGAAAGGTGCGATGGTTCCAAAGCGAAGGGTTAGCGAAGGGGCCTCGCCGGGTCCGCTCCCTTCCGCTCCTGTAACCGGCAGCTAGCCGGGGCGAGAGCTAGCCGCGG
>JAOXOE010000001.1:12802896-12843928 GCA_028565055.1 Phoeniculus purpureus
ATGGACAAAAAACACAGCATCAGACTACTTAAAATCAGACGTGAATTAGAGTCTCTGAGACTTGAGACAAGTATTTTCTCATGTTATGTGTTATCTGGTACTATGTACCTGAAGGAGATCAGAGGAACCGAAGCTTGACTAGTAGTATACTGATGCGGTATCTTCTTGGGATTTCACTAAAAAAAGTGTATCTTCATTAGCTTGTTGCTCCTTGCATTTCTTTGTCTGGCTTGGACAATTGTTTCTCTTGTGGTTTTTAGTGTATGCAGATTTTTTTTGTTAAAACTTGTGGTTTCCAGTGTGCTGCACAGTTGAACCTTTCATGACTTTGCTTGAGGTACTGTAGAACCACATCTGGGATGTTAGGGACTCTGCTGTTCAAGAAGAGCTGGAATATTCTACAGCTGATTGACAAAGAGATTTGTTCACTTGGAGTGAAGACCAGATAAGACCTTCAATTTACATCTTTTACTTATAGAATATTGGTTCATGGAATGTAAATATAGATGTTGCTTGCTGGCCAATTTTCCCTTTTCAATCTGTTTTTTTTGGTTAAAATGAGGAGACTATGGAGTCATTTTGGCTCCTGTAGGCCAAGTGAATCAGTATACTAATGGGAGTTTATACAAGTAGGCATTGCTGGTGAAGAATCTTAACTTAAAAATTATAACCCTGCTGAAATAGCGATGCAGTTTGTTCTTTCCATCTGCTCTTTAGTGATGTTTCTTAGGACATTTCCAGTTCTACCTCCTAAAGACAGGACATAGAAAAGTATTTCCCTTCTCTATTACTAAAATAATCTTTTTCAACACTTACCTTTGTAAGAATGAGGATGTTTCTACAGTACATTGCAAATCAAAACCTTTATATCCATTAGCCAGAGAGCTTCCACTTTTTTTTCCAAGATATAAAGCTTTATGTAGTTATGATGAGTCTATACATTTTTATTACTTACATAGAAGTGCCACAAACTGTTCAAGTATTATTTAATATGATTTTAAGCCTGAGTACTGATTGTTTCTAATTGTAGGATGACGGGTAAACTTACAAATCACTGTACAATGCTTTTCAAAAAGTTCAAGCAGTCTGTAAAATACGTTACTGAGCCCTGGTCATATCTTATTGTTAAGATTAATGACATTATGCAGAAAGAATGTTCTTGCTTGCCTGAAAATTCACAAATTAATTAATAATCAATGAAAAGAAGAGAAAAGGTTTCAAGGAGACTGCAAAAATTAATTTCTAATCAGGGAAGATGAATGAATGTTTCAATAGAAGAAGAAATATAAAAAGATGAATGCTGTGAGGTGCCAATAAACTTGCATCGTCAAAACTGATGATGTGGCTGCTTCTAGCATATTACCAGTTTAATATCTTCTAATTTTATATGAAGAGTCCTTTTGTGAAGTCTTCTGCTCTCTGCCTCAATGCAGACAGTGATCTTTTCATGGGTTTTCATATTTGAGAATGTAGCTCACATCACTTTGTTTTGTGTAGTTGGCCCATAATCTGACTATAATATTGCCTGGCTTCCTGTCATCTCCCTCAATATATTAATGGGAGACACATACTTTCATGTTGGTAGAGAATTCAGATGTTTAAAAGGGAATTATATCAGCACTTGATGTTCAATTTTTAAAGATACAAAATGAGAAACTCCTACTCCATTGTCACTTTACCTAAGGCGATGCCTAACCACTGTGGACACTGCAGCTTGCCATAGATCTTTGCCATGTGTCTTTGCTAAAAGCTGCTGACACAGACAAGTGACTCAAATTTGAAAGCAAACTGCTCAACATGCAGCTGATTCCAAAGCAAGCAATCATCAAAAACTAGGTGCTACTTTTAATACAAGTCTTCCGTGGATTTTGTCTGATAAATTTCCTTATCGCAGTCATATAATAAGTAATTGTAAGTTGTTGTGAAGAGTAAGAGAAGAAAAGACAAAAGTGAGATGTCAGAAGAAGGAATAAAGAAAACAAACTGTAACACAGCTCTTCAGCCTGTCGATTAAGGCACTGAATTATTGCTGCTGTGCTTGCCTCATTTTGGAAGATACACAAGGATGAAAACATTTTTATCTTCCCTTTTCAGGTCCGTACTGAATACCTGATGTTGGTTTCTCAGGAAAAGCTACTAAGGTTATATAAATCTGGATCTAACCCAACATGTGACATAAGATTTATTATTACTATTATTTCTATCATTATTAGATAGAGTGAATATATAATTACTATTTCCAACATCTTTAGTGAAGTTGTGTAATACTTTGAATTTTTTAAATTAATTTTTAAGATACATCAAAATAAAATGAGATCATTTTTGTCTCTCTCCCAGCTTAAAAAAAAAGTCATCTGTATATATGTTTATATTACAACTATATAAATATTTATTTATTGAAAAGATTAATAGTTGCAAATGAAGACCTTTATGTCAAGGCCTGAAAACAAGCCTTGCATATTCAGTATTGGATGAATTGTTCAAGAACTGTTCATCCTTGTGAAAATAATTACCTTCATAAAGTTAATTAGCTGCATAAGTGCTGGCTGCATGAGGTATCACTGCCCAAGGGCAACTTAGCATTCACGAGTCAGTGTAATTCATCCATCTCAGTCCTTTCTACCTTTCTGATGCTTAATGGCCTTGAGTAGCTCCTTTTTCAGTACTGAATCATAGTAAGGAATGTTAGTTTGATTGAGAATACCTAGGCCTGCTGTTTTCTGAGACTTTTCTGAAAGAGTTCCAGAGAGCTCTGTTTGTAAATACTTATCAAGTAATTCAGGTCTTTCATAGCCACACTTGCTGATTAAAAGAAGGACAATCAGAGAAGAAAGAGAATATATGTTGCTCTATGCACTTTAAATACGGAAAAAATCTGTGAAGAAGTAATAACCTATGAGCTTTTTACATACAGAAATAATTCAGTCCTCGTAACCAGCTAAAGTTGTTCTACCCTAACGCATTTGTTGGCAAGAACTTGCTTTATGTCATGCATAATGCAGTAGCAGTTTCTTCTGACATTAAGAGATGGAATTTTAATTCTAAAAAATTCCGTCAAAATCCAATAAAAATATACAGCTTTAAATGCCTCAAAATCAAGTCCCTATCTGAATATCTTTTGTGCTAAGATCTGAAATTTCAGTGTCTGAAAAAGACTAGATTACTTGTGAATATCATTGCTCACTATGCACATACTTTGTAAGCGTACAGAGTAGTCCTGTGGAAAGTGCCCTGTAGCAACAAGGTCAGGATTTGCTCAAGACACCATTAGGTGCTGGCTGGGAGTGCTAGCATTCTGAACCTGATCTCCCAGGGCTCTGTCACTATTAAAGTAAGTGGCACCTCCAGAAAATGTTTCAGTATACATAAGATCTGGAATCTGAAGTATTTTACTTCCATGGGGAAATGCAAAGGGGAAGTGGCTTCAGAGTGAGTCTACATCTATCCAAAAAGGGACTTGAATACGAGTCTTCGCTTTTTAAGGAACAGAAGTATCCTTGAGGTACTATTACACATAAGATACCTCAGGTTCTCTTCCCCGTGGAGTCTAATTCTGTATCTGAAAATACACATTCTGTCAGACTGTGAAGATACTGATAGGACTTTATTTTTCAGTCCTCTTCCCAGATACTGTTTAAACTTCCTTATTATCTATTAAATAAGAAAAAATTTGAAATAGTAGTCCTATACACTAACAGTCCTATTACTCTGTCTAATGACAGAGTAGGGTTCAACAATGTCAAGATCATGGTCCATAAAAAGGGTCTATGTTAAAAATTATGCTTTATGCAAACTTATGCAAGAAAATAGTGCTTGTGAACCATATTAGCACTTGATCAAAGCTACATAGGAAGAGAACAATATCACTTCACAAATAGGGTAAATCTGAAATTAATCCCTCTAAAAACAGCTTTGCATCTTATAGTTGGAATCTGATGTCAGCTCAAGTTGTTAATAACCCTTCAACACACTTGATCTAACAGTCAGGACTAAATTTTTCTGGTCAATGGAAGTAAATTTAAGCAATAAATATGCATTTGGAAAGAGATACTGTCTTTTCTATAATGACATAGTGTTTGGAAAATGTATGAAGTAAAAGATTTTCATTTTAGTTCTCCTAAACTTGAGAAAGCTCATGATCAATGAAGAATGATTGTCATAAAAGTGCCATAATTACTATGTCAATGACATAGAGACATCTGGCAAGAAGGGCAAGATGTTCTTTATCTGTCCTGTTGAAAGTATACCACAGTGTAGATAAAGCAAAACTAATGGAATCTGAAAGAGAGACAAAAAATGAGAGGTCACATCAGAGAGCTGAAGAGGCAACATCAGACAAAATTGGAAGATACCAGCTTTGGAGTCCAATGATACATTCTAGATGCTCTCTCTTTGGACATGGTTCTTGCCTGGCATACCTAATAAATACTTTGAATTCTAGTCTCAAGTGACAAATTTATGATGTATATTCTGCAATATACATTCTACAAAGAACTTGTGAATCTATCTCACCCTTCAATTATTCTCTCAGACCTGAGCACTTAAAGTCGTGATAATACCATCTTTACACTAATTCTCTGTCTCACTTGTGCTTTCAAATTTCAGCATCCATTTGAATAATTTTTCCTTTTATTTTACCTCAAACCCATAAAAATCCATTAGTTTTGACCAGGTGCCTAAAACCTTTAGAACAGCGTAAACTACTGAAGTGGGTAGAAATTGCAGGTATCACAACTCTGAGAAATCAGTTAATTAATTCAGTATCTGGTTAAAAAAGATGCTTGCTTTAAAATTTTAACTTAAAAAGGTAACTTCTGTTTCTCAGTCCTGATTACGAGGATGAAAGAAATATATATTGGTTAACTGTCTGTCACTATATTGTATTCTCCTGTGTTGCACTTATAAAGAAGCAAGAATTGTGTCGGTGCAGAAGAGATCAATAAGAAGTCTGTTATCAATCTACTAGCAAACTTTGAAGTTAGAAAAAAAGAAGAACTATATTGCTTTGAAACATCCTTGACAGTTTAACAAAGATGTAGTAAAGACAGAGGAAGAGATGAGGAGGATCTGTAATGACTGCCCTTGGTAGCAAAGAAAAGAATGACTCAGGTGCTGAAGACTTACATGAGCCACATAGTTTCATCCTTCAGAGGTTGAAAAGTTCAGGGCTATTAGCTGTTTTCTTCTACTGACAAAGAACAAAAGAACAAAGGAAGAAAAAGTGTATTTGCCCAAACAGACCTTCTACTTATTTTTGGCCTCACAGCTTTATTTTCATCTAAGAAAGCATGAAATAATGGAGCAAGGAGTCATGAAGCATGCAATTTTCAGCCTTGTGTGACAGCTTTGTTAAGCCTTTAAAACAAAGACTCTTGATCTTTTTAAAGCATAAGCCACATAGATATCAAGGTGCATCACAATGTGATATAAAGTAAAAGCACACAGGTCTGTTTTTCTCATGTAGAAATTTCCAATGTGAAATTAAACTGTTCCCTCCAAGAACTCCACTGCCCAGGGAAGTGGTGGAGTCATTGTTCCTGGAGGCGTTCAAAAAACCTGCAGATGTGGCATGGAATCATAGCTTAACAGGCACAGTAGTGTTGGGTTGACCTGATCTTCAAGGTATTTTCCAACCTTAATTGTTCTATGATTCTAGGAATATTGCAAGAGGTTGGTCTGACTTCACTGTTAGGATGTAATAAATTTTAACACTTTGAAGGAAGCAACAATCTACTAAGTATCTGATTAAGGAGGTAGCTAAGTGGAATCTTCACATTATTTTATTGTCTCTTACACAGTGCCTCCATGGATATTATTAGAAATTTTGGAATTGCATAAGTGCTCTACAAACTCTTTGCTGGAAACCATTCTCCTGACCAAAATACAATTCTGAGATTAGCAGCTGTGCAGGTTTCTTTACTCAGGGAAAGATTTTTGGCCCCAGAATCTCAAGACATCCTGCATAGTTTTAATCAGCTTTTGTCCCTTTTGCGCACCCCTGGCTCTGTAAGAACAAGTCTGAAGAACTCTGTAACTGTGGCAGCTTCCTTACTCTGGAAAAACATGCAATATGAACTTTTAATTTTGTTATTATCATGAATTGCAAATCTAGCTCCATAAACATGCAAAATTAGACCTTTAAAAATGAGGTCATATTTCTAGACTTAGTATTTTCAAACAAAGATGTGAATATGTATATTTGAGTATGTGAGCATGCCTTTTCAGCTTTATTGCACCATTTGGGGGAGCTGTTTCTCTGTGGGTCTTGCCTGGTAGCAGTGAAGATCCATTTTGTCCAATGGCGTCAATGAATAAGAATCAGAAGAACAGATGAAGTGAAAAGATCTTGTTTGACTGAATATATGCAGTTGGAAACAATAAGGCCTAATCTTGGGCATATCACAGAACTGTAGGTATTAGAAGGGACCTCAAAAGATTATCTAGTCCGATCCCCTGCCAGAGCAGGACCACCTAGACCAAGTCGCACAGGAACATATATGGCAGGTTTTAAACTTCTCCAGGAAGGAGACTCCACAACCTCCCTGGACAGCCGTTCTAGTGCTCCATCACCCTCACTGTGAAAAAAGTTCCTTCAAATACTGATGTGGAACCTCCTATGTTCCAGCTTATACCCATTCCCCCCTGTCCTACCATTAGATGACTCCTACCATTAGATGACACAGAGAAGATCCTGGCTCCATCCTCCTGGCACCAACCCTTCACATATTTATAAACATTAATGAGGTTACCCCTCAGTCTCCTCCAAGCTGGAGAGACCCAGCTCCCTTAGCTCTTCCTCATCAGGAAGGTGTTCTACTCCATCATTTTCATGGCTCTGCACTGAACTCTCTCCAGCAGTTCTGTGTCCTTCTTGAACTGAGGGCCCAAAACTGAAAAGAAGATTTCAGATGTGGTCTCACCAGGGCAGAGTAGAGGTGGAGGAGAACGTCTCTCAGTCTGCTAACCACTCTTATTCTGATCCACCCCAGGATGTCGTTGGCCTTCTTGGCAACAAGGGCACATTGCTGGCTCATAGTCATCCTGCTGTCCACTAGATATATATAATAAAATTTGGTGGTGAGGGGAACTCATAAACAGCTAATTCAATCAAGAAAAAGTAATATTCAGGAGAAGGAAAGAGGCAATGAGATTGAGGTGAAGCTTGAGTTGCTGAAGAACCTGTTGAGAAGTTGAGAACAGGAAAGAGTTAAAAAGGATGTCCTGAAGAAATACGTGTGTACTTTGTTGGGGACCCACTGTGGAGATCAGGGAGGAAGAGATGGATTTGGTGTCTCAGATATGTAAGTAAGATAACTGGTTTATATAGGCATTTTTTCCTTTTTCTTTTTGACCTTTATGTTTACAGTAATATCAGGAGAAGATTGCAAGCTGCAGACTGAGAATGAAACAGCTGCCTTTGGCTTTTGTTAATCAAATAACTGATGCGCTGATAAAAACCTCCAACCTGAAAACCAGCAGTAAAACTTAAACCCACCTCTTTCACAAAAATACCCAACAACCCAACCAAACCCAAACAGAATAAACACTGTGAGTCTGTGACTAGAATTTTGTAGTGATACATACAATTAAACCATCCAAACAATAATAAGTTTTCATAAAGATAAGCTGAACATCCATTAAATGGGCCATTATATGAGCAGAGGGAGCAGAAATGTCTATACTTCTTTCTACTCTGTCACTGTTTTATGTCCCCCAGCTTCTGTAAAACAAGTAGCTATGTTCTCCTAACCATGCCTTCAAAGTTGATGATGCAGGTAGTGGGTGAGAATCCAAGCCTTTAGTCCACTGAGGAAGTACAGTAAAATGCATGTAAAACATGTCTTCATTACATCTACATGAAAGCAAAGGTATTTTACTCAGTACCAGGCGTCACATGAGAAAGAGCTATGACTCTTTTTTAAACTGGCAAATGGAATAAAATACCCCCCAAAACCTCTTCATGTTTTCCCCACCCTAGCTTTGAGTCAGTTATCTAATTATTTTGTGCCACAGTGAATTTCATAGCAAATGGAAAATTACACAGAAGTCTGAGTTTTGTATGCCTGAAAAACATTCAGCAAAAAACCCCACATTTGTAGACCATCATTATATTACACACCAAAATGGAGTGCATTATTTTTATTACAGGATACCTGCACAGCCATCTGTCTGGCAGGGGGATTGGACTAGATGATCTTTTGAGGTCCCTTCCAATGCCTAATGTTGTGTGATTCTGTGCTTCTTTTTAGATATTCTCACTATACATTGCAAACTACCTTACCTGTGACCCAGTGGAACTGCCTACATTAAAATCAGCCTCCTTTACATCTACATGTTGAAATGTAAATTTTGCATTCAGAACTGCAAATATCCTGTTGCCTTCAGTGTCTGCTTATTTTTAAATCAAGTATGTTTTATTTTATTTTGTAATCTACTGCAACCATCTGCCCCTAGTATACCTCTTCAGAATAATTTTCTCACACTGGGAGCTTTAAAGTTGAAGAAATTCTAATTAATTCATGTGGAAAGAACTGGAAAAAATTTAGTTTTATTTACTTTTCTTTTTAGTCATGATTTTAGCTCTATAATTCCCTAAGCCTTTATTTCCTTACAGCAACTATTGAGGGAAGTTAATCCACAAGCTGCACCAGCTTCTTAAGATACATTATAAAACGCAATGCTAGATAGTGGTTCTTAACCTTGCTCATTTCACTTTCTTTGCCAACATAATGCAGTGGCAAAGTAAGATGACTTGACAACCAAATTATTGCTCCATCCCGTGTATGTAGGAAACAATCACTGTGTTATTCCACAACATTTTCCCAAGGAATTAAACAGAAAAAGTATCCTATCATTGAATGATGACTGAATAAATATTTCTATCAACATTGAACTACTGAAGAAATATTAGTGCATTACATGTTTCAGTCTAAACTCAACCTGGAAAAAAAGAAACAAGTAATCTCAATCTAAAAGAAAAAAGATACAGAACCCACAGAGAATATTGGTGGTCTAAAAGAAGTGAAATTCTTCAGAAGGAAAGAAAAAAAATCTCATCTCTGCAGTTGTTACTCAGGCAGAAATTTCCTTAATATCAGTAAAATATCACCTCCCTGGGCAATCCATTCCAGGCTCTCACCACTCTCACAGTGAAAAAGTTCCCCCTCACATCCAGTCTAAATCTACCCATCTCCAGCTTTGCTCCATTCTCCCTAGTCCTGTCGCTACCTGATATCCTAAAATGTCCCTCCCTCCCCAGCTGTTCTGTAGGCTCCCTTCAGATACTGGAAGGCCACAAGAAGGTCACCTCAGAGCCTCCTCTTCTCCACACTGAACAGCCCCAACTCTCAGTCTGTCCTCACAGGAGAGATGCTGCAGCCCACTGATCATCCTTGTGGGCCTCCCCTGGACAAACTCCAGCATGTTCACATCCTTCTTGATGTCTTTCTATAGGAAAATAAGTCCTCTTCCAAGTTCTGTGCACTAATATACTTCTAAATCCTGGTGTATCTCAAGCGAGGAAAACAGGGAAAAGCCTTTCTATTCTTGGGCACTTTGGGTCAAATGACTGTGACATGAGAGAGTATGCTCATATTTATAGGAATATGAAATTTAAATGTTATTCCTCTTCCTTTCTTTCTATTGTTTTGTAACAGGATTAGTTTTATTCCGTGTTTGCTACCTTTGGAAATATAGTGCTCCGCATCAACATTAATTTGGAAAGTTTTATTCTTGGCAAAAGACCTAGAAAACAGAGTAAGCAATATTCAAGCAGCCCATTTAAATTAGAGTGCAAAAAGGATTTTTATAAGTCTATCTTGCTGCTTTAATAACATTGGCAGTAAAAAAGAAGTTATTATTATAATGTCCTTGTTGCACACCAACAGCCCCCATCAATACTAGTTGCAAGGATGAAAAAAAGCATCTTTTACATATGAAAAAAGCATCTATATAGTTCCCAAGTATACTGTTATAGATCATTTGATCGGTTGTAGCTGATTGAAGAACAATTCCACAGTTTGTCTCAAGCCATTTCTCCACTTATAGGAAATCAGCAACAACTAACCACGTAGTGTTCATTATGAAGATTTGTTTGGGGATGCTAGACTGATGGAAAAAAATAAAAGCTTTTGCAGAAACCGCTGTTACAAATACTGGGGGACAGATAGAAAATATTAAATACATCCAGAGTAAAAGAATTCACATTCTCATCGCCTTGTTGTACTCCTTTTCCTGCAAACTAAGAGCTCCATGTATCTCTGAACTCTCATATTTACCACCTACTTCTACCACTTCATTTGTCCACAGATTTTGCATCTCTATCTGCACTGACACGGTTAATGATGCTCAGATGCAAATCTTTAAGTCAGAAAACCACTTGTTCCAAACTGTTTTCTGATTTGCCATTGAGTGAAATACTTCAAAGAGAGAAGGAGAGGAGATGGAGAAGACAGAAACCTAAATAAGCTCTGGGAAATCTGGTACCCCCTGTGGACAGGGTTGTAACTCTCACTGATACTTTTTCAGTAGAAAGATAAGCATGGATTTTTGCTTGGTTGTGTATAAAGCTTTCTGACTCCACAGTTAGCTGTACATGATATATAAAGAACATATACTGATATTCCTTGCTGACTGGATGATAGGTAGACAAGAAAGACAGCGAAAACTTCTACATTCATACCAGTAAAAACTGGTATGAATGTAGAGTTTTCACTTTCTGCTCCCTATGTGGAAAAAACCAAGCTATTTTAGCAGGTATATACTGTAACTATAAAAGTGCAGTAGTACACAGCATTCTTTGAAGCAACTATGCTGCAGATGCATTTCTTTCCCGAGTCTCTATTTTATGTAGTAACAAATTTATTCTAACACATGGCACTGGGTAAGATACTATTCTGAGCTCACAACAGTTGCAAAGCATCTTCCATCATAACTGTGTTTCTAGCAATTCAGAACATTTTCCAAAACTTTTGAAGCAAAATTTTCTATACTGACAACTGGTGGAAAGCATGAGCAAAGGCTTTCATGCAGTTTTTGATTTATAAAATATTCTTTTTAAGACCGAAAACCATCCTTATTTTAATATTAAAATGCAGAGGAGAACTGAAGAAGAAGGAGCAAAGAAAAGTCAGTTCATGACCATTTAAAAAAAATGTTCTTTTCTTACTAAAAATAATTTCAAAATAATGGAAAATCCTACCAGAGTATGTGGCCAAGCAACAGAAAGGAGATCAGAAAAGCTTCACATCAACTCCTGTTTTAATACATTCAGTGCTATGACTTTCTAGAAGTCTGAACAGTGATCTTGCATCAAGAAACCAATTAAGCAAGCAAAGAATTCAAAACCAGATGGCAAACACAGGATAAGAGTGGTATTAAACTTGATTCATCAACTTCTTCCTAGTGTTAGTAGAAATGATCTTAAAAATATATTTGCCTATTGACTTAAAACCAATTAAGGAGGACCCTATAGAAATCAGAACATAGAATAAGATGTAACTACTGAACTAAGACTATATTTTTCCAGACAGATTTTTAGGGAAAGTATGTTCATAACATTATTTCTAGGCAGTTAGATTCACAATGTGAGCTAACTGTGAAAATTTCCAAATGATGCCCAACTTTTATGAAAACTATATTTAGTTTTAGCGTTAGCTAAGGAAAGCAATTTATCTCCGTCTAGTGGATTATATGTGAAACACAAAGATTGAGCTCAAGACATTTCTTACTTAAGACTGAAGATGAAATTATCAGCTTTATTATCAGTGGTTTAGCTTCCACTTCATTTAGAGACAGCATATAGCCACAAAAAAATAAATTATCAGTTGACTTTCAGTACTGCCATCAGTCTCAAAAAGCAGTGAACAAAAGCGTTCAGTTACCATGGTGTTTTGCTGCTTTTCCCTCTTGCTGAAAGGAGATAATACCAAAAAAGTCAGGTTTTACCTACATATAATATTCCATAAGACACAAAAAATTTCACATTAGGTATAAAAACAAAGATGAAAGCTTGTCTCCTTTTCTCTGAAAAGAGAGCATTAAGAAAATTCACGCAGGCTAGGGCAGCCATTTTCATCCACAAATGACTGGATCTGGACCTGCCTATAGAAATTCTCTTAATCATCACCCATTTGGAGGGAAAAAAAAAAGGCTGGTTTCCTAGTTTTGTATTGGTAAAGAGTTCTCCACCTTCATTGAAGACAATAGGTGCTTCACGTTCTGATACGCTTTGATATCTGCTTGGTGTTTATATACCCTCTGGGTCTGACAGCTGGTGAATTTGACTGATCAGGAACTATGACAGATGACAAGAGAGAACTGGTCCCTAGCAGAGAAGATCACCATCCAGATGGAGCTATCCAGAAAGTTGTTAGGTCTTGCAGTAAGCATTCTAACTGTCGATAGATAGAGCCATTTCACTTGTACAAGACTAACAAAGTATTTTATAAAAATTGTGAATTACTTCAGTAGAAAGACAGTTCTGCTGCAGAACGCCTGAGACCCTCGTATGTAAACGCTTCATGTGCAAGTTAGAGCACCAAAGTTCAAGTCTTAGGCTTGAATCAGGAAGAAAGTCAATTTGAGGTAATTTTTCTTAACTCTCAGGTAAAGAAGAGATATGATATATTTCAAAGAAGCATTGCCTCATGTTGGAACTAATGGACTTAATCAATGTTTGCTTCACTGAAGGGGAGTTTCAGAAGCTCCATAAGCATTAAGTAGTGTCATCAATCCTTAGCTAAAGCAGACTTCAGTAGCTTCCTGCTCATAGTGTTATTTGACCTGTCTTTGGTTCCCTCTTCCTGAACAATGCTTAATGCATACTATGCATCAACATCCAACTGGGCAAAAATACATTGTTTTCTCTCATACCCATAAATACAGCACTGGAATGATAGATTACCCATGGCTGGAAAGGAAGTATTGTACGCAAGTCGATGATACATGGCACAGAAGGGTGCTATGACTGCAGTCCTTTTCCATTAGATAGCAAGTATCAGCTGAATGACATAGTACTGGTTTCCAAGATTTTCTAGTAAGGGTCTTACAGAGGCATGGTCTCCTAGCATGACCCCAGAATTTCTAGCGTGTCTAAGCTGTGCATTTCCTCCTTGTTAGGACCTTGCAGTGCTATCATAAACCTGCCATCCAAGCGTAAGGCAGGTACATGCCCAGATGAAAAACAACCTGTCAAATCTTAGTGCGGATATATGCACGTGCAGGTAAGGACGGAAAACATGTTGCTAAACAGGAAGAAGCTATGTATTTGTCCTCTAACAAGAGCATCTAGCATCCTGCATCCTATAATTAAAATGACACATGATTTTGCAGCCCACAGCTCACAAGCTAGATTTGCAGCTAAATATTGTGAAATAAACACTAGAAGGGATGACAGGTAAAGATACTCTATCTAAGATGAACTTTAAAAATATTAATAGTCTTGTTAGGTAGTATTTGTGGTACTGCCTGCTAAGCTTTGATCATTTTGCTTCTTTATATTTTGTACCACTACATCTTCATTTAGAAAGTGACAAGCAGTGATACAAGCACGAAAGAGATCTTTCATGATTTGAAGAACTGCAGATTTTTCCTATGAAAGATGCAAGTGTTTTAAAGCCAGCTCTTTTTCTGTCATTTACAAAAACATATCAGAAAAAATTTATAGTGCTAGTGTCCAGGGTTATTACTCTCAGTTGTACCAACACAAAGTAAAGGATTGCTCAGCCTGCTTTGTTTGTATCAATAATTGTAGAAGTGCCAATTTAACCTAGATTTGCTACAGGAATTTTACTTAATATAAATACAGAAATAAAATGTCAAAACATTGGGAATTTTAATCACGTTTACTAGGGAGCTAAAATCTTATCGTTTTCTTTTGAAAACTTCAAATTTTTTTCTTACATTCTGTTGAATGGTCACAGAAATGAATCACAGAATAGACAATACTTTTCTATTTTTACCTCAAATTGAGCGAAAAAGATTTTAGATTTAATCATTCTTTAAATTCTGTGGTTTTTACTGATTTTAGATATTAAGATAATAAGTGAAATATCCGTAATTAAATGCAAATTGTGAAAAAATATAGTTTTTCTTTAAAAAATATAGTAGTTCTAGTAGTAGATTTATAATTAGAAGACGACTTTGTTCATAATCTCAGACCATGTCTCTGAAAGCAGTTCTGCCTACGCTTAATTTGAACCATTTGATCAGTCTCTTTGGATTCAACCAGATAATTCACATATAGTCTTTAAATCAATGTGCACATATACATGTTTGCACATAATATTCTTTTTGCTTAGAGAAGTGAACTACTAATGCAAATCAAACCGTGCTGTGGTGTAAGAAGGAAGAGGTAATTTTAGTAGTTGCACTAGTCAAAAGTTTTTGTGAAAAAGGATCAACACACGTAGCTGTATAAATTCATGCTACAAAGTGTTTGGGAATGAAAAAACATTGACGTAACAATCAATATTTTTTAATTTTTAATTTTTTTTAATGAAGACAATGAGGTTCTTTCACTGAGTTGTACACAGAGTGGAGTGAAAGAAGATGGTTTTAATGTTTTTCTTTCATAGAATCATAAAATCATAGAATGGCTTAGGTTGGAAGAGACCCCAGAGATCATCTATTTCCAATACCACTGTCATGGGCAGGGACACATCTCACTAGACCAGACTGCCCAAGGCCCCATCCAACATGGTCTTGAACACTTCCTGGGACAGGGCATCCACATCCTTCCTGGGTAACCTGTTCCAGTTTTTCATCACCTTTATAATGAGAAATTTCTTCCTAAGATATTATGCAAAACTGCTCTTTCAGCTTGAAACTATTCCCATTGTCCTATCACTTGTAAAGGTTCCCTTTGCATTTTTCCTGCAGACCCCATTTATGTACTGGAAGGCTGCTATAAGGTTCCAGTGGAGCCTTCTATTCTCCAGCTTTTCCTCACAGGAATGGTGCTTCAGTCCTGTGATCATCCTCCTCTGAACTTACTCTAACAGTTCCATATTGTTCTTATATTGAGGACTCCAGAACTGCACTGTACACAAGGTATTCTAGCATTAGGATGTGCTAAATGCAATTCCTGTATAAGAAAACATCACACAAATTTCGAAGAGCAGTCTATGATTAATACAGGACAGAATTGTAGAAGATTTTTTTTTTCAGTTTGGAAGCCCCATATGAGTCTGCATAAAAGAATAGAAACTAATGTCAGATACTGTATTGATATCCAAGTAGATTAGCATGAGCTAGAGTATCAGAGCCTGACCACTCTTGCCAAGTTTTTAAAATGCTGTATTCAGCCATTGGCGTAATAACTTTGTGGAACTGATGGAGTGGTCCTCACCTTTTCCCAGTAGAAATAGATATATTTACTCCTATCCAAAAATAAAGTGAGAATGCCTAATATAGGACTGGAGCTCTTCTGTTCAGACTTATCCTATATCTGCAAAGCGAACCTGACCTCGAAACAGCAAAATGAATTTTCCTATTTTCACATGAAAAGCCTTAGATAATTTTGCAGGAGTACACACTCTATAGCACTATGAATCAATGGGAACTTGAGATACTAGCAGTATTCTTTTACTGATTCCAGTGTATGTAATGATTCTGTCAGAATTCTCTTCAGCACAGTCATTATGGAAACAGAGTAGGCATTGGTACAATCAGAAAATGCATCTTCTCCTTTTCAACTGAGACAGTATGAGACAGAGCAGGTGTTATCTTATGGGGATGTACTTCTTAAATATTTTATGTGGTGTTTAATGCACCATACTAGCAATGAATGAAATACTTCTTTGTCTGCAGAGTAGAATATATAGAATTAAAGCAACCAATATGAGCATAATTATTGTATTTTTTGCAAGATAATGACAAGAGCATCAGCAGCTGGTGAATTAAGCCTTCCTTTACCTCCCAATATGCTGGAATGAAGAGAATGCGGATTTTGGTTTGAATTCTGTACACAAGCAGGAGATAACACCCAGTGTACAAATGGAGCATCAGAAGTGGACATTCATACCACTATAACCCTTGGTGGCCATTCAACAGTGCATAACCAGTAGTGCAGACAAACAGCTGTGCAACTGCTCTCTGTGCTCAGATTATCTCAGCCAATACTGCATATATAACTCATCATGCAGAGGGTTGCCATGGGAATGTGGAAACATTCCAGGGTTAAGTACCTTCTCTTCGAAGATGGCCCAAGTTAAAAGAGTTGGGTTTGACACCAATTTTCTGTAGGACTTCTGGCTATTCACTTACTTCTTCTCTGTGTGCAGTATCTGTGAAAGGAGAGATAATACTGACTCACCTACCTCAAAGGCAAACTAAAGATTAATTAGTTTGTGCTTGTACAAAGATTTGAAAATGTCAAGTCTATATAACTTTTGTTAAATAAATGGCAAAGAGACAGATTGGACAAGTGCAGAGTAGGACTAGAAGAGGTTTATCTTTGTATCTTAGCCATCATCTTTAACAATATCCAGAGATTTCTCATAGTATACATAGATAGGTAGAAGAAAAGTATAGAGCTGCTTCACAGTTTTTCTTCAGTGAATGTAAAAGAAAATGGGGACAAGCACAAACTGTAACATTTCTGAACTTTAGATTGAGCAGGGCAATATAGTAATGGTGACTCAACCACCACTCTGGGCAGAACATTCCAGTGCCTGACCACTCTCTCTGTGAAGACTTTTTTACTGATGTCCAATCTAAACTTGCCCTATTGAAACTTGAAACCATTCCCTTTGGTTCTGTCATTAATATCGTGTGAGAAGAGACCAGCACCAACATCTCTACAATGTCCTTTCAGAGAGTTGTAGAGAGCAATGAGGTCTCCCCTAAGCCTCCTCTTCCTCAAACTAAACAGCTCCAAGTCTCTCATAAGATTTATTCTCCAGGCCCTTGACCATCTTCCTTGCCCTCCTCTGCACTCAAGCCAGCACCCTGATGTCTTCCTTGTACTGAGGTGCCCAAAACTAGACACAGTACTCAAGGTGCAACATCATCAGTGCTGAATACAGGGGGACAATCACCTCCCTACTGCTGCTGGACACACAGTTTGTAATGCAGGTCAGGATGCCGTTTTCATTCTTGGCCACCTGAGCACACTGCTGGCTCATATTCAGCTGCCTGTCATTTAGAACCCCCAAGTCCTTTTCTGTCAAACTGCTTTCCAACCACACTTCCCAAGGACAGTAGCATTGCATAGGATTGTTGTGACCAAAACGCAGGACCCAACATTTGGCACTATTGAAACCCAGACGGTTCTCCTCAGCCCATTGATACAGTCTGTCAAGGTCCTTCTGAATAGCCTTACTACCCTCCAGCAGGTCTACACTCCCTGCCAACTTGATGTCATCTACAAACTTACTGAGGGTGCACACAATCACCACATCAAGATCATTCATAAAGGTGATGAACAGAAGTGGCCCCAGCACTGAGCCCTGGGGCACACCACTCATGACTGGCCTCCAAGTGGATTTATCTCCATTGACCACAACTCTTTGGGTCCATCCATCCATCAGAGTATATGCCTGTCCAAGCCATGAGCAGCCAGCTTATTCGAGAGGATGTTGTGGGGGACAGTGTCAAAGCCCTTACTGAAGTCCAGATAGACTCCATGGACAGGCTTTCCCTCACCCACTAAGCAGGTCACCTTATCACAGAATGAGATCAAGTTTGTCATCCAAGACCTGCTTCTCATGAACCCATGCTGACTGGGCTTGATCACTTGGTTGACCTCTAATTGCTCCAAATTGTGTCAGAAGATTCAGCTAGTCACTCTTTTACCAGCCCAAATGATCTAAACTTCGATATTCTCTCTTGCAATGATTCTCTTAATTTTCCCATTCAGTTTACCACCAGCAGTTGTATTCTATTTTTCGCTTATTGCTGTTCATATTTACAGGCATCATGTGACTGAATTATTAGTATTTTAATACTGCTTGTTCTGGCCAGTGGCACTTGTCTATTTCTTAATTTTCTGGTATTTAGAAATAAAAATATAACTGACTTGGGCTCTCAAATCATGTTATTACATGATTTTAAATGTACAAGCACATTTACCCAAAACCAAACTTTGTCATACAAAGCTATGATGCTACACAAGTATTTTAAAGAAAAACAGGAGGTATAAAGCTGGATTCAGAAACTGAGCATAACGTAAAACTCACATTTGGAGTGCTAGTATTAGTATTTTATTTCAAGTAAGGAATGAAAGAATTGTGAAAGAACATCTTGAAAAATAAAAGCCAAACAATACATTTCCCTTGACAGCTGTTGGTTTTGTGGAATTATGAGCTCTGTACTAGTGTAAGGAATTGCGAGCTCAGTTACATGGAAGATCAACTTCAGAGGGGTGCCGTCACTTTCATGTAGTCCAAAGCTTTTGCATTTCAGACTTGTCTTTACATAAACACAGAATCACAGAATCATCATGGCTGGAAAGGACCTCCAGGGTCATCGAGTCCAACCTTTATCCTAGACCATATCCCTAAGCGTCACATCCACTCATTCCTTAAACACACCCCTATGTACAAACAAAGCCAGATTTACAGTGTGAGCAGACAATTCCACTTGATTCGTTAGATTCACCTCAAAAGGAAATTATGACAAGATAAGCTTATTTTTGTTGAATCTTCAATCTACCATTCAGTACAAAGTCACACAGTCTTTGCAGATTGATACTCAAGTTCTCTCCATCTACAGGTTTTCAGAGTTAAATCCTCACCAAGGGCAAAATTCAACAGCAACATATCTAAGATTAGCAGGAGAGCTGAATGATAGCAGGGCAGAAGTAAGGAAGTAATAACTGCAGAGTAGAGCAGAGAGCATCACATAATATCACAAACACTCCAGATTTCACACAGCCATCATTCTAAATACTACACCCACTGACACTCACCCCATGATTTTCTTCTCAGGTTATATTCCTCCTGAGCATCCTGAATATTTGATTTATTTGCACTATTAATTTATCCACCCATCTGTGATCTCTTAGATATTTAATTGATTGCCTTTAATTGATCTAGCCATCTGTGATATCTTAGTCATTTAGCTGATTGTTTTTGTTGTTCTAAACATCTTGCAGCTTTGTTGTTACCTTGCTGGATCAAAAGTCACTGTCTGCTATTACTTATGCCCCTAAATTCTATGTACTGTCGTTTGTATTCTGAGGGAGAAGGGACAGAGGAGCAAACCAAATAAGTGAAGTTTGTCTTGCTCTGAGAGGTCATGGCCAGGTGCTGGCTGGCAAACATTACACTGATTTCAGCATTACTTTTCATAGCTAGTTGGGCAACAGGGCAGTCATTCTCTTTCTGGGGCACAGGCTCTATTCAAAGAAAATGTGAATAGCAAAATAAATTTTAAGAGAGAGTTACAAGACTTGCAGCACACCAACAGGATTGTACATCTCTTGTTTAACAACATCTGCAGTGACAGGGAACTCCATATAGAAGATATTTGTTAAGATCTTTATCCAATCAGTCAAGTACTACTGGCAAGCAAAGTGTCATGGATTTTAGTTTGCACAAAACAGAGGCACCACTATCAATAGAGAGTATGATAATGATATAATGATATTCTGAATTATTAATGAGTTAAAGGTACCCTTTTCACATAATAAACTTTAAGGCACAGAACTAAAGGCATAGGTGATTATACCTGATCTATCAAACTATAGGTAAAAGCGCCGTTTTATGTGAAATTATGTAAAATATATGTAAATTATATAAGGCTCATTCTGGCTGGGACACTCAGATATAACCTATAAAAAACTGACAATTCTAGTAAGAGAAAGACAAAGAATTTGTAGGACTTAGAAAAAGATTTGATAGTTTCATTTAGTACAAAATGTTTGATGTATTTTACACACTATCTCTGTGTAAAATTTGGACATCTCTGGGTGCTGTCCAAATGTAGTAGTTGCTAATCCAGCAGCTAGTGAAGTAACACAGGCAGAGAACAGAAGGAATTTGGTATATTTAACTTGCTGTGCTCAGTACCAGAATCAGGAGTATCCCCATGTAAACAGGAAACAAGCAATATGGAAAACAAAGAGAAAATAATTAGAAAAGTGTTCACAGAGATGGAGAGTAATCTCCAAGGAGGAAAACAAAAACCACGGGAGAGAAAGGAACGAAGTTTGTGCAGACTAAATTAGAGCCAATTAAGAAAAAGTAATGTATTTCACAGATAAAACAGAGATGTCTATCCTTTCCATACTGGATCTGGACAGCCATGAAATACAAAAGCTATAGGATATACCTACATCAGTGTATTTGTTCCTTTAATAATGTCTGTTACAACTCTTTAATGGTCTAGAAACTCTGTTCCACATGAGAGTCCGTTTCTGACTTGGCAGTCAAGTGTCATGGGACACTTTCCACAGCAAAGACAAGTAGGATGAACGGTGACAGATTGGACAACAGGTCCAATACTACTGAAGAAGTTTATTTAGTTTGGTTTTTTTTTTTAAATGATGAATCAAAACAATTTCTTCTGAAGTTGGCTGGAGGTAAATCTCCCTGCAAGCACCTGACTGCCGTAACTGCCTTGAAATTCTCCCATGCTACTGGTGCTATAGTTTCTTTGCTACGCGTCCTGCACTGTAGCACTTCACGAGAACTGCTCTTGCCAAAGATGTACTGTGCTGTTGAACAGCAAACTGCTGCTCAGATATCTAGCACACGTGTTCCTATAGTGCGTCAAGACCCACCTGCACATCCAATCTGGGCCATGATGGGCCTGCCACCCCAATTGGCGAGAGGTCTGCAAAGATACCAATCTCTGCACCATTGCTACCAAGAAAGTGACCATTAGGACCAAGAAAATCTGTCTGACTTGCCTTATCCAAGGGGAAAGGACTTCAAAAGCCATGACGAGTTTTCCTGATGCAGTTTTTCTGCAGTACTGAAAAAGGGTACTACAGAGTCACACTGGAATTCCTAACTAGGTGTATGGGACCAAGTCCTTTTCCTCTACAAGGCCCTGAACCTTGCCTCATGGTTGCCCCGGCTCAGCCTTCATGCAAATTTGGCAGTTCTGAGTTTGGATGTGAATACAAGTTAATTCTCATACTCAACAGATAGTAACTTACTATAGACACTGAGACACACTGATACTGACTCCTGGCAAATGCAAAACACGGTTTCCTCTACTAATGATTTGTTAATAAATAATTCTAGTACCTCTCTCTTGGCAATTGTCACAGAAACAAAAAAAAAAAAAAGAAGCCATAAATATGTTTATTTTGGTGTCTGTCTTACTCGGTTGCATCACTTCCCTTCAGGCAGGAACAGAATAATTGTTTGAAACATTGCCATTTGTTTACCTCTGTTTCACACAGCTTTAGCGGCTCGGTTTTCTCACCCACAAATTGTCCTGTGTCTCTCAATTACTAAATTTCACCTCCATTTTAAACACCACGAAATGTTATTTGGTGGTGAATCAGAGCTCATTACTTTAATTACAAATAGGTGGTTTAATGAATAGTGGAGAAAAACACTTTAAGAGCAGAGAAGACATTTAGCACAGTAACACCCCTACCAGGTTAGTAATAGCTAGTCTGTGCTATAAAAGAAGTCACATTCGAAAGAGAGCTCTTGAGGAGGCTGAGACTCCTGCAATTGAGAGAGGTCAAGGTTTTCAGGGAAGAATGATCTTGAAGACAGATAGCAAAGTACACTGCTCTGTAGACTTAAAAAACCCTCTGCATTCTGTCTGTTTTTCTTCAGAGACAATTTATCAGGCTCATATAAACTTCATCTGTTTTTTCCTTCAGGGAGAAGATCAAATTTAGTGAGAATTAAATCCTCAACAAAGCTTTAACTCGTCTTTGTTACAAAAATAATGATTCTGTCCTTCATTCTTATTCAGCAGATTTATCTGCTGAACTCAAATCTATGTCTCCCAAAAGCAACTTTTTTCACTTTATGTGATCAGTCAAATTTCTTGACGAGACTCACATTTCTGAAAGGAAACACAATGGTATATTTAAATATGGTTTTGAGTAAAAATACCTAAGCCTGGCTTTTCTTATAACACTTCAATTTCCAAAGCTATTGCCTAGAAACTGAATATCAGCTCAAAGATTAATGATACATAAATTGCAAAATATAAATAATTTTTAAAAATTCCTCTTTAGAGACATGTGATTTAAATTCACCAGACACCAAAACCAGAAATTGGATTTCTATTTTCTCTCAATTTACTCCCACTTATTTCATAATGTATATATCCGAGGCAGTTTGCTATACACCTTCATCCTTCTTTAACCCCTCTCCTCTTCTTTGCCTATGTTGTGACTTAGACTATCAAGCTCTTAAAGCCACAAACTTTATTAATCTGTATTTCACATAATACAGTTTCTTCATTTTCCTGCCCCTTAGGCTTTATAAGATGAAAACAGGAGTGAATGTTACTTAAAGGAAGGGAAATCATTTACTTTTCAAGCCACATATTAGAAATGTTACGCTGAAAGCCTTGGACTGATTAGATTGTTTCAAAGCTTCAGCGTGACTTTGATTGATTGAATTTGCCCATGGCACTCCTAGTGGTAATGATACTGCGATTATTTAAGCAGCAAGTAACTTGAGGATAGACTGAGCACGTTAACTTTGAATTTCCTGGATTTGGACAGTTTGTATTCAGGAATATTGCAGTATGGATAGGGTGGCATTTGCTGCATCTGTCTTTCACTCACTTTTCGTTTTGAATTTTGCTGCATACTTCTGTGGAAACATGTTCATGCTATTTCCATGTTGAGTATCTTATAGGCATGCCGAGGTGATAAAATGGTACTGGCAGTCTGTGCATCCCCTCCCCAGAAGAAATTATCAGGGAGCAGACAGCCATAGCTGCTTCTGAGAAAATGGGATAAGAGGTCTCACAGTCTCTGGATAGAGAGTTGAACAATCTGTGGGGCTTGTCACATCTTTACAGTATGGTGTCTTGTCATTCTGCAGTGTCACACAAGTCACTCTCAGTATCAGAGTCTTCAGTCAACACCTCACAGACTTTCCTTATGGCATGATTTTCCTCCTCCTGGGTAATCTAAAAGATGGACAGAAAGGCAGGAAACTGTTTCTCATTCCTTTGGATGAACTTCCCCATAGCACAGTGCATTGGCTTTGCTTTTTTTCTGTTTTCTCTCCTTTTGCCCGTAAGCTCTTATCTCCTTAGTCATCCCAATTCCCTCACGTAATTAAGAGACTGTAACCTTTTACTTCTGTGATACTACATTGGTTTTATTTCTATTTGTAGATCTCCCTTTATAACTGTCTTCACTTACAGCCCACACACAGACCTCTCTTGTGTATTCAGCATGGTGCAAATAGTAATTTCCTGTTAAACATTTCCTATTCAAATTAATTGTTTTTTTCAGTTTTGGAAAGAAAATGTATATACATATCTTTATTTTTATTTTAAAAAAATAAAAGGCTCCATTATTTTTAAATATGCCTGTCAAATACATTATGATTGGTACTGAGGACAGTTGATGTGAATTTTTCTGCCACAGAAGAGGAGCATAAGAAATGTGTATAAATAATTTTATGAGGCCCTAAGAAAAAGAACTGAGTTTAGATATGACCTTCACACTTGTTTTTTGTACCCCTTGCCTTTAAAACAGTCACAACATGCTTCTTGTTTCTGGAGATGTCTTATAGACTCTTTTGCTCTCCTTGGTTCCAGAGGGATGTAGCAGCATTTGCATCTCCCTTACACACAACACTGTAGTTTTTATTTTGGTTTTCTGCTTTTCTGCATTACAGGTGTTTATAGCAATTTAAAGGAGTAGAAGAGATAGTGATATTACCTTATGAGGGCATATAAAGGCCAAAGCAATTTAATATCAGAGGCTACAGAGACAAGCAGTTAAAAGATCATGGGACCTGACTGAACTGCACTGCAGGAAGTGTACATTTTAAGGAGTATTAGAGTTTTGTAGGGAATTTGACTTACATTATTCACATTGCTGGTTCAGCAGCTCTAGGACTACAACTTAAATGCTCAAAACAAAGAATATAATGCTAACACAGGTACACATGTTAACAAATTTGTAATTTAGATTAGTGTTTCAAATTAGAAAAAATACTGGAATTTAAAAATTATGAGAATACTTTGAGTCTTAGGGGACTATCAAAGAAAAAGATAAAACAGAAACCCATTTAGAAGATGACCAGATAAGACAGAGATGTTTTGGTGAGAGAATGCCTCTTCCTAAGTTTTTATTAATCAGGTGTCAGTCTCCCTATACAGTATTTTCACAACTAACAATTACAATTTTTTCACAAGCTGAACACAGAAACCACTAAATACGTAACAAAGATGCTACATTATCCAAGCACACAGCATGCACTGGTATTATCTGAACTGTCAGAGTGGTTTCATTGCTATATAAAAGTCTGTGTCGTAGTTATATATAGAAATATTACGGCTTTAATTTGCCAAAGGACCTAAGTCTGTATGTTATATTAAAATGTGAGAGGCTTTCCAAACTGTGATGATGTGCGTTTGTAAAAACGCCATCTGCTTAAACACTTTGATGAATGGGTTTCTACAAAAAACCCTCAAGAATTAATTATCACAGCAGTAAGCTCACAAGCCCTGAATCTCCATGCAAGGTCTTCAGCAGCTGGTAACCAGAACCTTAATGCCCACTATACAGCGAAATGGACCCTATTCACTGTCAATCACTTCTGTATATGTCTTTTGGAAAATACTTCTGCCATGTGTTTTATTAAAGAATGAAATCTATTTATTCATGTTGTTAGAGGTCTTCTTGCAATGATTGAAATTCCTTCATTCTTCCAGTCAGTATCTGGTGTTCATTCTGCCTTTTTTGAGAAATATCAGTGATGGATAATTGGAACAAAATACAGGAAAACTTCAAGCTTCTTGAATGACCCTTGTATGTTTGAGAGCAAATCCTGGTGAAAGCAAATGAAATCACACTGATCTTTTGCCAGGACAGGTGTGTTAAATCTTGGGTATCTTGGTGATGCAGCTGGATCTTTGATAACATTTGTCTATGAAGTAGAGCTGATAGAACTGTGAGACCTGGCAAACTGCCGCTCACAAATTGGTATCGTTCTTTTCTCTCAAGTCAATATTGTAGGACACTGCTAGTTGATGTCTCCTCCTTCTATCCTTATCAGTTCTGTAAATTATTTTCCAGGAAAAAAAAATATTGTCACTTCCGTTCCAGTCTACTACTTTATTTGCAACAAGATGAAAAACTGAGAGCAACTTGCTACCTCTCCTTTTTTCCAAGCTGTCAGGATGAAGAGATCACTGTGGAGCTATCAAGACTTGTCAGTTTGATTTGTTTGAGTTTGATGGGGCTTTTCTGTGAGTGCTCGTATTTGTTGCTGCTGTTTTTGGATTTTATAATCCTCTCACGAAGTGGCCCTAAACATAAGAACACAGCAGAGATTTTTCTTCTGTCCTCTGAGGGGACTGGAAATCCTGAGATAGTAGCCTTGCTATCTGTGTGGTCCATTTTCTGACATGTGAGTTAGAGATCACTACACTCAACACAAGAAAACCCCAGCAGTTGCTAAAAATCCTCAACTACAGTCAGTCTTCAAGGCAGGGTGGTTTTAAGCAAGCACAAAAGACTGGACAATAGTCTAACACAGAGACACCTTTGCTGACAAATTTCATATTGGTCGAAGAGGATGCTTATTAAATACTATAGGTGGCAAGAGATCATTGCAATGTCAGAAGTGTGCCTTTAGTTTTTACTGCCTAATTTAGTCTTTTATTGTTTTGTTTTGTTTTGCTTACTTCCAAGTGCCTACTAACCCCCCCCTAGTTGTTCTATTACATGATATACTGTGCTAACAAACAATGCTACTGGAAGGCGGTGGTTTTTTAAGCCATCTACTTCAAGTGTGACGGCAGCTCACAGTATGTGGTAAGCATAGTGAGGTTCACTGAAGGTGACTAACAGAGGCCATCTTCCTCGGCACATTAGTCAAAAGTAATCTTGCAAATAATTCAGTCAGGCTAACATCTAGCTTCTGCTCTTGTGGATACAGAATTGGTAATTGTGTTTGACTTGGCAAGCTGCATAGTGTTTGCTGTCACAGTAGTATCTTGTGCCAATAGCATGTTCCATTCAAAATAGTGCAGTCTACCTCAGCTGCTGAAAGGACTGTGGTGCTGTTTTTCTTAGTGTAGCTTTGCCAGTGACTTCTCTGAATTGACTACAGCAACATAATTTTGGTGTGATATAGATTCTATTTTCAAATTTCATTTATTCTTAGATTCAAAAAAGTTCTTGTGTTCCCAAAGCAGCGCTTTCACATAATTCAAGTAACCCCTATTTACCCAGAACTCCTCCTCTCAGTTTCCTGTTTATTTCTCTCATAAACCTATTTTGTATATTACTTATCTGTGTAACTAGATTTATAGCCATAAATTCACCACAAAAGTGACAAAATCACGCATACACACCTTAAAGCTTGTCATTGCAGTAATACATGTAATATTTCAAAGAACAGGAGAGAAAGCAAGCCCATACAGATGTGACTGTATATAAAGGAGGCACTAGTTAAGAAGATGAGTCTTGGATTCTGATATCTGTTTCTAAGACAAACTCTCTAAAACTAGCACTGGACAACACTCAGAATAAGGACAAATGACCCTTAATCTCGTCAATGGCAAACGTCCTAAAAAGTAATCATGATGCTTCTGCTTTCTAATTACCCAAACCTATATTTCCTTCCCATATCCTTTGTGAGAGACCTTGCTCCAGGAATTGTTACAAACTTAACTGCAGTTAGGTATGAAGGAGTGAAGGAATGAGAGACTGAAGAGTGAAAGAATATGAGACTGAGTACCAAACAATTCAGCAGCATCCCGTGTCAGCATGTCTCCTCAGAAAACATGTAGCTATCCACAGGGTTGGTATGCAAGTCATGATTTTTGAGATCTTGGAAGAGTCTGAATTTTGAAATTCAAGACATACACACAGGTGAATATGAGCAAAAAGTTTAAAGTTGTTTACAAAGTTTTTTTTTAAAAAAAACAGTGCCTTAAGTACATCTTCTATATGGAAAAAATATTCCTCATTATTCGGCTTCACAGAATCACAGAACATTAAGGATTAGAAGGGACCTCAAAAGATCATCTAGTCCAATCCCCCCACCACAGCAAGATATACTGCACACATGAATAGACCTTACAGATGTCTGTTTCTTGAACTGGAGCAGCAAAAATTTTACTTCTTGTTTTCTCCTCAATTTTTGTACTGGACTCTGGAGCTCTCTAACTTACAAAGCAACATAAGCAAGAAATTTTAAATAATAAAACAATAGAGCATTGCAGAGTTGTAGCACTTTGACTTAGCTCACAAACATGCAGAATAAATCTGTTAATAATCAGGATGGATGGATTCAGAGCTTACAATTCTATCACATGAAATGGACATGAAAATCTCTATTCGAAAACTCAGAAAAGGTATAGCTAATGCCTTTTTCTAGAACGCTGTCCTCTCTCCCTGCCAGTAACTGCTAAGATCTGTAATTAACAGCTTAAACAACAGAAATAAGGTATCAGAACACAAGTATCCCCTTCTGCACCAAACACCTGAATTGTCATGGTGCAATACTGCAGCCCCACTTCTCATCTCACTGTTTTTTCTCTTCTTTCTTTTCTATAAAGAATGTATTTGGCAGATGGAAACAGGTCCACTCGTCCTGCTCACAAGCAATGATATCAGAAAGTTCAGTATCAGAAAGCAACCGTTTCTACACTGTTCTTTTATCACAGAACTATAGAATCATTCGGGTTCAAAAACACCTACAAGACAATGGAGTCAAACAATTAACCTAACTCTACCACTCTAACACTGCTAAAGCATGTTCCTAAGTTCCAGGTCTACATGACAGCAGTAGAAATATCTACACATTCAGGGACAGAGCTGCAACCTTCTCCCTGGGCAGCCTGTTCCCATGCCTCATGGCTCTTTCAATAAAGTTTTTCCTAATGTCTAACAACTTTCCCTGGCACAACTTGAGGCCATTTCCACTTGTGAGAAGTGGCCAACACCCACCTTATTAGAACCTCCTTTCCTGCAAGCAAACTTAATGATTGCTTGGTGAAAAAATATTTTAATTGTAGGTTTGAAAGTTTTTTAAAAAAATACTTTAAATTTCTTACTGCCTTTAATCAATGACACAGATTTTAAGGGGTAATAAACAAAAAAACCTGAGCAGTAATGAACATTCAGTAACAAAGAATTTAAAATTAGGCTGCATTTTTAATGCCCAAGTAGAGGTAAAAGTACATAGTATATACAGAGCACTGTTGTGATATTTGGTAGCTTTGGACCAAAACTTCTCACAAGCAAATATTTCATCATCTGTATCAAATACATGGAAATCATCAATCAGAACTCAAAACTAAAGCTGTCTGGCAAATGACCATGCAAAGAAGGTTACCGCTATATTGGACATCAGAATGTATTTCTAAGTAAAAAGATACATTGATATATCAACAAATCATCTAGCACTGTCGCTATAATGCATACATAGTGTTTCATAAAGATGGTTAAGTCTGTTGCTGTGCTTGTTGAATTTAAATGTTCTAAATAATCTTCACACTTAAGAAGAGATGCCCACACATTTACCGTTTAAAAAAAAAAATTCCTGGTTAATCTAAGTATGGTTATTAACTTTGATTTCATCACTTTTTGCTTTATCACTTTCATTCTGTGCTATTAAAATCAATTTTGGACTTTAATGACACTTAAAACAGTCAGCTTCATTTTTGTTTAATGTCATGATCTTGAAGCTACTTTTTCTCCATGGGAAAAAAATCTAATAAAACCTCTTATTCACGGAATTCTCATGTTAACCCTTCAGTGAACAAGAAATCACTACATTGGTCAATTTCATGACCAGCTTCATATTCACAATGACAAGGGTATTTATCTATTAAAATTAAGTTTCTCATGTGATAAAGCAAAGCATTAGTAAGGGCTCTGCTTTCTCAGCCCAGTTTTCTACTGTTTGTAGAATGTTTTTTCAGAAGCATGCTCGTTTTCCTCCTAGAAGACATTAGTGTATTTACTCTTAAGACACTGTCAGCATTTTGATCTGAAACCTAATACTCTGATGCTTAGATATGTTAACAAAACAGAATCCCTCCTTGTGTAGCTTTGCAGTGTATGTAATAGGAGAATACTTGACACTAACCAGAGATGACTTTGTGAAGTATTCTAATTGATTCCTCAAGCAATATGTCCCAGATTTTCTAGTGTATGATGCTAAAAAAACAGTCAAGAGAGAGGTGACTCTGAATCCTGAAGAGGCCATCTGTGCAGTCACTAGCCACACACGCTCATTTAAATGCAGTTTCAGTATGTGTAGCTGCCATAAAAGCAGATCATTAGATAAATGTATATGCACCTCAGCCTGGTATTTACTACTTCAGACATTTGAGAAGCTGTATGGATGGAATGAAGCCAGACATATATTCAGGCAGATTTATCTTCTGTCCATTTATGATGGGATCTTTCTGGTATTCTTCAGGGCAAAAAGAATTAAGTCCATGGGAAGAAAGATGCCATTGCCCAAAAATTTCACAGAGAAAAGTAGGGAAATTATATTGTTATATTATTCTATCTTGACCAGTAGAGAAAAAAAATAGCCACAGCAATTTTTATTAAGGAGATATTTTATTGATAAAGAAACAAACTTATTCTCATCCTTTCAAAGCTTACTAAGTTGTTCACTCCTAAATGTGATTTTTCACTTTATAGAATGTAAGGAGACATTATTTACAAACTACCATAAAATGTGTATGGAGATTGAAGTGCATCAAGTAATTTCAGCTCCTTCCTCATTTATTACCTATATAAGTTTAGGCATGACTTTTTTTCCTGCCTCAAATGATTTTAATTTGCCAGCATCATGATGTATGTTGCAACTTGCTGAACAATTTAATAAATAAAATTATATAGATATTAAAATACTCCTTCAAACCATGAATAATAAGCAAAGATTTAATGCACCTTAGAACATAAATGTAAATCTAACTTTACATTATCCTTTAACTAAGAATTATTTTTTGTTTTTCATGCTAATACGTTCCACTCTTCCAGTTAAAAAACAGAAAAAATTATCTTGCCTGATTTTTCCAGTTAATTAGCAAGCAGAAATTTTGATGAACAGCAATATTTTTATGTTACCCATGAATAGTTCCATCTACCGTCCTTGCTTATTTCTATTATCTTCCCAAAAATCTATGAACTGAAAGCAGCTGCGTACTGTGTTATTGGCAGGATTAAAGGAAGCACACAGATAAAAGAAAACAATGTGCTTGGGGAAATAACTTTTTGCCCATAAAATATAAATCACATATTCATAATTGGAAAGTGCTTTGGGATTTGTGTTCTTCCTACACTATATAAATATCTTCAGTACTACTGAATTTCTTGAATGGAAAAGAAAAGAAAAATGCCTTTTTACAAGTGTAGGTATATATTATTGATTTTTCCTTTCTTTTGCTTGTGCTGTGTGCTACAACACCATTGAGTTGCCATACTTGCCCCTCAGAGAAAGTTCTATTTCAGAATTTAATGACATTTTCAAACTATTCTTTAAGAGGTATTAGTGCATCTTGCCAAAGACCAACGCAGGACCAAGGTGAGACGGTCCAGACTCCTCCAGAAAACCACCCAAGTTATTTGTTTTACCTCTTGTACAAGTACTTAGTAACTTATTTGTTGACATTTATAACAGCTCTCAATAAAGTACAAATTATCTTCCCTGTGAACCTAGCAATGTAATTACCATTCAAGCTAATGTGGACTCAATAACTTCATGGAAGTGATTTGAAACAATCTGATTGGGTAAAATGTGAAGCAAACAGCCAAAGTAGCAGCATCTGGATCCAGGACTATCTTTTTACATGTGCCTTCTATCACCTGTGAACAAAATCATCACTATTTTTACTTTTCCTGTTGTACTGGGCAAGTTGTGCATTCTCTTCTGCAGAGCTCAGTACCTCTGAAGAGAGCTGCTGCCTCAGTATGCTGGGAGTGTGAACAGCCTGGGGAGGGCACTGGGGAGTGTAGGTTGTAATTCTTTCAAAAAGAAGGAAAAATGAACTTGGATGTCACCTATTTTGGGTAATGCTTCGATCGGTAAAGTACAATGCACGAACTCGACAGAGCTATCGCTGCCACTCACTGCCTGCTGTGTTTCAGAGGAGTAGGTCCATCCGAGCTTTCAGACACAAAGAAATGGCCCAGCTGCATTCCATTAAAAGAGGGATCAGAAGTAAGTGCAACCAGTAGACAAGTATGCCACAAAGACTAACAAAAGTTCAGTATGTTGTCAGTATGTTCCTGCTGGATGGCTGTAAGCAGATTCTATTTCAGCAGACTGATTTCAATAGGGGCTGTTCTGCCATCTACAACATGTTCTGTGCATTCTGTATGGATCCTATTGATTGCAACAGGGGGCTCTACAATTTAGACAGCTCGTGCAGAAATAGGTGTTTGAGTCCATGATATTACAGCACTTAAATCCTGGTTTAGAAGTAATGTGGAGAGCTAACTTTAAGCACCTATCCCTTATTACTTCTCTGCTTTCTTTTTTGTGTTTTGTCTTTAAAATGTTAATTTTTAGTGTAAGCTTTGACTGTGGAAACATGCTATATTTACACGTTGTTAGAAACATACCAATATTTTCATAAAAAATGAAATATGACTTTGAGTGGTTTATAACACAGCTGTAAAAAATGAGCTTCAGTAGAAACATGAGAGATATATGGCCTGCTGGGCCCAAGGGTACCACAATGCTCAGTAAAGCAGTATGTATTTTTTCCTTCATGGAATGTGTTTAGGTATTTGTGGTAAGCTTTTTGAGGTCATCAGAAATGGAAGAGCACTAGTGACCAGAATACCTAATAAGTCTCTCTACCACAGTTTGCTGAGAACTTCAACCTTGACCTAAAGTAGTTCAGGTCATTTTCCTAACAAAGCTACCCATGCTGTATAAAATAATCCAAATTTCTTATCGGATTGTAAATGGGTGAATTTAATGGACTGTTTACAGAGTTCACCAAATATATATGACCTTGAGCAGATTTTATAACATAAAAATAGCTACATGAAAATAAAATGTAATGTGTTTCCATATCAGATGTTCAAAGATTTTCATACTAAGCTGACATTATTTTCACATGTAATTTAGAAAGCAGACCGATAAGTTGAGTTCATGTTTAATTCCTGGATTGGTAGAAATGGATCCTTAGAAATTCTGTCTTAACACCAGGAGAATTCTTCCATGAGAAAATGAATGGGAAAATAGTAAAGTGTTTTTCTCAGACTCCCCAGAAGGTTTGTCACAGATAATATTTACAACATAAATTCCAGTAAAAGTTCTAAGAATTACTGATTAATTTAGAATTCTGCAGGGCAAGGGATTCAGGAAAGGCATAGAGTCTAAATTAATGTACAATCACCCTGCCCTTTACAATAGACCAGAAATATCAGGAGAATGCTAAGATGAGGTAAGTCTGCTTTTGCCTCAGCTTCCCTGTAGCTGCATACTGTCTGCAGTTTGAGAACACAGTCTTACTCAGTGTGCTTTATTAATATAAAAAATCACAAGAACAGCTTCTTGTTTTATACACTACGAGAATCCTATCAACTGTATCAACTGAGACTGATAAAAAGCATCCTTGCAGCCAAACTGAGGAAGTGTGGCCTAGATGATTGGGTAGTGAGGTGGCTGCAGCATAGAAGCCAGACAGTAGTGGTCAAAGGGACAGCATAAAAATTCTGATGTAAATCTGGTTCCACTTTACAATAAAGACTTTCCTAATTGTCATTTACAAAATGTTCTGACTACTTGACTATTTCTAAAGTTGCATAGACATAATGATTTGCAGAATTTCATTGAGGTTTTGTATGAATTTTAGGCTCATCAAAATCTAATTTCTTGGAAAATGAACTATTAATAAACGTATTTATCAAAACACATTGAAATTTCATATATTCTCAAAATCTCTTCAAGGCAATAGATTTCAGTGCCATTAGTTCTTTTCTTTTTCTTAGAAATCACTTTCCACAAATTAAAAAATTTTAAATTGTTTTTAAAAATTGTTTACCAGCACACAGCTGTCTTCATTTCATGTTGCTGAAATAATATGTAATATGCATGCTGATGCTAAATGAACTGATAGTTTCCTACATCCAGTTGTCACTATTAGTAAGTCGCAAATTGCCAACTGTTAGCACATCACAAAATCCCAGAGAGATGTACTACACTAAAAACACTCAAATAGTTCTGGTATCTAAGATACCACTGCATGGTAACGTTTGGCAGACACTAACTGTTTAATAGCTCTCAAAAATTGCAGTAATTATTACTTAGCCTGCTATCACTATTGATATCTCTGCTGGCAGAGAAAAGAAGCCAAAACCAAAGTAGACTAAGTACACAAACTTTCCTCAAGTATAAATTCAAGTCAATCTGGAAAACACTAGAAGTTTTCCCTGCTGCTTTCTGTTTTCTATATAAACACAAGCTCTCACTTTTTAAAGTTTTATCTGACATTTTTCAGGTACATTAACTTATCTTTAAATTAAACTCAAGAGAAGAGAGCTGTTGTTATGTGATAAGGTTAGAGGAGACAGGTGACTTTGTGACTGTCATCGAACAACCTCAGTATTCTATGGTCATCTTCTAAACGATGTTGAGTCAAAGCAACAAGCTTTACTCTATTACAGACTGAACATCTGACATGATTCTCTTTTCTGTGACAAACCACTTCTGTCTATTTTATTGGTTTCCAAATAAGCAGGAAAGTTAAACCATCATAGGAAACAGCATATAATTATCCAAACCCCTATCCAAACGTAGTGTCCAGTGGCTTCTGAACAGATGCTATAGCTCTGCATCTGGCAGGAAGTAAACTGTGAGGGAGTGTGGTCAAACACACTGAATCCCTTAAGTATTGTAATAAATCACCTGTATGCAATAGCAGGGTAAGACTGGGCAGTCATTCATTCTACCTCTCTAATGCAGTCAGTTCTTCCTGTATCAAGGTTTGCTGAACATTTAAGGAAGTAACTCCTGAAACGTCACACAGTATTCACTATGTCATAATAGAGTGACAAATATTTGACATGGATAATTTTAGGCTGACTGAAATGTGGGGTCATGAGGAGCAGTTCCATGAGCCATCCAATGATCCATCATACAGGGACAGCAAGATCCTGTTAATGTAGTTTGAGGAATACATGGAGCAGTAATGCTGTCGGCATACACTTTTAATCTCTGACCACATACATCTGTGGACTTACACTTCACTCATTAGAGAGGCTGTGCTGCTTTCTAACTGCAGCGGCATTGAAGTTGCTTAAAAAAACAGTGCTCAGATGTGCACATTTTTTCTCATTGAGACAAGCTAATAATATTTTTAACTCCGTTATATCCAAGGGAATCACACCTGCATGCAATTTGTCTATTCCATTCAGCTCAATTCAAGGTCTGAAGGGCTACAAAGACAAGAGGGAAATTATGTATACTGTGGTTGACTGATGGTTGAATTTAAAAAGGAAAGAAAGACAAAGAGTATCAACCAAAATAAAACTGAGTACAATTTGGTTTTAAGGATAAGTGATAGAAACAATTATGGCAAAGAAACTCACACAATCCTTACCCTTCTAAGAATGGACAGGAATAAATATTGGTATTACATTCTCCAAGTGTGTTATGTGAAGACAATAGAGACATAAAGAAGCATTTACAGGTGGATTTTCACTAACTAGTTTCATGCTTGGAAGTCTGTGACTAAATAACTCTTACCAAAGAGCGAGCGCCTTGAGTAACTCTATAACTTCTCACAATGTACAACTCCAGCTTGAGCATTAGCTCAGTCTTTACAGGAACTGCACAGTAGCAATTGCAAACATCAAGGAAGTCTCTTCATCACACTGGCATTCCTGTATCCAGTATGAAACTGAAAAGGGAAGTAGATTGTAATTTTCACCAACGTATTTTACTACCAAGGAGTCTCCCCAGCAAAGGAATTATTTTCTGTTTAGTTTTTGCTCTCTGGAGACCTCTCAAGCAATATGTAAAAGACAAAACCAGGTTAGAAAACTTAACAGCATGCTCTCAACATGAGAAAACACAATATTTAACTCAACTCCTTTTATTTGGTCTAAAATATTAGTCAAGTAGAACAGTCTGTTATTTTCATAGGTGTCAGAAACTGTAGGTAAACTGTGAGTTTTTCTGAACAGCTTTGTATTTGCTGTGGTTTTGGCTCTAATCAACTAACCTGTCATTCAAACATACTGTTCTGTGTTTTATGGTTAGACAACAACATACACACAAGCTACAGAAGAGCACCTCATACTCTTCGAAAATAGTTTGGTTATTGAAAGAAAATAGATCATTTTCTAGATAATTATTGTACTCGAGGTTTTAATAAAGAATAATATCCTTCAAAATGGAGCAAAAGGTGTTATTTCCACCCTACACGATTCTACAGGTTTTGCTCCATTTAACTGCATGAGAGTTCTCCACAAGTCCATGTTTGACTTACTTTATAATAGCATTTGGATAATTACCTTTATTTATGGTATTGTTTAGAGTACTGCAGAACTGCTGGAAGCTGGTCTCGGGAGATTATGGGTTTGCCAGGCATTCTGACTATCCTTTATTTTTATGTTTGCTACTGTTCTGTTATATCACTTCGCTGTGGAATAACTTCACAGATTCCATGCCATGGTGGCATTTTACAGTGCTGTTAAAATGCTAGCAGATCCCTGGAATATCATGTCAAGAGAAGATGTATTATGCACACATAGCAGGGTCAGCATGAGTTCTATCTATACAAAAGACTTTTTTCACTGGATAACAAATAGCTACATAGTTATGGATTGCAGTTACGAGTTATTTTAATCATGTGATTTTTATTGCCTCTCATCTGAGTCTCAATCTTGATGTTATTTTTACAGTGTCTCAACAATATTAGTGCCTGGAAATGCTGGGACTCTGTGCACAGCATTTTGCAGGTGAGGAACTGATTGAAAGAATGTGACATCAGACCCTGAGGCATCAACAGGAAGATATGTCTTTATGTATATGGAGTACTCACTTGATTTCATATTAATTTCCTACTCAGTGTTAGAAACAGCAGTCTATGCCACAGTATAACTGGGAGCAGATGGGTCTCCAATGCCTTCAGAATAAGTGGCAATGCACACTGCAGACAATGGCTGTCTCCACAAGGACAGAGGAAAGGGTTAGAAAAGTATTTAATTTCAGTCATGCCGCTTATTTCAGCCATAGATAAGAGTATATGCTTTTAAACACATTTTTGTTGAAATGTCATTGTGCCTTTATCTATCTGTCTGTCTGTCTATCTACCTATCTTTCTAATCATAGATTCATATAATCATTTAGGTGGGAAAACATCCTCAAGATCATTGAGTCCAACAGTTAAGCTAACACTCTCAAATCCATGTCTCTAAATGCCACGTCTACAGTCTTTTAAAAACCCCTGTGGATTGTGACTCATCAACTTCCTTGGGCAGCCTGTTCCAGTACCTGACAACTCGTTCAGGGAAGAAGTTTTTTCTTAATAACCACATTAAACCTCCCCTGGTGCAACAGAGGCCATTTCCTCTCACCTTATCAGTTGTTACTTAGGGAGAAATGACTGACAACCACCTCTGTACAGTCTCTTTTCAGGTAGCTGTAGAGAGCAATAAAGACTCCTCTCAGCCTCCTTTACTCCAGACTCAACAACCCTGTTTCTCTCAGCTGATTCCCATAAGATATGTACTCTAGACCCTTCACTAGCTTTGGTGCCCTTCTTTGGACGTGATCCAGTATTTCAAGGTCCTTCTTCAAGTGAGAGGCTCACAGCTGAACACAGTTCAGCGTCATCCATTCCAGTTCACCATCACACTTTGGGTCCAGACATCTGGCCAGTTTTCTATCCAGTGAAGAATACACCCAGAGTCTCCATAGAAGGATATCAGGTGAGTCAAGCAGGACTTGCCTTTCACAAACCCATACTGACTGGGTCTCATCAGCTGGTTATCCCCTACATGTAGCATTACGGGACTCGAGACAATCTACTCCATTAGCTTCCCTGGTACCAAGGTCAAACTGACATGCCTGTAGATCTCCACATCGCCCTCCTTCTTGTATATGTGTATTTACTAACCTCCAGCCAACTGGCACCTCCCTGGTTAGCCAGGACCACTGAGAAATAATGGAAAACATCTTGTTGAGCATTTGCACCAGCTCTCTCAGTGCACTTGGGTGGATACCTCCCAGACCAATACATTTGTGCATATATAACTTATGTAATAGGTAACTGACCATTTGCTCTTGGATTATGACGGCTTCATTATGCTTTCTGTCCCTGTCTTCTAGCTTAGGAGGCTGGGCACCTGGACAACAACAGGTCTTACATTTTAAAGACTGAGACAAGTAAGCTATTAGTGCCTCAGCCTTTCCCTCATCCTTGATCATTGTATTTTCCCCTTGTATCCAATGAATGATGGAGATTCTCCGTGGTCCTCCTTTTGCTGTTAGTTTATAGGCACAGGTTTTATTGTCTTCTACAATGGTAGTCAGATTAAGTTCTAATTGGGTTTTGGCCTTTGTAATTTGCTCCCTGCATAGACATGCAGAAGCCTTGTACTCCATTCTAGAGTGACCTGCCTCTTCTTTCAAAGGTCATAAACTAATTGTTTTTGTCCTGAATTTCAGCCAGGCCAGACTTTTTCCCTACCATTCAGTTGTTCCAAACAGTGGGTATAGCATATATACAGGGGTAGAATGTGTAGATGCTGTTTTTAATTTTGTGGATTTGTATTTCTGTGGCAAATTTTTCTTAAACCTTCAATCAAACTGAGCCAGTAACAGTAACCATTTAAGTGTCTTAAAATACATGCAACTTGAAGAATCTTCTCTGTGTTATTTCTAACATTCATACGCTGATTCTGTGTTTATAGCTAAAAGCCCAAACTCCTGTGGATAAATTCATCCCACTGCATAAGATTTGCTTGTCAAGTGATTCGACACATAAAAGCCCTACAGAGAAGTGCTAACAGCCTGGTGTCTGACATGCTGTTAACCTGTGGCTTGTGACACAGTCCTTACAAATCAAGTCATCAAATCTTTGCTCTAGAGTGAAGTGAATTTTTCTTTCTGTACAGTAATGATACGTCCTGTCTCAACAAACATAGTCACAGTACACCATCTTTATATGTGTTCAATCATGTTAGTAGTTGCTCAGTCTTTCTTAAGTAAATTTTGTATTTATTATTAACTGCTGCATAATTAAGGTTCTTGAGGAGCCATTAGTGAAAAAGATTTTGAAATATGCATGTGAACCTCTCTTCTTCCTTACAATGAGGAATTGTATTTCTACTCCTCTGGATTTATGTGGAAGCACACAGTTTGTACTCCACAGCTTTACAGTGAGTTTTCCCAGCTCTTTTCTCTATGTATGCTTTTTTTAGATCATTCTCGCAGCGTGAAGCACAACGGAAGGCTTGCTAATATGGAGCGGTCTGTTCAATCAGGAAGTGCTTAATCAGGTCACACATTTTATCAGGTTATCTTTGCAGGAGCTGGTCTGCATAATGATAATGTCAACGATCAGAGGCAGTACCTATGACATTATGTTATATTTGGACAGTGTAATATTTCAGTGTTTAAGTTTTTATGTATCTTTATGGACTTCATATTGCTAGAAGCTCCAACTAAAAGAGTAAGATAAAGTAGACCTCCTGCAAGAACTGAACACTGGGAATAGTAATTAATCCCTGCTGCTGAAGCAATGTTTTATTCTTGAGGCTTATATGCATCAGGCTTGATATGCCAGTGCAAGATGAAAAAATCAGAGGATTATTCTATATGAAAAGACAAGTTAGATCTGGAAGAGGAACACACTATATTTAAACACATAGGACAGAAAGTCCTTGAAAAAGATTGTTCGGAAAGTTCAGACACTAGGGTATTCAAGGGGAGGAAAAGTAGCTGTGTAAAAGGTTTGAGCACACCCAGCCATATAAATAGTTCATTGCACCATGATCATGTTAAATATGTGTTTATGAGATAACTTATGGGTGGAAGGTACCTGTGGGGATTTCTAGTCTGACTTCCTGCTCAGAACAAGGTAATCTCTGTGGTCAGACAATGTTCTTCTGGATTTATCCTTGGGGTCTTGTAATGGAGGCTGCAAAATGTTTTGGTTAACCTGCTTGCAACCAAGCTTCTGCTGCTTGTTTCTGCAAAAGTTTCTTATTACATTCAGTATGAATCTTCTTTCATCTTATACACATTGCCTCTCGACTTCCTCGCAAGCATTACTGTACAGACCCTGGCTATTTTCTATAACGTCCCTATAGCTACTAGAGGGTCAGCTGTTCAGTCTCCTTGAAAACTTCTCTTCCCTAGGCTGAACAAGCCAGGCTGTATTTACTTTTCCTCACAGGGCAGGTGTTCCAACTCTAATTTATCTTGATACCACTTTGATGAACTTGCTACAGTTTGTTAATAGCTATTTTGTGTTGGGTGGCCACAACTGGACACAGTATGCCAGATACAGTCTAAGGAATGGTGAATGGAGGAGGATAACTTCCCCCCGTTATCCTGCTCTGCCCATGTTAATACAACCCAGGAAGCTGTTTGGATTTATTTTCTTCCAAGATAGCAACTAGGGCCTTTTTATTTTTCGCAGAGCTGCTCTGCAGCTAGTCTGTCCCCAGCATCTATTCTCCTCCTTCAATCTTCTCATCATAGATGCCTGAGAGATTCCGTTGATGAAAAGGGAGTCAAAAGTAACACTGAGTATCTCAGTCCAGTTTGCACCCGCTGTGTCTAAGCCACCAGCATCATTCAGCAATGTTCCCACACAGTCATGTTCAGTCTTCTTCTACTACTGTAGCCAGAGAAATATTTCTTGTTTCTTTTTTACATTCTTTGCAAACATCAGTTCTCAGTGAGTTTCAACTTTCCTTATACAATCTCTATATGCCTAGGTAATTACACTAAAGTCTAATTTTATAGCTCGTTCCACCTCCACCTACTCTTTCTTTTTCACTGGGACAGGGTCCTCTCACAACAAATCACCAAGAAGTTTCTTGAATATACTTAGTTACCAGAAGTCCATGGTCAGGATTCTTGTTCCTGTCTTCTGTCTCCCCTTAGCATTCTGAGTTCCACTGCTTTAAGGTCACTACAGCCAAGACTGCCACTGTTTGTCATCTCCACAATCAGTTATTACTTGCCTATAAAAAACAGAATTAGACACATGTCACAAAGGTTTGGTCCACTCTCTACTTCTACAACATTCATGAATCTGTTTGACTGCTGCATTCCAGCAAGGTACAAGGTCAAAGTCATGGCCTATGATATAGAAATTTCCAGGAATTGTTCTCCTCTTGTGCTTTCTCTGAAATACTACCGATTTCAATAGATTGAATGAGAGAAGTCTGTCCACAAAATAACCCATTTACTGCCCCTGGAAGAGCAGAAATTCAGACACTAAACTTTAGTGATGTGTTGTGGTAAACACACCATATCCTCAATGTGGGGTCCAGGGATGAAAATACAGAACTACAGAATTACTGAGGCTGGAAAAGACTTTCAAAATCACAGAATCACAGAACATTAGGGATTGGAAGGGACCTTGAAAGATCATCTAGCCCAATACCCCTGCCACAGCAGCATCACCTAGACCAAGCTGCACAGGCGGATTTTAAACATCTCTAGAGAAGTAGACTGCACAATACCCCCCGGGCAACCTGTTCCAGTGCTCTGTCACCCTCACATATGTGAAGAATATGTGAAGAAGTTCCTTCTCATATTTATGTGGAACTTCCTGTGTTCCAGCTTACACCCATTGCCCCTTGTCCTATCACTAGATTACATTGCGAAGAGTCTGGATCCATCCTCCTGACACCCACCCTTCACATATTTATAGACATTAATGAGGTCACCTCTCAGTCTCCTCTTCTCCAAGC
>JAOXOE010000001.1:12844028-12870702 GCA_028565055.1 Phoeniculus purpureus
GGCTGTTCAGTCTGGAGAAGAGGAGGCTCCGAGGTGACCTTCTTGTGGCCTTCCAGTATCTGAAGGGGACCTACAAATATTCTGGGGCGGGAAGGGGAACTTTTTAGGATATCAGGACTAGGGGGAATGGAGCAAAGCTGGAGATGGGTAGATTTAGATTGGATGTGAGGAGGAAATTCTTGACTGTGAGAGTGGTGAGAGCCTGGAATAGGTTGCCCAGGGAGGTGGTTTGGTCCCTATCCCTGGAGGTGTTTAAGGCCCGGCTGGATGAGGCTCTGGCCAGCGTGATCTAGGGTGGGTTGTCCCTGTCCATGGTAGGGGGGATGGAACTGTATGATCCTGTGGTCCTCTCCAACCCTGACTGATTCTATGATTCTATAGTGATTTATGGTGGGGAAGGTACTTTAGTCTTAAAGCCTGTCTTTTTCAGGGGGATAAGGAAATACGGGTTTGCTGCTAAATTGTATGTGCAAAAAACCCACAAAACATTAATGGCACAAGAGAATGAGGCCATCTGTTCATTTTCAGCAGTGACACGGTGCAAGTATTTTGATTTACTTCCACCAGTGGACTTAAAATCAAAGAACAGGCTACTCTCTTGATGCATGCAGTCATTTCTTGTAAATATGTTTCCAAGTTTTGCAGTTATTACAATCTGGTTCTCCTTAGTGGGATGTCCTAGGTACTGGAGTATAGGCTACTCTTCATCCCATCTGAATTCTGAATTCAGTCTTCACATATGTTAAGGGGCTTCATTTTCCCTGAAGCAGAGAATTCAGGTTCCTGTTGAGTCAGATTGTATTAAACACTGAATTGTATTAAACACCAAAATTCCTCTTGTTCTACACTCATTACCCCAACATGGGGGACATTATTAATTGCTTCATAGTCGTTTACTGTTCTCTCAGAGTCAGTAGAAATTCTATTCAGAAGGAGTAAAACGGTTGATTTCTCACCAGCATTTCTGGGCTCAGTAGTAGAAGGGACATTTCATTAATAAATTGCTACATGAGAAAAATAGAACATGTCAATACAGAGTAATAAATCTTAAGTGTGTGGGTTACCACTTAAAAATACCCTTTACGTTAATAGAGAATAAACAGTATTATGACTAAGAAAACAAATGAACAAGAAAACAAAAGAACAAGAAAACAAAAGTCCCAAAAAGGCACTGAAAACCCATACAACTGCAAAACTGGGGAAGTAAAGAACCCACAAACATGATCATTCTTTCGAAAGGATAAAGGGCAACTCAAAAGACTACTAAGTATTTGATGAAAGGAGGACCAGTACTGCAGATACCAATAGCTGAAAGACAAATGCCATGGAACAAGCCAGTACCTTTTCCAAGCTGTTTAGACATTCCAGCAGGACGCTGTTTGTTCTCCTGTACCATGAATGTGAACTCTAAGGACTGAAATTGGAGCATTGTTAACAAGCAAGTTGGGAGAACTCAAGCATTTGAGACTGAGAGTGTCTGCCATACCCATAACGCTATTCTGCTAGTATTTTAATGATAGTATGATGTTGAGTTGTTATCCACTATCATTGACATAATTTAATTAGTTATAAGTTTGCTATGATTAAATTTTCTACTGTATTCTCATAATTATATTATTGACATGCTTGCCAGTTATTATTTTTTGTTCTGTCCTGTAGTTGAATGTGGTCGCACTTATTATTGCAATGCTTAAGTTCCAGAATTTACATAAGCATCCAATCAACAAAGCTATTAAATGTCATACATACCTCTTCACATCATTAGTCTCTTTCCTCCTGTATGCTGCTGAAGACTATCCTGCTAACAGCTTGCCTATTAAATTCCATTAAATTCCCTCCTCACAATACTTCATTCAGCATGGCTCCCTTATTGCTTTCTGACCTTCACTTTTTGTCTTTCTATTAGCACTTCAAGGCTTACTAATAAAAACCTTCATTTCTGGGCTCTACATCTAATCTAGCTTCTTCTTTCCCATCATATTAACACTGTTACTTTGCATAGACCGCCTCAGGTCCAAATGGTTTCTTACCAGTCTATACCCATACACATTGTCTAGCTTTTCCAGACTCCTGCAATCTCCCTTCACTTCTAATCACACACTCCTGAACCACTCTCCTAAAGTTATGTACATTTTAATGCAAGTATTTTTTCCTGGAGATTGAGGACATCCAACCTCAATGGATGATGGTGAGTTTAGAGAAATCAGTAATAGGAGTTATGTCTGTATTGTGATCCAAGTGCACATTGCAATTGTTACATTGTGCTTCCGTTGTGGTATCATAGTGTTGTCTCATTCTGCAAAATCACGGTCCCATGTAACATCAGCTAATCACAAGTACATAAATTTGATATTAAATAGTAACCTCTCCTTGTGTGGAATATCTAAAGAAAATTGGCCAGAGTATACTCCATTCTTAAAATTTACAATAATTAAATTTCTTACAGCTATTTTATTAAATATTCCTTTCAAGGTTTTTTTTAATTTGTTTGTCAGAAAATGCTTAGGTTACTGTTAATAATATTTAACATTTTGCTTTCCACAACATATCTTATAGGTCAGATTTGCATGTTGGACTGGAAATGCTTTGCTTGAAAAAGCAAGATGGCCTTTATTTTGAAAGAACATCTTATTCATAATTTCGTGTTTGGCTTTGTTCAGTTGTGTCATATCACATTAAAGAAAGTACCAAAAAAATTAATAGTGAAATCTCCACTCTGCCAAACAACCTATATACAATGTCAGTCACTATCAAAACAGCCTGTGAATCTTGGACACAACTTTCCTAATCATAATACAATTTGGTCTGGAGTCTTGAGAGAATAAACCTCTACTCTGCCTAGCTAAAGTAGCAGATCCGTAGATAATTTATTGGTTGTAAACAGCTGATGGATTATTTCCCTTGCAGCTGAAAAGTTCTCCTGCTTCTCAAGGACCTTTCACAGATACCATCTTTGCCTTTTAGCAATTCAGTGGAAAGTTGCTCCCATTGTACCGCTGCGGTAAAATATAGTGAGTTGAGGGGAACTCTAATTAGATTTGACACTTTAATTGGAGAATGATAAATGCCTTTCACCAAATTTTGTAGAAAATTCACAGGTGACTGCTTACATAATAAATTCCATCCACAACAGCCTCAAAGTATGCTTTGAAACTCTTTTGGTTACAACTAAGACAAGGCAAAAAGTTTATTTTGCCACATCTCACTCTCTTGTGAATGTTGGGTACTCTTTGGTGTCTTCTTCATTAGTTAGTTGGCTTCGATGTAAAAAATTACTTATTGGTATATCTGTAAAGGATTATAAATTTGATATTTGGGAAACCAGTCCAAGTAGTATATAATAGTTATTAGGAATATAATAGAAAAACACTGAAAAAATAAAAGCAGTGTATTTTCCACTGCATATTCCTACTACATCTGTGCAATAAATACCTTTGTGTCTGTGTTGCTATAAAAAAAAAAAGCAGAGGACTTTTTCTCAACCTTTGAGTCATTAAAACTCATGTTTGCTAAACCTGTATGAGCTCTCTGCACATAATGATAACATTTCAGCAGGCCAGCAGATCAGTTCCTAAGTGGCTTTGCTATACATCTTCCTGCATGACACAGTTAGCATTTTCCAACTACACTTCTGTTATCATCTTCGGAGTTGGCTCAGCCTTCCATCCTTTTGAGTGTGTCTCTTAGACTGGATGAAAGTTCAAAAATTCAGTCATTCTCAGGTTAACAGTCAAATAGATAAGACCTAGAAAGAGAGATAATATCTCTTGAAAAACTTCCTTGCCTACCTTCCATTCAAAGCTGCCATTTCCATTCCATAGAATTTAAAGAATGAAAAATCATCCCAGATATACTTAGAAGAACAGAGATTCAAATAAAAACCGAAACCACAAAGGAAAATTATCCAATATTAGAATACCTGAAGAGCAGAAAAAATGGAGAATATATCCTTTTAACATGGTGAAATGAACTCTAAGACAAAGAATTAATGTTCAGGCAAAGTGAAAAATACACCTGATTTGCCCATTGCTGTCTACAGTAAGCATCGTCATAGCAGACACAGGCTGTTCATCTGTAGTACAACACCTAGGGATAAAGATAAATTTGTTACACAGATAATTTATTTTTCCTTTATACAATTTTCAAAGAAGATGTGGAGAGATTAATTTTACTTCAGGCTAGAAGGCTACCTCCTTCCATCACAGCTTTGCAATTTATTCACTTCATAGTTTCACAAGGGTGATATACCTTATTTTCAAATACAATCATGTCGGAGATTTTATTTTGTATGTCTTCAAGCCTCTTGGGCTTTTCATCTTACAGTACATTATCTGCAGAACAATAACAGAAATAGTAGTAGTAATAATATTAACAACAACGGTAATAATATGTAGGAGAATCCATTTGAAACAAGCTAACACGAAGAACAAAGTTATGTATTCTTTACACTCTTTCATGTAACAATGGAAGCAAGTAACCATAAAACATGGTATGTTTTCCAAGTATCTCACAAGCACCTCTTATAAATTTTGTTCATTTTCACATTATCCCATAGTTCCCATAGTTATTATCTAATCTCAGACCTATTTCATTAAAGGAATTTTAAAAGCATTATTTTCAGTGAGTTCTAAGTGAGTTATTTTCAGTGAGTTCTAATCATTATTATAATGATTCTTATGCTTCTTAGTCAGAGTCATGGTGATAGAACAGATACAAAAATCAAGTGAAGATTGCACCTGGCATCTCCCATTTAAAACGATGTATGATTTTAAACCACTCTGCTTTTCCGTCTTTTTTTTTCCCCTCTTTATTCCTTCTTTCTAGATGTTCAGGAACAAGTAGAAGTGAAAGACTGAGATTTTAATATACTTTGCCTTGGTAGAATATTATACATCATTGAATACATAATGTGTTCTTGAAGGACTTTTCAGATCAGACCAATCAGCCATAAAGCCTTCCTGGATATGTTGCAGAGCTCTATATTAAACCAAGATTAATGTAATTGCTTGCGAGGCAACAATAATCATATATTAAAAAGTTATGAGACTAAACTAATAGAAAAAAAACTAATGCTTTGGTTGGATTTCATGTGATGCACATAGTCAGAATCATGCAGTAGTTTTTTTAACATATCTCTACACTTTCCATGAAAAACTATCACCTTTCTAAGATTTAATTGACCTCCTGCATGGACTAAGACAAAGGTGTAGCAGAAATAAAATTTCAAAGCACCCAGCATAGCAGTTGAACTTAAGAATATGTTTTCCAAAATGTCTAATTATGTTTTTTAATGTATATGCTCAGAAAACATATGTTTATCTTAACAATATTTTTGTAAAATGTATCTTCTCTAATAATTTCAAGCCAAGTTTTCAATATAAAACATTTCATTCTCTGTCTGCTGTTCATACTGAATTCCTTTCATTACTTTCAGATCAGTTCCCCTTAGTGCTGAACCGTGTGGTTCTACTTTGAGTGCAAAAGGAGGCCAATAGGATCCTGGGTTGTACCACAAATAGTATGGTCAGCAGAAGAAAGGAAGTTTTCGTGCCCTTGTACTTGGCCCTTGTGAGGCCTCATCTTGAGAACTGTGTTCAGTTCTGGGCCCCTCATTGCAGGAAAGACATTAAGATGCTGGATTGTGTCCAGAGGAGAGCTGCCAAGTTCTTGAAGGATTTAGAGAACGAGTTATATGAAGAGAGGTTGAGGGAGCTGGGCAGGTTTAGTTTGGAGAAGAGGAGGCTGAGAAGGGACCTCATTGCCCTCTTACAACTATATGAAAGGACGTTGTAGAGACGTGGGTGTTGACCTCTTCTCCTTAGTAACTAATGACAAAACCAGGGGAAATGGTCTGGCATTGAAGCAGGGGAGTTTTGGAAGGAATTCTTTACAGAAAGAGTGGTGAGGCACTGGAATGATCTTCCCAGGGAGGTGGTTGAGTCACTATTCCTGGAAGTATTTAAGAAAATTGTAGACATGATGCTTCATGCCTTGCTATAGTGGCAGGCATAGGGAATTATTTCGTGTTTGTCATCTATCAGGTATTTAGGCATTCAAGTATATAGGGTTTTTTGCTGTTGTGGGTATGGTTGGACTTGGTGATCTAGGACAACCTTTCCAATCATGATTATTCTGTGATGTTGTGATTCTGTGAAACAGCCACACAGGGCAGACAAGTTATAACCTAAGGCAGAGATCTATACTCTCAACATCAGATGTAGGTGTAGTTTTTGTAAACAAGACATAATTCATAATCCATGCTGCTAAAGTGGTATGCACGAACTTGTCACAAGAAACATTTAGCAGTAATTACTAAATTGATGAGGCTGCAGCAGTTAGTTTAATGGGATAAAAATCTTACAGTTTTTTAAGTAATTGTTCAATCAGTTGTATAATTTTGATTTCTTATCAAGATTAGTCTTGACATCTGTGGAACACAATTTATCAGAATAATGTACAAATTGCAGTAACTAATGCTTTCAGCCACAAATATAATTTAATATAAAATATGGAATAAAACTGAACTTTCTGCTCTACAGAATCATTACATCCATGTTGTGGTAAATTCAGTGCTTTGAATCCATTAACTTTTCATTGTATGGTGTTATCATCCACTGCTAAAGATTAGCTACTGACACATTTATCAAAGGATGATAAATGAGCTGTCCTTTCAGATGTCTGATTATCTGACCTTTATTCGGTTAAAAGCACAAGGGGCTGACAGTGTTAAGTGCTTGCTAGTTTAGAATGAAATTGAACCCGGGAAATGAATGTTTGGTATTGTCTTCAATAATATAGATTTACTCCATCAATTTATGGTTAAATTAAAGAAAACTAAATTTATTATCAAGCTCTATAGAATTCCCCTTTTTATACACAAATTTATTTTAACAAATTCATTATCTCATGAAGAACCTTTAATTCTGAAAGTTGCCTTTGACAGAGAACAGTTTTATCATTATCCACTGGACCATAAACAGTCAGCCAAGAAGCACACAGCAGAATGCTTTCAAGTGCCTAACAAAAAATGTCTTAACTTTCCTGTATGTCTATGACATCCAGACAGTTCCTGCCACCTGGATAACCACAATTCTAGAAATCTTCACCTGAAAGTTCAAGTATCAAGTAAATCTACAACTTCAAAAACAAAAATTCAAAATGTTCACTAATATTAAATAGCTTTTGTAAAAACAGTGATTAATGGAATGTTGCTTATGTATAGCTTGGATGCAACTTTAGATACAATAAAGCAAGAACAGCATAATTATCAGTGTCAAATAGACAGCCATTTCGTGTCTTGACATTATAACAATATGAAATAAGCCTTGATAAAAATTAGAGCTCTTAACTTCCACTTTACAGGGATTTTGCACATGTCCATAAAATTTATATTAGGAAGTCAGAACACAACGTTAGGATTTTTTTTCACGTTCAGTACATTAGTGGAATAGATTCCAGGCAAATCCAGATTTACCTGCGAAAAAATATTTAAAGCAGTATGTGAAAGTGGCATTGACTAAGAACTATAAAGTCTTCTATGATTAACGATATCTCTAGCTGTAGTGATATCTGTAGCTGTATGAGATAGTACTACGCTTGTATTTTAATGTACAGATTGTGCAGTACAGTGGAGAACTAGAATTCATTGCTGAGACTGACAAGAACGTACAGGAACTGACACATCTGAGAAAAACTGTCAAACACAAGGAAAGAAGACTGACCATAGAAAATAAATATTTTAAAAGTGGAGGATTACACAGTGTCAGGATGACATATTTTAGTAAACTGAAACAGTAATGAGTAACAATTACTTCTGGAATAATGTGACCTAAAACAAGAGAGATCTATCTAGGTGAAAGGATTGGCAGGGACAAAGTACAATTGTTACAGATACCTGTGCTGTTACCCTCCAAATTTTCTAATAGCAAAAAGGAATTAAAGTAGAAATTTATATGCAATTAAAATTACAGGTGGAATGTAAGCAGTTCAGACATAATTGCCTTGGATGGAGTTTTGCCAGAATAAAGAACATTGCTCTCACTGAAATGTCCTTTGGATCTCTAAAGATGACTCTTCCTCATGTATTTCATTTTACACCTTACTGGACAGATGGTATCACCAATACAGCAATATCCATGTAATCACTTTACTATCTGGTCAACAGGGATGATTATGCTTCTGAAATGTTTTGGTGAGTTTACCATGGCTGGCTGCCAGGTGCCAAACAAATTGCTCCATTAAAAACTCACAGATTAAGGTTAAAGCAGTTTAATAAAGAAAAGCTAAGGCAGTGTATGGAAGCAGAGAAAACCAACAAGATATATTCTCTGTTTCACATCAGCACAAAAAGTTCAGCCACTTCCTTGGAAGTATTCATAGTACTTCCTTCAGAATTAGAATGCTGTAATAATAAATGCCTCTCTTTAAATTTCTCTTAGCTTTTATTAGTGAGCATAATGTCACATGGAAGGGAATATCCCTTTCGTTAGCCTGGGTCAAGTTGCTCTGGCTATGTCCTATCCCAACCTCTTGCCCACATCCAGCCAATTGGCCTTTGAAGGAGTTGGAGAGAAAGGCTTGAAACTGTGAGAACAATTCTCACCAGTGTCCAGAACAATGGTGTGTCAGCAAAAATGTTCTATCTACAGATACACAGCACAACACTGTAAGGGCTGATATGAGTAACGTTAACTCCATCCCATTCAAATGCAATACTAATGCCTACTTACTTCATATGAACGTGGTACTCACCAAGCACAAAACACAGGGTTTAAAAAACATACTTTGCGTAGCAGTGTCACTCTTCAAGGATGTGCTATTGTTAGTACTCATTTACACACTTAAACACACTGCATGACAGTATTGGCTAGATAAAAGTATTCTGTACCGTTCTTCTATAAAATTCAATTTAAAATATCACTGTGGAAGCTGATAGAGACTATTCTTGCTAATCCTAAAGCTTAGTTAAAGTAGATTATCTTTGTATTAAGATATTGGTTTAATTTGAGACTAAAGATAAACAATCACTTTCAATTAGTAAAGATAAGAAATTAGCCCCAACATTTGTCCTTTGCATTTGTGTGGGACCTTTCAATACAACTTAGCTCATTAGATTGTTGACGGCTGCTGATGTAAGTAGTTTTTGCTGGAGGCAATTAATGGAGATTTGTTCAATACAGTGTGACCTCAAATTTTGTCATTTAGTTCTTCAGCAGTTCTAGAGACACAGAAGACAAGGCTGTAAACAAGACTGAATGCATGCAAACAATGCACTGTAGTAGCAATGTGGTACAGAGAGATACTAAACATATCTGATGGCCTGAAATACAATCAATTCTGGCCCAAGACATAGGCAGATAAGACATTTACATTTAAAATTGCTGAAGTTGAGAAAATAATCTCAAAACTTTATTTGCCTTATATCTTTTCCTCTTTCAAATCAGTCTTGTTAAGTATCTAAGATTCAATCCTGAAATTAAAACAAAATTGGCATTTGGTAAACATTAGAGAAAACACATGAAATAAAATTCTACAGTCATAATGAAGATCACAGAAAACAATGATACTCACAGAAAAGTTAGAGGCTGAGGACATATATAATAATTAGAAGCGGAAGATCTAAGCCAGTAAGGATAGTGGCTTAATATCATATAAGAACTTTCTTAACAGACAGATATTGATCCATCACTATAGTGATTGATATAAACCAGAGCAACATTAAACTACCACTTCCCAGTGATTATTCTAGAATTAAGTCACATTATGTCAATTTCTAATACAGCCATAAGAGAGCAATTAAGCCTATTAGACAACAATTCATTTAATAAGACAGAAATAAACGAGCCAGTATATTTTATTTAGAGAATGTGATGAGAAAGCAGTACTGGACCTTGCAGTAGACAGAAATAGATTGTGTATTTTTATAGTTGCTATATGAATATCTGAAGGAGTTACACATGTTCATGCATCTAACATGTACAAAAAAAGAATGATTTAAATTAGCTTAAAAAGAAAGGAATAGGATGACCCTCCCCTTGGAAAAAACAGATCAATACACTTTGGATAAGTTTATCCAAAACATATTTTTCATGGAAGGGTGTAAATCCTGAAGAGCAGAATGCTGAGAATTATTTCAATACAATGGTGGGTTGCTCATGGCATTTTTGGAAGAAGAGTGAAACATAGATGAGCAGGGATACATTGATCTGCATGGAAAAGACTAACAGTCCATCTGATACACCTGTCCTTGGACTACTTTACTTCATCTAAGAAGGTTCTTACTGGAATTAGGTAAAGAGAAGTAATTTTCAAAGAGTTGAAGCAAGTATCAGCACTATTTGTAATATGATTATGTTATGTGAGCTTTATATCCTGTCTATATTAGGAATTCAGTAACCAGTTATCAGGGATTGATGAAGCAAAAGTCCCCTGATCAATGCAAAGACAAATTTGTACGGACTAAATCTGCCTGTGTCTGAAATCAGAGCATCCTAGGCACTAAAAAACACATTTGAACTTGAGGTTGTTGGAAGCAACATGTGGGCAAGAACAACCCCAGGTACCAGTATAGGTTGGGGACTGACCTGTTGTATAGCAGTGCAGGAGAAAGGGATCTGAGGGTTCTAGCGGACAGCAGGACTACTATGAGCCAACAGCGTCCTCTTGTGGCCAAGAGGGCCAACAGCATCCTGAGGTGGATCAGAATGGGGATGGTTAGCCGACCAAGAGAGGTTCTCCCCCTCTAGTCTGCCTGGTGAGACCACATCTGGACTATTGTGTCCAGTTCTGCGTCCCTAAGTTTAAGAAGGACACAGAGCTGCTGGAGGGAGTCCAGAGTAGAGCAATGAGGATGATGAAGGAAGTGGAGCACCTCCCTTACCAGAAAATGCTGAGGGAGCTAGGTGTCTTCAGCTTTGAGAAGAGGAGCCTGAGGGGTGACCTCATTAATGTCTATTAAGAGTTAGGCTCTTCTCAGTGTCATCTGGTGATAGGACAAGGTGCAATGGTTGTAAGCTGGAACATAGGAGGTTCCATATGAATGTGAGAAGGAACCTCTTCACAGTGAGTGTGATAGAGCAGTGGAACAGGCTGCCCAGGGGAGTTGTGGAGTCTCCTTCTCTAGAGACATTTAAAAACCGTCTGGACATGTTCCTGTGTGACTTGCTCTAGGTGGCCCTGCTGTGGCAGGGGGATTGGACTAGATGATATTTCAAGGTCCCTTCCGATCTCTAATGATTCTATGATCAGCAGCTCCTCCTGATCTTTGGTCTGATTTATGTTCTCTTGCATTTGTAGAAGGTGTTCTATAACCAAATAAAAGTTCATAAGAGTCTTTTATTTTTAATGATCACTTCCTTTACATATTTTTCCTTTAGTTAGAACTAGTCTCTACTGTCACTCTACAGTTCCTCACACAGTGAATCAATGTGGCTTCCAAATTGTAGCTCGGTAAATATGAATTTTCCATTTTTGGTGTAAGGATCAGTACTCCTGAAGATCGAATGCAGCCTCAGAGCTCACCTGGGCTCAGCCTGGCTGTAGCTGGGCTGAATTGCGTTCAATGACTGCTTTGTGGCCAAGTGCCAGTGGCCTCCCCTGCCTCAGCTGGAGCTCTGCCAGTTACATCAATATTGTTAGAATCCACTTCTCATTCAGCAGTAAATAAAGAGTATGGGACTTGATGATTTTAAAGGTCTCTTTCATACAAAGTGATTCTGTGATTCTATATTTTGGATTCCCCATGGTAATACTGTATACACTTGTTCAGTGAGTATGTGATGGTAAGCTCTTAGTAAGTAACCTAATCCATTGAGAAGTGGATTCTTTTAGCCTATTTACAAAGTTTCACCAAAGCATGACAGTGCTTTGGTAGCCCCATCATCCACTCAGAACTACTAGATATATCCCTGCACTTCTCTGTATCGCATCATACACACGTACTGAAACCGACTTGCTAAGCATAGCACAAGATTTTGGTGAAGCTGGACACAATTCTTTTCAGAGCTTTGATGTCTTTTCCCTTTTCTGTGACATAGTTCATTAAAAGCTGACTAAACACGTTCTGAACGTGCTTTGTACAGAAGGATTATTTTTGGTAAATAGCTCTATATAGACCTTTATATTTCACAGTTACTACTAAGGTACTCCAGAAATACAAGTCAAATTACATTTTGGTAATTGTAAACGTTTGAGAAATGTTCTTTAAAAAAAACCTCACAATGCAAAACAAAAGAAAACCCAGCTGGCCTTTCAAATATTGCTCATCAGTCTTTTTGCTGGTTTTATTTGAATAGATGATGATTGCTTGTCTGGGGCTGAATTATTCTCCCTTTTGCTATACTTTGTTACTGTGACCATGAAATAATAATAATAATAAAAAAACCCTCATAGTTAATTATATCTGTGTTCCCATTAAAACAAATTTACATTGTTTAAGAGCAGATGGCTATATTAACACTTAGTGAGAAAAATTGTCTTTTAGAACTCATTCTGAATTCTGTCAGTAGTCCTGAAGTGTAACATTGACAGCCATTTCTGCTTTTGCAGCACATTAAGCTTTTATGAAAGTAAAAGTTAATTACATATGATGACTAAACTCTGGGGATCGTAATTAGCTGAACTGAATGGCTGCACATCAGTAATTAAATGTCATTCCACTTCATTGTACTTAGCCCTAAAACCAACCCTTAAAATGTCATAGGTATGGGAATCTGTTGTATCCATAGGACCATTTCTTCAGAGAACCCAAATGCAGAATGCTATACAAAATATATTAAGTAGAAACAAAAATTATGTGTTAGCTACAGCATTCATATGTTAAGTAGATTAACATTTTTCAGAGGTTGTCTCTGAAAAAGAGATTGAGCTTTTGATAGATCTTTTTTCCATGACTTTGTGAATTAATTCTTTTGATTTCCTTTCCTCCTTTATCTTTTTTTCTTTTCCCTGCTTGACAAGGTGTGTGACTTCTCTGTACATTACTCACATTGCAGAATAGACAAAAATAAATTGCCACATCAGCCTCTGCATAGAGTTAGCTTTGCCAGGAGTATCGAAGTGGAGATCTCGTACAAAGAAAGACCATTTATCTTGAGTAGAACAAACCACACTGGCCCACCATAAAGATGTTCTTTATCTGCATTGCTATACAGGAGTCAGCTTTACAGAGCATGGGAGTTAAAACAGTTTCTTTGCAATTTCTCTGTGCTAATTCAGCATTTCAGTAGTGTGAACAACCTGTTTCTATATCATATTCTATACAATATGTTTTTATAGAGATGTAAAAGCAACTGGATCTTCTTGAGAGAAAATAAGAATTTTTAATATTTTTCCAGTTATCCAACATGAAGAGTATTTTAAAGCACCTAAGGAAGGCACTTGCACATTAATTTCGGTGTTGTACATGTCCTTTTTGAAGTACATCTGTTCGCTCTCAAGGAAAGGAACTTTACTAGACCCAAGGTCACAACATTACCTGATAGGATAAAAGATTTTCCTACTCTCTCAACTCAGACTACAAGTTGCAAAATTATTTTTACCTGTTTTGAGCTGAAAGACACGTAACTAATTTTTACTAAATCCTTGACATTGTAACTGACTAAAATCTTCAAAATGCCATTCTGTACGTTCAGTGCACACAAAAATTAATGTAATTGCTTTATGTAGTACAGTTTATTTTTGCTCAGCTGGATTAAGCATCCTACTACCATATGTCACCATTTCTTCTCATCCATTCACCACCTGAGACAATACTGGCCATTGCCAATATCATAGGACTCCAGGTCCAACACAAACAGATGGTCAAATTGCAGGAAAGCCAAATCTGGAGAACTTGTTGAAAGAACCTTTTTAAGTTCATAGAAATACTTTGACATTCAGAGAAATGTTGAGCAACTGAAAATCCTGACACATGTATCTAATGAAAACTTAGAATAGATATGTTTACATTCTCTATGTTTCTGTCTGAACTGCCTCGAAAATGAGCACAAATAAAACTTCATTATGCTTGTGCTTGAGCCCATTTACTTCTAAGATGGCAAATCTTAACTTTACTGTCTAAATATGAGATTAAAATTACTATTGGTTAACAGGTCACTGTTTATTAGCTGTAACCCCTGACTGTACTTTCTTGGTGTGCTGTGTATGTAAATTAAGTAACACCGCTAAATATCAAGTTTATTGGTCAGGAAAGTCACTTTTCTTTCTATTGCTACAGGCTGAAAATTGTGTGTATAGCTGATTACTTATTAACAAATACCTTGCTAAGCCTCAATAATACAGTTGATGAATGTTTTCCCTTCTATATTTCTGAAACTAATGCAATATATTTCTGAGTATATTAACTAAATAAATATGCATAGCAATGTGGATAGGTAGTTAAGTACTTTTTAGATATGGGAGAGTAATCCTAGAATAACTTTTCTACCATATCTAAAAATGTATATCTTCACTGAGCTGGCCTTTAGTCAATCAACCCTCAGTTCAAAATTTCTGTGATGTTTTCTGTATAAAGATTAACTCACTCTAATAATAACGTTGTCAATTCAAAAATATACCAATGTTACACATTCCTCGTAAAATATAACACATTCCTTAACATAGCTTTATTTCCCCTAACATACAGATCCAATATTATATTTAAAAATAAGAGAGCTTATTTTTCTTTGAGCATTGCTGAAGGCTGGGGTCATTTCTTCTTGAACAAAGAGAAACAAGTGCATTACAAAAGTACATACTTATAAGTTTGATAGGATGGATGGCCCACACAGCTGTTAATAAGATAGAGCACTGTACCTCTAGGTCACTTCTTCATGTCTATACCAGATCAGTAGTGACAGAAAGTGTTACCCTCTGACAGCTATTCGATGGCCTGTGTGAAATGATTTGCTGGATGTAGTCCCATTTCTAATAGACAAGAACACATATTGCAAATGACATTAATTGGCATCTTTGTATGGTATTACAACCAGAAAGGCCAATGCCTAAATGTTCTTGAACACTTAGAAAAGAAGATATCTCTGCTCTGGAGATGGTCAGTCACACTCAGGGTTAAGATCTATTGACAGAATCTTATAATCAGAGATACTTCGTTGAGAGACAAGTTACAACTACAGCCAAATTACACAGAAAACAAAAACTCTTCAATATTACAGTCCAGATGCATTCCCATATATTCCCATATATTTCCATAGGTTCTTAACAAAATGTTATTCAGCAGTTGCAGAAAGATTCACATGCAAAGCCTCTCTTGATCAAACAAGCACAAAGACTCTGGGTGGTTTTCAACACTGTATTGGGGAAAGTAAATCTCCCCAGTATTTTTTCCGCATAACTCATCTATCTGTACATCTATCTTTAAAAGGCTTTCCTACATACATTTCCCTTCCTTTAAATGAAAAATGGTGTCCAGTGTTTATGTCCTGAGACAAAATTAACCAATTAATGTAGTTAATGTGCTAATGGGCGAAAACAAAAACAAAGCATGGAGAGTTCAGAAGCCACTTATAAACTGCAGGCAGAAACTAAAACTAACTTGAGTTGGGGAAAACGTCTAGACACATTTAATTCATTCTGCATAAAATCATATGAAGAATATTCACATGTTCTTACGTAAGTGAGAAAATCTACCATATCCAACCTTTCAAAGGGAAGAGACTTCCAGCAGTTGCTGCTTCTTGTGGAAATTTGGTTTCTATTAAGTGTAAGTTCAGGCACAAGTCCCTCAGCATCGGCAGGTATTTTAAAGTCCATTTTCAGTTCCCTGTGCTTGCACACCAGACCTCCATTTCCAGAGCACTAATTTCTATGTCCATAAATAAAGGAAAAAGTCTCTCTGTTTCACCAAGCCATGGAATTCAGACTAAACCTTCCTTCCAACGATTCTTTAGGTACCACTCTCTCTCTCTCTATTCACCATGTTCCCAGGGCAAGAAGGCCACCATGCCCATCTCAGTGCCATGCATCCTCTCTGAACCACCGACAAAAGTGAAGAAGGGCGAGAAGAAGGAGGACTTGAAAACCCCAAACTGGAAACTCAAAATGCCTTCTGTTTGTTCGAAGAGCTGCAAAAACTCCACTAGGGATTCCAAGTCAAAAAGTCACAAGCTGCTACAGCAGCCTTCCAGTGCCTCGAGCAAGAAATCTAATGTTTCAAACTATGAGAAATGGAGAATATAATTACATTCTAAACACTAAGCTTATTGTTTTGGGCTGACATTGCTAGTTTGATTCTTGCAGAACAGCCACTAAAGTTTATCTTTGCACTTTTCATTCCCTGTGCCTTGTTTTACATACCCTTGAAAAGCCATGTATGAGGAAGCATCCTTCCTGTCATACAGCAGACCAATGGTACTAGCATAAAGTTTCACTAACAGCCAGCTTGTTTTTACAGTCAAAATAACAAAACCATTGTATATTTATAAATACCTCTGTGTTTTCAGACATTAGAACTCACCGTATCGTGTCTGTTGCCAACATACCGTGCTATTTGGACTTCTGTTCTTAATTAGTCGACCTGTATCCTGATATCTAGTCTAGCAGTTGTTAAAGTTAAATCAGGCACATTTGACAGATGCCACCTCTGATTAGACCGTGTAACAGTTAAACAGATTCCTCTGTGATGGCCCATTAGAAGCACGATTGTGAAGAAATTACTGATCCATAAAACACTATCTGCAACAAGCCACACCGGTCTTTTTATACCACTTGTCTTTTTCAGTTGAGAAATATTGTCTCTTTGTAATAAATGGAAATTCAGCTTGAAAGTAGCACTAAAGAGTGTAAAATAAAAGTTTATTAAACAATATTATCTTTTTATTGCATTGACTGATCCTTTTGAAGGAAGCATTAAAAACAGCTTGCAAAATAAAAAATTAAAGCCTGTTTTAAACACTTTTAGTGTTACTGTTCTGATACTGTAAGAGATTATAAACATCAAAATCCATGAAGGAACATGTGCCTTAAGCAGAAAGCAATTTTTAGTTAAATTTTGTATCAGCAAAATCCAGAGGAAGGAGGGGAGAAGATACCTTTTTTTTCCTATAAGAAAGCATGATAAAACTAAAATAAAGATATATTCTCAAAATATGCTTTTTCAACAAGATCTAATAAAATTTAACTACATTTTTACCAAAAATCTCCAAGAATCAAATTTAAAAGTTAAGTCCGAGAGTATGAATTAATTTTAAAAGAAGTTAGCTGACAAGCAAAAGATCTGTCATTCTTGGTTGAATAAATTCAGATCGAAAGAGGTACTTTTGTTTACCTATTATCAGCGATTTCAAAGATTTTAAGCTGTTTACATTTATGTGAGACAGGAGCTACAGGAGTGATCCCAAACCAGACCTTAGCTGTTTAATGAACTACAGGTCTGGAGGCACCAGTAAGTCACTTTCCCAGGCACCCAACTCTGTGTTTCTTTCCACACCTCAGTGTTTATCCAGCTTTTGATGATCATTCAGCAAGTAGCATAGAATATGCAGTTCATGCCTAAAACCCCCATAGCATTCAATCTCGCAAAGCTGTTCTAAACAACCTTGGATAACACAGGAGGTATTTTGATCAATGTGAAACACCAAGATCACTACTCTCTAAAGAAATTCAATACTGAAGGTAGTAAATTGAATCCTTTCCGTATTATTTGAGTGATCATTTCATTTTAGCTATGTCAAATACATTTTCATGATGTGTCCAGTTCTAGTGAACCTACTTATGATGCATGAATATGAATATAACAAGATGTATAAAAAGGTTGCATGTCTTCCTAGGAAATATATGGAGACCTTTCTTTCATTTCCTTAATATTCTTTTGCACAATAATAATAGCAACAACAATAATAATAATATGAAGTAGACAATCAAAACTTAAACACTAATAAAAGTCACTTTTTTGAGTAGTCTTTAGGATTGCTGAAAATTCGGTGTTTTATCTGACCGCTCCTTTCTATAGTCTTAGTTGTTAAAATTTTTAAAGAAAACAAACAGTGTTAAACTGTTGCTGATCAATGTTCTGAAATAATGAGATTAAAATAATGTGGTTTTGCAGTACTAATTTTGCACTACCTGAAGAGCATTTTTTTCACTTTCATTCCCACTTAACTGAAAAACAAGAACATCTTACCTAGTTATTTTTCTATTTGTGAATATTGTGCTATCAAACATTTTTAGAAGGCAATTCTGTGCAATTTTAGCAAAAATATGCTAAAACTTTTTAAAAAATGGTTTAGCATTTTGAAGTGCCATGCAATTTTATCTGACAAGCAGAATGCCTACTGATGAAAACTAAGCTCTGGCTAGACATTTCCAGACTATTGATATGGTTCAGGAGATGCATGTTACAGAATCACAGAATGTTACAGGTTGGAAGGGACCTCAAAAGATTATCTAAGCCCAACCCCCCCTTGCTGGAACAGGGTAAGCCTACAGCACCTGGTGTACCCAGACTGTCTCACATCCAAGTACAAACCAGGCCTGATTCTGCTTAAGCTAATCCAACATTCTATCTCTAATGTCTCTTCACCCACTCCTCTGGGCTACGTTAAACAGTTCATTTCTTTCATATATTGAATATTCAGGTCCTTTAAACCAGAAAACATTTTTTTCATATTTGAACACATTTAAAAACATTATGAAATCTATGGCTTTGAATTAGAGTAAAGGAATAAATTGTGACCTGTCAATTCTTGTTACATCAGCTGCTTATGATTAGTTGGAAGGCATTTTGGATTTTTTTTGTTTTGTAATGGAAATTCTCTCAGGGAGAGGAAAGCGTTCTGTTCCTAAATCCTGCTATCTTGGACAACTAACAAGAACTTTTCAAAACACCTGTGCTTAATTGTCTCTGCTAATTTATTGAGAAACTCCACACAAACAGACCAGATATTTGAGCATGAATTTTTTTTCATTACAGCTACAGTAAACTGTTTAGTTGAGGAACAGCGCCGCACTAAGTTGCGTAAGTAATTACTGCACCCCAAAAATGCCAAACTTTGTAGAAAACTAGCTTCACTTGGCACTGAGCTGGATGCTTGATGCCTGGGTTATTCACAAATATTAAGTGACACAGCAAGGTCCTTACACTTCCAGGAACTGTTTTGTCATTCATATGGCAAATTGTAAGAGGAAACTTGAAAGGTTACTAGGGTTCCCAAAGAATTCCGGGACGACATCAAGGAGAGTGAGAAGCTCTGCTATAGATACTGGGCCACTACAAATAAGTCAGGCTTAATTTGTAACAGTAGCGTTTAATGCCTTAGCTGACTTTAAAACATACAGATTGACCCCTTTCTGCAAACCGATTTCCATAGACTACAGCTTCCCAACTGTAGTCCATAAGGCTATTTGCAAAAGGTGAAGTAACAAGGTTAACCCAGTCTTTTGAGCAACAATGTTAACCCAGACTAATTTCAGAATTAGTCTGAGAGTATGAGATCACGATAGCTGCCATATATTTGCATGTCATTCTGGCTGCTCATAGACTCTGCACATTCAAATCTCCTTCTCTGTGTACGTTGATTTTAGGTGATCTGGAAAAGAGTGAGTCAATCTCCTTTTCTTCGATGGTGTCTGGAGCTCTAGGCTAGAAAGGCACACTGGTTTTTACCCAAGAATTTTGGGCTTGTACTGGTAGAAAATGAATGTATAATTTTGATATTGAAGTTATTTGGGGTTTTTTTTTTTGCATATTCCATTCAGGAAAAAAAGAATAATGCTGCGTGATCCGTATGACAAATAAATAAAAAACCTTTCATCTTGTTATGAGTTGAACACTCATAACAAATTGCCTGTGGATGAGGCATAGAATAAGAATCATCTGTGGAAATTATTCAGCAAATAAATTCAAATAAGGGATGCTTTTGAGAACATAATAATCTGCACAGTGACAACTGGCAAACAGAAACAGAGGCAAAATTTGTCAGATAAATGACACACTATGAATTATTCACTGAGTTTTGCAACATGTTGATTACACTCTGTAATCAAATACTGTGCAACTCATTTAACCAGTAGGACTGAAGTCTGGAAAAGAAACAGTTTCACAGCTCACTATTAAGATTGGGATGAGGATATTTTGTAAAACAGCTGGCTGCACAGATTTAACCCTTCTGAACATTTGTTTCCCCAATCTGTCTCATTTGTTTGGCAATGATTTTCATAAAGACCACTTTTCATATTTCAGCTAGACGCTTTGTTTATGGACTGTGCATTAATGTTGATTTGATTTTAACTGGACATCATTTAACGTGTTACAGGAATTTTTCAGCAGGAGGCTTGGTTCTTAGCATACATCAAAATAAGTTCTACACATTCCTGATGATAAATCTATTTGATTTGAACATTGATACATCACAGGAAATTTTACATAAATTCTATTCTTCCAATACTAATGGAACATCGACATCATCATTCAGTCCAGAGAAATATAAGTAGGCTATATATAGTAAGGGAAAGGCAAGGAACAGACATAGAGCAGAGGAGACAGGAAACAAAGGTCCATGAATGTACCCAGAAACTATGACAGATTGGAGACATATACCATTGCAAAATGACTTCAGTATCACCTCTGTCCCTGAATGACAATCAGAGCCACTCCAGGGCTAAAAGAGGAATATGAATGGACCATCAGACTGCTGTGAGCTACAGTGTGACAAATGGAATGATAAAGTAGGCACTGAGAGAAGGTTGTGCTGCTCTTCAAGTGTAGATCAAAATTTAAAAGATCTGGAAAGACATTTTCTGCAAATATAGCATCAGTTCACTCCCCATAGAAGAAATAAAAGAATCCTAAATTTAAAATGTCCCTTACTGTGTTGTGTTAATAAAAGAATTACTTAACAAGGAAGTAAGGGAGCCTTACCCGCTTTCTCCGACATAGTAAAAGAGAGACCATGATTATTCTGCACTTCACCACTCAAAGACATCACATGAGATGTAGCACACACCTCTTCCTGTGCGGACTTCCAAGACCGATTTCATACTTCATATACTGAAGTCGTCACTATTAAAACCTTTGGTGTAGCTCAGTGTGGAATCAGAGGTATTCTTATGATGGGAGAATCGGGGGTTTTTAAAAAGTGAAACGTACTGCTATGTTTTAACTATCTCAGTCTTGCCATACGTCCTGAGTCTTCAAAGCGCATCAAAATAGATAAAACTACAGGACTGACAGCGGTTCACATGTACCATAGTCCTAGTGAATCAAAAATAACTGCAGTTGTAATTTTAACAGAAACTCAACCTTAACAAAGGGTGGATTGTTACCTGTTTCCACTGCAGTCAGAAACTTAACATATTACAAAGCATCTTTAAAGTGGTTTCTTGAAAGAATGTGACTATGTGAGAGAAATCACTCAGCAGTCACCACAGTCAAGAAGGAGAAAGTGTTCTGGTGCAAAAGCAGAGGTTCACCTGCAGCCCTTCCTGACCTCAACCCCTACTCCCTGTGCCCCTGCATTATTCAAGGGGGAAGAAAGCAGAAAAAACTGAGCGAAGTTGAGCCTGGGAAGAAGGGAGGGGTGGGAGAAGCAGCTTTCATTTTATTTCTCATTACTATAACTGATTTAATTGACAATAGAGTAAATTGATTTTCCCAAGTCAGGACTGTTTTGCCCATTATGGTAACTGGGGAGTGATCTTCTCTTCCTTAGCTTGACTCATGCTACATTCATTACATTTTCCTTCCACTGTCTGGCTGAAGAGTGAAAAGATAGAGCAGCTTGGGGAGTACATGGCATCCAGCCAGGGTTAACCCACTATGATACTCAAAAAGGTAAATACTGAACAAAAGAGATGGAGAATGTATAAGGGGAGCAGTGAACATTATGACAAGCAGCAAAGTGCCAGAATGTACTGAGGAGGTATCTTCCTGCTCCCAGTCATTTTTGTGAGGAGTTAATGAACAATCACACAGAAACAGGAATATTTGTCAACACATTACCTGTGGGGCTGTCTATATGCCATGGTGAAGTGCCCTGGATAAAAAGATTGTACTGTGAGTCAAGCAATGCATGTGAATGAACCATCCAGACTGCCTGAGCTGTTGTTTGCTGCAGAACTGATAATGTTAAAGAGGAAAGGGGCTACGAACTGAATTTGGATTAAGTGAATAAGCAAAGGATTAACAACAAAATTTGGAAAAAAAAAAAAGGAGTAATTTTGAAAAGCAGTATAAAATAAACATAGGGAGGATAGGGAGGAGAGACCCCAGTGGATGTAGTGGGGTGAGCAGGCAGATGCGAGGGAAGGAGGCTGGGGGTGTAGTGAGTGTTAGAAGGGTTTAGTATTATTTTGAAAAAGATGTTTAAGGGTTTGCAGATGCTTAGTACAGTGTCTCAGTTGTTGTGTTAGTAATACTGCTCCTGAATGTATGGTTCACTCATTGCCCATTAACCATGTGTTGCTAGTGAATCTGTCAAACACTTCAGCTCCGTTTTGATGTAAACTATGTGACTGAGCAGTTTTCCTGAGACACTGTCGAAATAATTTTTGACAGACATGTCAAACACTCAGTACATGCTATAACATTCAACATCACAGGGACAAGAAGAAGGAGGCATCTGTCATACACCATACTTCAAGATGACAAGAACAACGATTGAAAAGAGTGTCAGAAATGCAAATTGTCTTTGCAAAGCAAGCATTCCCGAAGGTATCAGAAAAGTTTTACAGAGAGGTCAGAGCTAAGCATTTCTATATCTTAATGCTTTTCTTTTTTAAAAAAATAACATAATGCTAAATTTTAAATTCAAATTCCTAGATTACCAATCATGATGAAATTGCAATAAAAGGTAGAATTATTAATAAAAGGTCGACTTCTTTTTATTAGCAGAAATCATGAAAGTAAATTTTCCACTGGGAGTAGCTGTTGGATGTTTGTTGCACAGTAACTTAATCTGAAATTAAAAATAAACCCAAAGTTCCAGATTATGTAAATAAAAACATTTTCATTTCATAGATACAGTTAAACAAGGGAAACCAAACTAGAAGAATTCCCAGTGAACAATGTGTGTCCTATTGTTTTATATTTGAAAGGAACATTGATAATGACTTCTTCAGAAGTAGTAACTAGAATATTCTACATTTATTACTCTTAATCCAGAATCTGTTCAATTAAAATTCTTATTTTGTATAAATACTAGTTTTACGTATTTTTTTTTTGTTTCAACCAGACTCTCCTTGTTGGTGAGTAAAAGATCCAGCAGTGCTCCTCTTTTAGTGCGCTCCTCCACTATTTGCATCAGGAAATTGCCACCAATGCACTCTATATTTTTCTTGTATATTCTGTTTCTAGTTAGAAGGCAACTTCACTTAGCTACTTCTAATTAAAAAAGAAAGACAAGTTTTAAATAAATTTGTCAAGGCAACCTTGCTCTTTCTGTTGAACATATAAATAATGATGGCAAAAATATTTCTTTTGAATTACGTTTTCATTTGGTATTGTTTGCAATACATTCCAGTGTTTGCTTATACATACACATGCACACACACCCCACTGGAATTACATGTGTTTTTAAAAATAAATACGAACTGCAAGACCTGTCTGTGCTAGCAAGGTTTCTGTTCATGTGCTACCATGACATATAGTAACTGTTGAGAAAATTGGCTCTATCTCATGTCACTTTTAAACACTAATTTAGTTAAGACAGGTTGTACTAATTATCTCTGCATAAGCTGTTCAACTTATACTAGGTAACAAGCCTGCAATTTATCCCTGACTAACTATATTGATTTCTCTCTTGCCAGCTATAATTAGATAAATAAACCAATAAACAACACTCGTTCTTATAACCTCTGCAGTTCAACAATACTCAGCTTAATTTATTATTTTCTGGCTAACATCCTTGCAGAACTTACTCTTTTCATACCTAGCTGGCATATGAACGATCTTCTCATACCTAATAGATCATTTCCTTAATAGCACAGATGTAAAGTAAAGGGAATCCACAATGAACATAAGCCTGCTTTGGAAATCACATTCCACTGCTTTAGCCATGCTTGAAACCAATGTTTGCATTGTTTTGGGTTTTAACATCCTGATTTGCTGGTAGTAGCAGCTGTTCTCTAAGCCTACGCATGGATGCACTTATTTACTCTTACCTCAGCTGCAAGCAATACTGTATCCAGAACCAGAGATTACTCTGTATTATTTCAGCATCCCTGGATTTGGCTCTGCTATCTTACATTTTTGTCTCTACTGGAAAGCGGGACTCTTTGAACTATAGCTCTGCCTTGGTGACACAGGACTGATGCAGCTGCCAAGCACTTTATACATTAACATGTTACCAAGCCAACCTTTTGAAAAGGTAGATCTAATATCAATATCAAGCATGGAAATCTGTTTTAATATTTAATCCTTTGCTGAATGTGAGTTGCCTTGAAAAAAGTTTATATTAGCTATGGCTCAACTGGTGTAACACCTTTTTCTTGGTCCTCAAGGTAGGCAATTAGTCATTGAATAAGAATGCTTAACTCCGTACGTGAGATTCAGAAAGAGTATCCTAAATATCCTATCTTTTAAAGTGTATGAGAGGTAAAATCCTTGGTTTTCTAGGTCTAGGTGGATCCTCACATCAAAACATATTCTCTTCACCTTAGACATTGAGTTAAGGAACATATAGTAGGAATAGTGAGGCATTACCAAACAGTAATTTTTAAATGCCTTAAATACAAATTATATTTGTTTAATATATGTATTTTTTAAGATAAAATACCCTGAGATCTCTACTTCCCTGCCAGAGAAAATGAAAACACATGTGAAGTTCTAGATTTTTTTTTTCCTCAGAAAAAACACTCACTTCTAACTGTATATCTCTCAGATAAACTGAATTCCATGATAGGGACACGTTTTAACATTTTAAATATGTGTGTTTTAAGACATACTTAAATCTGATATTAAAAGTATTTAATTTTTTACCCTATTTATTACACAGCTGCAAAGTAAGGAACTGCCATGGCTTTGGGATCTCTAGTTGAAGACTTCCATCCCTTAAATTCTTTAAGCTTCTCCTAAACCTGCCTTTCTGAATTTCAAGCTTCCGGATTTCTTTTAGTATTGTTACCTTATAGTATTATACCTTTATTATTACCAATTATTTACATGATTTATACTCAAGTCTAATTTCCTGTGCAATAGAATCTAGCAGTTCCCACCGGGAGGACTAATCTTTAAGACATGTAGTGATATCTCTAAAGTTCAGCACATTCCTACCACGTATTTTATGAAAGTTGTCTTATCTAGTATCCATCTATGCCATAATGCAGTAAAGTAGAATGCAGTAAATGTAGTGAAGATTTAAAACATAATGGCTTTAATGGAAATAAATAGTTCATACTATTTTTCTGCCGAGCTCTTTCAGTGTTACCTGAGTATCACAAACTTGTGTTGCATCACTTAGCAAAAACTCTTCAGAAGTCGCAGGTGGCAGTATCTCATGTTCAAATTTAGTGCAAAATTTTCAGGATTGCTTCCTTTTGCAAGAATTTTGAGATTTCCCAAGCCCAAAATTCATTTGTGCCTCACTCAATCAGTTTCTCTAATATAGAAATTATCCACCTGGTCTGAACTAGTGTTTCTGCTGTAATTGTTACATCATTGACATGTGCCCCTGCAGGATAGTACCATGACCCGTGCACTCATTAATGGGTCTCTGTTCTGCTTTCACAGCTGACTTAACTAGCAGTTTCACTGCAAATCTAAAAGTGTTACGGAAGCTGGCAACCATGTTGTAATAACCTTTGTAACCCTCTGAAAGGTCCTTCAGCCTGGAGCTCTGAACAAGGTGTAATATTTTCAGATGACTGACTGTGCAATTACAGGAGTCTAATACATACCTATATGGATTTTTAATTAAATCTGCCCCAAGTGTCCTGGAACAGAAGCATGATGTCGCTACCTTCACAGATCAGGACTGGGCTCCTATTGCATCAAAAGAGGGAAAACTAGGCAAATTATGTTCATAACCATAACACTCCTGTAAGAGAAATGTGTCCTCTCTCTCTCTTAATAATGTTAATAACCTCTAGACCAATAATAAAAGATTCTTTCCCATTTCATATTCAGTCAAGAACTGTTTCAGATTCCTTTAAATCAGCTAGGGCTTCCTCCTTTGGCATACAATGATCTTTAACTCTGCCTGCTCTGTGGTAGTATCTCAAGCTCCTAAGTCACTGTGATTCATATTCTAGTATTATCTGCTTTGCTTTTCTATTGGAATCATTGGTACTGCTGAATTTTCACAAAACCCAAGCGCCAAGAACCTCACACGATCTGGCCGCTATTTTTTGTGAACTGTTGTAAAAGTACAGCTCTAGTAAAACTAATTGCAGTTTTAATGGTTGTAAAATCATTTTTTCTTGCCTGTGTTTCAGAGAGGAACAGAAATAAGTAAGATAGTCACTTTGACATTTACCTGCTAACTTGGGAGATCTACGTCTGCCCTGAATACTTTGAAGTCAAGAGGCAGGAATAGGCATAGTAAAGCTGTAATAACCTGACATATTCTGGACATCGCTGATAACTCATGGAACACCGTACTGGTGAGGTTTTGTCTAGGTATCAAGCTGAATAACTTTCCTGCAACTCTTTATCTCTGACCAGATGAAGCCGTGTTTAATGCCCCTGTAATGGAACTGTCAATATTCTGCGAGAAAGTAAACCAGTGAAATAAAATATTTTTCT
>JAOXOE010000001.1:12870712-12896268 GCA_028565055.1 Phoeniculus purpureus
GGTACCCTTCTGCAAAACTACTTTACTGGAGACACCAACCCCTTATAACTACACAACAGTCTCACTTCACATTGGTGTTGCAAAATGTAAAACTATCAAATAAATAAAATGCCAGTATAGGATTCAGAAAATATTTTTCTTCTCTATACTATTTTATTTGTAATGATCTTATAATAACAAATGGCACTTTCTGACACAAAACTAACCACAGAAGCGTGGTGAGTTGTTAGTGCTCCTATATGTCTGAGATGTGGGGGACTAGACTGTGTCTGTTTCTGCCTCTAAGTTCTTTTCTATCACTGAGAAAGTAAGTCTTCCCATGTTTATAGTTTTTTCTTCATAATGTACAGAATAATAATGTTGACCAAGGTGCTATCAGGAAGGACATGTGTATTTGGAAGATTCAATTATGATAGAGACAAACTGAAAGAAACATGAATATTTTGATTGCTTTTGGCAATTAGCTTTTCTTTAGAAACTACCTGTCCTAAAAATATTAAAACATAGAAAGCATATTTTGAGCATCTAATTCTCTAAAATATATTTGTTAGATGTTTTCAGAGAATCACAAATGGTAAAGTGTTGGAAAGAATCTCTAAGGATCATGTAGTCTAACCTCCCTGCTTAAACCAGGAACGTGTCCTGATGGGTTCTGAAAGTCCCCAGAGAATGAAATTCTACATTGTCTCTGGACAGCCCATTCCAGTGTTCTTTCACCCACAAAGTGAAGAAGTTTTACTTTATGTTTAGGTGGAAACCCCTGTTTTCTTGTTTCACTAAGTTAATTTTTTTCTATTTATATTGTTTTCATTACTAAAACCAATTATTTCTGTTTCTTTTCTATTTGCAGATAACCAGCTACCAGTGTTGATTTTATTTTGTTGTTTCCAGACCTTCAGGAATTGATTTTGAACTTGTTCACAATAAGCATATTCTGCCAACAGTCTTCCTGATACTAACTGTATATTTTTTCCAGAACAATAATCTACACCAGTAAACAATTAGGATACTGCATCAGGTTCTGAATGGACTAAGAGAGTGTGTGACACCCTTCTTCTCGCCCTAGGTTCTCAGCTGCCTATGTTCAAGATCAGCTCTGATTTTGTTCAGAGCTGTGTAACCTGGAATTACACCACTGTGGAAACGGATATGCTGTGGGAAGGAGCTTTGAACTCTCTGTCCCCTTTGCTTGGAAGCTGCATTTAAGGTCAGACCTTTACTCGAGGTTTTATGTGAGTTGTGTTGCAGCTATGCCTCTCCTAGCACTGCACCTTTCTGTCCCTGAATTATCCTCACTGACTTGGCTTCCTGACCTGTTCTCAGACCTGCACGGACATGGCTAGCAATCACAGGGTTGTTGGCTGGTCTCTGCCACCAAAATCTCTGTTCTTCTTGCATGATTACTGCGGGATGGTGTGTAGATTGTTGGTGGGGTCACGGCCCTGCAGTGCAGCCTGCTCTTGCTATTCCCTGAGAAATTGAGCTCTGTGACACCACATTAGGAAGTGCAATTGCTAAGGTGAAACTCCACACATAATGCTCTTAAAGGTTCCTATTAACAGAGTTTGTCACTATTTCTGAGAAGTGGAAGCTGGTTGCAGATAAGGGCTCATCTTTACTACAGAATTCATGGTACCGGACTAATCTTTGAGTATGCTGCATGGATGCATAATGTGGTACTCCTGATAGAAGTTACTTCTGTTACATCTGAAATAGTTTTTCCTGAGGAAAACATGTCAGGTGGTTTTTTTCATTATATTTTTCAACATATATTCTCCCTTCTCAGTTAAATATTTACTCTTTCAGCTGTACACTCAACCTGGGGAGAGGGTAAATCCTAAATAATAATAGAAATGGCAAATTGTGGATGTTAATGTGAAACAGTGCTAGTCCTGAAGCCAGAAAGAAACTGTATGAGATGGTGGAGGAAAACATCTGCTGACACCTGACAACAGAAATGAGTTCTGCCTTAAGGCACTGGTATTGGTAAATACAGGAAGAAATGCGTTGTTGCATTTCCACAGCGCCCTAATAAGGTTTCAAATGAAAACAGCTACCATCAAACATAAATCTAGTCCAAAACTGCTGTTTATCTTCCAGAAGAATTAACATTTGGAACACTTGTTCTTAAATTCATACACTATATTCCAGTGAAAAGAATCAGTATACACTTTCACTAGTTCATTATGCAGAGATTATTTATAAGTTACAGAAAACCTTCCTAGAGGCAGGAATTTCAAGAATGAAAAAACAGTATTTAATCTCCTGTATCCCAAGTGGATAAACTGTACAATGATATAAAAGCAGCTGATAGATCTTCAGAAACTGTATCAAAAGTTACTGCTTCAAGCAGTTCTTTTATATTTAATATGTAAATTTGAGAGTGCTGATAGTGAAAACCTCTTTCTTTGTAGGTACTTTTGCAGTAGAATATAAAAATAAGATATTATATTTATTTGAGGTAACAAGCTTTCTTCCAATTGTATATGGCCATAATGATTTATAATTTCTGTTTAAAAATTAAGTTCCTTACTTAACTTCTGATGAAGTTTTCACCACAAAATTTGTTGTTACAGACAGTCAGAAATGTGAGAAAAAAATCCCATCCATACTGATACCATTAAAGCTGAATAATCTTTCTAATGCTGTTCAGAAGCATTCATCAATCAATGAAAAAAGATGATGTTTAATCTGTATCTCCACCAAATGACTTTGCTAAGACAGATATTGTCAAAAGATTCTGCATTTCAGATGAAAATTTAAGTAAATTAATTTAACCTACGTTAATCAGCTTCCCCTTCCTTCCCTTCACTCAGAACTATGGCAGAAATCTCCTGTTGTGGAGCTGAGCAGAAAGACTTGATGGGTGCCAGAGAAGCCCATCAGCAGTCAGGTGGGGGAAGACCCTTCTTGCTTCTCCTCCTCTAACTGGTTGGGAATTTTACACTGAGCATTGGAAACAAAATAGAAACCATTTAGAAAGAAAATACTTGTTATAATCTTCCTCCACAGAAGAATTTTTGCTTACCATGAAAATTACAGAATCTGTCTCTCTGGATGCATAAGTTATTAATTTCTTGCTGAACAATGTGTCACCTGGAGATAAAGCATGTTCCCTTCCTCTAGCCCTTCTCAGGTCAGATGATAGCTCACTGTTTCACTGGTGAGACAAATTCTTGAGAAATGAAACTTGTGAGCTCAGACGTGATGATAGCTATGGTGAAAGAGTACTGTGCTGGTTTGCACCAGTAGAGAATTAACTCAGTCAGTGGTTTCCATTTGCGCTAAGTGTCTTCTAAGTAACTTCAATTTCTGAAGTTAATGGCGTATTCATCTTAGACTCATGGGATGCTTTTGGTTGAGTGAAAACTTTAGCGGTCAGCTAGCAGTGAGCAGGGCCATCTTTGACTAGTTCAGTTGCTCAGGTCCCTGCCCAGCCTGAACTCCAGGGATGAAGCCTCCACCACCTCCCTGGGCAACTTGCTCCAGTGTTTCATCACCCCCCATTGTAAAGAATTTTTTCCTTACATCCAGTTTAAATCTAGCCTCCCTTAGTTTAAATTCATCATCCATTTTATTAAAACCATTACCCATTCAAAATTGCTTCTGCAGGCAGTGTCTTCTTGCAATGATAAAGCTTTATGCTTACAGTTACTGCTAAAATTTGTTATGCAGAATATGTCTTGCTTACACTTGCACTTATGGAGACCAAGGTCACTACTAATCCTCGTCTACCATTCTAGGGGGGTGGAGAGAGGCAGAGAGGTTTGAGGATGCTTGTAAAAGCATGAGACTACACCTGCTGGGATGAGTGGACAAGAGAGCTGACCCTAAATTGACCAACATGGTATTAAATTCTATGCGTCATATTCAGTATAAAGCTGAGGGACCATAAAGATCAAGCACTCTTCCTCAGTGGCTGATGTCCAAGAAAGACTGACTATTCTGCCTCCAGTTCTAATCCAGGCATTCCTGAATCCAGTTCCAGAATTCAGATTCTGAATCTAGTTCTGGTCTGCCTTTAAGTCCAGTCTGGGCCTTCCTCAGTCTCTGCACACATGGCTGCCCTTATTCGCTTACTTTTCCTCTTGGAGAAAAGAGAGGGGTTAATAGACAATATTTGTTATATGCCTAGTAGCCAGCCAAGCCCTAACACTTGTCAGTTTCAAAAGCTTACAGGCTGGAGGGTACATAAACCACAGAATACAAACTGGCAAAAGGCAGCTGTGAGCTGCAAGTGTTGAAACTGGATAGGTGAAATAAATGAGATACTGTGTCCTACAGAAAGCATTGAAGATATTTCTTTCTTTATATGTAAGCAGGTTTTTAGATCTAGATTTTTGTTTCTACAAAACTGTAGTATATGTTGTACCGACATAACCTGCTGTTTCATATTTAAGTCAAAAGTTGTATTTCATTTCATCTAATGAAGTGATCTTCCCCTCATGGAATCCAAAATGCTGTAAAAGTTTAAAGGCAGAAATGTAAGATTTTGGAGTTCAAATGCATGCTGGAATCCACTGATAACAGAGGAAAAACCAGTGTGTCCTGAGGGAGCCATACCTGCTCTGGATCCTTACGGAGTGGATGCAGGAAAAAGGTCAGAACAGATGTACCATGGCAGGGAAATTACCCTAGGTGCTCTGTTAAATAATTTCTTTGCACAGGAAGGTGAATTTGTGATTCGTTATTAAACACTGCTCAGTTGAGCTCGAGCTCTGATAATTATTCATGCAATATTCATGAAGGGATTAAATAAAGCTATCCTGAATAAAACAAAATACTTGGACAGTTGCTTAAACATATAGATGTATAAAAGGTATATAGGTGTGATTTAACTTGACCATATTCACACAGAAATTCATAAACTAATCTGAACCAGTACATGGGAAAAACAAAAAATGTATATAAAGAAAAAAGAAGTCGGTAGAATATATATATAAATAAAAGGAATAAAAGAAAGAAATAGTTAAGAGTAGAGACAAGCATACGGAAGAAGGAAACTAACCAATAGTAAAGAATGTATAGACAAGAATTTCGAAGTCAAATAAAGTCAGACTAGAATTAGAAAAATATGATACAAGGAAAGTGGGAAAAGGTAATGTAAGCAGAAAGAAGTACATAAAAGAAAAAGGAAATACTCAAATTTAAGTCTTTGATGGGTGGCAAAATGGTTATATGCATAGGATAAAAGGTGGTAAAAACACTCAAAGGAGCTCCCAAAAAATTAGAGAACTCAATAATATTTGGCAAGAAAGCAAGAATTAAAAGGAAAGTTGTTTATTCATCTCATCAACAATGGAAAACAGCATATAAATATACATGACTGAGCCACTGAATGGCTGTTGAGTATCAATTTTATGCCATTTGTTTATACTGATGGATGGAAAAGCGGTTCCTATTTACTAACTATGCTACAGGTGGTGTTTTCTAGAAAGAAATGCATGAGAAATGTGTGCTGACACTGCAAGTGAAGAGAGAAAGAATAGAATCGCAGAATTACAGATTCACTCTGGTTGGAAAAGACCCCTGGGATCATCAAGTCCAACCATTTACCCTACCTTACAAGTTCACCTCTAAACCATATCTCTCAATACCTTGTCCTCCTTTTGTTGTTAATGTATTTATAGAAACTTTTTTTATTATCCTTAATAGCTGTAGCTAAGTTGAACTCTAGCTGTTCTTTGGCCCTCCTGATTTTCTTTCTGCAGAAAGAAAGTACTAAAGTATTCCTGAGAGGAATGCCCCCTCTTCCAGAGGTCATAGACTCTTTTTTTGTTCTTAAGGTGCAGCCAAAGACCCCTACTCATCCAAGTCGGTCTCCTTCCCCACCTACTTACCTTTTGTCTCATGGGGACAACCTGCTCCTGTACCCTTAAGTCTTCCCTCTTGAAGTATGTCCAGCCTTCTTGGACTTGTATGTTTCAGGGCAGCCTCCCAAGGAACTTTGTCAAACAGGCCAAAGTTCACCCTCCGGAAGTGGAAGGTAACAATTTCACTAGTCCGTCTCCTTGTTTTTCCAAGGATTGAAAACTCAATCAACTCATGATCAATGTGCCCTAGATGACCTGCAACCTTTACTTCTTCCACAAGACCTTTCCTGTTCACAAGAAGTAGGTCCAAGGAGGCATCTTCCCTGATTGGCTCCCTCAACAGTTTTGTCAGGAAGTTATCTTCCACACACTCCAGGAACCTCTGGGATTGTTCTCTCTCTGCTGTTTTATATTTCCAACAGATATCAGAAAAGTGAAGTCTCCCATGAGCACAAGAGGCAGTGACTGTGAGACTTCTCCCAGCTGCCTATAAAAAATCTCATGTTTCCTTATCTTGGTTGAGTGGTCTATAACAGATTCCCACCACAGTATCTCTCTTGCTGGCTTTACGCCTAATTCTAATACACAAAGACTCAACTGTATCCTCACCTGCATTCATTTGTATTGCTTCATATGTCTCTTTAATATAAGAGGGCTACTCCACCAACTCTTCTTCCTTGCCTATCCCTTCTGAAAAGTTGATGGCCATCAATTACAGCACTCCAATTGTGGGAGTCATCCCACCAGGTTTCTGTGATTGCTACCATAGTTTTCCTGCTGCACAACGGCCTCCAGCTCCTCCAGTTTATTGCCTATGCTGCGTGCATTGGTGTATAAACATTTCAGGGAGGGAGCTGAGTACACAGTTTTCAATATTGAGGGGTGATAGCCCTTCTTGTTATCTATCATGGCACACTGCCTCACTGATGCTGGGCTACTATACCCAGAGCGTTTACTAGCAAAGCCAGTTGTCCGCCCTTAATAGAATGTCTTCTATCTCTAGTAAAACCTAGAGGTGTTTAATTTGAGATGCCTTTTTCCTTTTTTCCCTGACTTTGCAACCTGAGTTTCAGGCTTGCAATGCTGTACAGAATGACCTGCATCGCTCCTAATGAGTTTTAGCATCATTTCAGAAAACCTTAAGTGCACTGCTAACAAAAATCTGCAAGGTCAGCTAGAAAGTATCTATTTGACTAAATGATGACTGGCCCCACTTGATTAATGCAGTCAACTTAAGACTATTGAGATGTAAAATGAAGCAGTTTGTATACATTCAGCTTTACCCAGAGGCTATAATTTTCAAAGTCATTTCTGGCACCTAATACAGCACAGAAATTGAAAAAGTTGAAGCCAACAATTTTTCATTTTGAAATGTCTTCTTTAAAGTTGGAAGATGCATACTTAATAGTTCACCTGAAGCTAGAATCTTCTATTTTATGTTGCAGGAGTAACTACTTTAGAGTTACATTTTGAATTTAGGATACAAGAGAGTACCTCTGGTTGAAACAAAAACATTTTAACTTGGCATAGACTTGTCATAAATTGCATTTTCATGTCTCAAAGTTTTAGTATATTTAAGCTGATATGAAGTATTTGAGGTAATTTTTAATGGCTATAATAAAAATCACATAAAACTTTAGCATTTTTGATTATGTGTTATTTTAATTAAAATTTTCTACAGAGTTAAACTAGGTGAATGGCAGTAAAATTTTCATTAAATTTATGTGTAAAGGAAAACTAGTTATTTACTTTTTAGAGATAGTAAATAGTGACTAATAAGCAATTAGGAATATATGCAAAGGTCAGAAGCCCCTACAGTACTGTGATTCTGATATGAAAACCTCAAAGTGTAAAAAAGGGCATTTTTGCCTTATTTATCATTTATTAGTATTTAGTATGTTCAGCCTTGATAAAAGTAACACAAATTACTGTTTTCAGACAAGAAAAAATGTTTAACCTGTACCTCATACATGAATATTTCCCAATAAAAAATTATTAACTATGTTCCTTCATGGATATTCCCCTTGCTTTCATAGAGGTTCTACCCAACAGCATGGGCAAATTAGGGAAATTATAATAGTCTTCTGTGGTTTCAAGGTATTTTCAATGCATCATCTCCACAGCCTGGTTTTCTGTCTCACTAGTGACGAATGAGATGGGTGCCTGGGTAACAAGGGATACAGAGAAAGCGGAGATATTTGAAGACTTCTTTACCTCTGGCTTTACTGATAAGATAATCATGAGTGCCACAATTTCAAGACCAGAAAGGAAGTCAGGAGATTGGTTGAGGGGGACTGGGATAAAGAACTAAGTAAACTGGACATGCACTCATCCATGGGCCCTGGGATACATACCTGAGTGTTGAGGGAGCTGACCGAAGTCATTGCTAGGCCACTTTCTATCATCTTTGACAAAACATGGAGAACAGGATCACAGCCAAACTTAAGAAGACTGGATTAAATGATTGGATAGTAAGGTGGATTGGACAGAACTCAGAGTGCTGTGGTCGGTGGGGCAGAGTCAAGCTGGAGGTGTGTGTCTAGTGGTTCTCCTCAGGGCTCACTGCTAGATGCAAACCTACTCTAATCTAAACAAGCTGCTAATTATGACATGGTACTTTTCAATCTAGGCACATCTTAATCAATTACATAGATGAAGGGACAGAGTGTTACCTCAGCAAGTTTGCTGATGACACAAACTTGAGAGGACTGGTTGACATGCCAGAGAGTTGTGCTGCCATCCAGTATGATCTGGATAAGCTGGAAAGCTGGGCCTAGAGACACCTGATTATGTTCAACAAGAGCAAGCGTAGAGCAATGCATCTGATAAAAAACACTCCCACATATCAGTACAGGTTGGGGATTGACCTGCTTGAGAATAGCTCTGGAGAAAAGGACCTGGGGCCACTGGTGAACCACAGGGCACATGAGACAGCAATGCGCTTTTGTGGCCACGGCCAATTGTCTTCTGAGGTTCACTAAGAGGTTCTCCTCTTCCTCTACTCTGTCTTGGATAGCCTGCATCTGGAAAACTGCTTTCAGTTCTAGGCTCTCTTAGTTCAGGTAGGACTAGATGATTTACAGAGGTCCCTTCAAACCCTTACCATTCCATGATTCAATGATTCTACGATCAACTGTCACAGCATTATACTTAAGTACTTCAAAGAATATAATTATGCAAAGGTACTTGAAGAATATTTGCTTCAATCAGTGTTTTCTGACTTCTAATTAGAAAATTAATTCAGTCCATTTGCAGAACAATGCTGAGGTATTTAATTTTCTGTAGCATCCAACGCTTTCTTCTTTCATAAGTGACTGAATGGTACTTTGGCACTAGTTTCTGGATATTTGTGGACTTCCCTGTTCTGGCAGAGACACAAGCTGTTAATTATGACAAGGTACTTCTCAATCTTATCACAGGAAGTACAGTGTAATATATTACCCCCATAATTAAATATTCTCAGATCCCATAATTAAATATTTTATATATTTGGAGTATGCCATTAAGAGTTTGTCTATAATTTTTTTTAAAAATTTGACTCTTCAAAAGTAGCAGCTAATAGAAGACACATCTTGGAGTCATCTGATACAATGTGAGTATGAGTAGCTTTTTCCTTAGCAAGTTTTTGTGTGATTTTTTCACATCTCCAAATTCGCATTCTTCATTATTATAAAATAAGCATGCAGTAATCAAAATTAGTATTTCTAGTTCAAATTACTGCTTTTGTACAACAAGATAAACATTTTCATATTAATAAAAATTTTAAAACCACAGTTTGATATTAAACTTTTTGATGGAGCATCAGTGCTTTCTGTATGTAACCTAAAGAATAATTTAGCTCAATTTAGTAACATTTTGGTGTTTACAGTAGTTTCTATAGAAGAGGGATAAATTTATTCTAATTAAATATAAAATTCCTAAAAATTATAATCAGAGGCACTTAAAAATTTCTAAATAACAACACAGAAATACATCAGTGATTTAGTATGTCGCTAAATGTAAGTCACCCAGCATCAGAGAATACCTTGAGAATTAAATTTATTTAATGTTTATGGCTAATAAAATATCCTAACAGCATACTAAAAAGGTTACAAAAACTACTCCAGATAAAAGTCTGTATTTAGATGAAATAAAACTATAGCAACCCACAGTTTTCTGACAATTAAACTGCCAAGGTCAGGGGAATACTAGATATTTCTGCTTCAGGCAAAGCATTGAAAGAAATGTATGTCTGTTTGAATAACATTTCAGGTTTGAGGAAGGCAAAAAGACTTAGCTAACAAGTCTAGCAAAGGACACAGAAAAATGTCTTCATTCCAACATTTTATTTCAATGTGAATAATTATAAAATTATAACTCAGGTTTTCTTAAAAGAACAGGAGCTACACTGAGCACTTTACCTCCAGGAGATATGAAGCAAGACCTGGTGTGCTGAATAGGTAATAATGAAAAACAACCTTCTAGCCTTTTTGCACACTAACAGTCTTTACCAAATGTACTTGTTAAAGTCCTCTTGTCTCTTTACTTTCTAAGCCAGGTGTAGAATTGTATTTCTAAAAGAGTATAATTCCCAGAACTTCATACGCCAATCAGGTGAAATGCTCTCAGAAAAACTTTGATCTTATTACAGTTTTACGGAAAAAAAAGCATATATATGTTTGTTTACGTATATATCAAGGTTTCTCAGCATGTCAGAAGAACCTTAAGTGAGTAAAAGTGTTTGAGGAGTTTTTCTTATTAATGTTTTGTTACAGTCAAACAATTCATACACTGTTTGCTACAGGTAAAGAAATTAGAGACAGGAAAATTTGTTGGATCAGCTACTCAGTATCTTTCTGCCATAGAACATGATTCATTATAGCACATTGATCAGTGATACTAGTCTTAGGATTAGAATCTTTGCCTAGCTGGGATTGTTTTTGTCAGGCGACCAGAACTGACTGTTGGAGGATGCTCAGACTTATCGAAGTGCCATAAGCAATGTCCATGAGCAGTTAAGAATTATTCTGGGCATGCCACTGTCTGATCCTCAAGGTTATAAGAAAGAAAAGTCCCTGCACTCATCTGTCTCTCAGGACATTCTTTAGTATCTTCTTTGGAACATCTAATAATAATTTTGTGCTAATAATAGACTTTGTATTCTACTCCATGACTCAGGAAACTAAATAATGTATTTTGTAGACTTGAGCCCTTGAATTTTCAAAGTATTTTTTCCTATCCAGCCATATTAGGGTATTTTCTTTTGAAGCACCTAAAATGCCCTGGTATAATTAGCAATACTAACACATTAACGTATTTTCAGATTCAGAGTGGATACGCATTTCTGATTATTTTCATCCATGCTGATCTTTATCCTTCAGATTTAATATACAGCAATTAAGTACTATTCTAAGAACACATTTTTGTTCTTAAGAAGTGACTTTTACAATTAAATATACCTGTAGTCATATTTTTGGCTTACATTGCATTATTACTCCTTTCTTTTAGGCAAATAAAATGGGAGTATGGAGGAAGAAAATTACAAACTATTTCCAAGCAAAAGAATAATTCGCACTTTTCCAGCATTTACAGCAAGAAGTTGTAAGAATGTGAAGAATATCAAAATTTATTGGTCAACATAGAAAAACAACCATGTATTTTATTCCAGTTCACCTAAAAGTGTCTACTGTTTCTCAATGTTATAATTTATGAATCTCCAGTCTCAGCAGAAATCACAGTGAGATGCCTATTACAGTCAATGGAGTCCCAGAAAATATAGTCAGTACTACCTTAGAGAGGGATTGTGCTCACTCTAGACACCACCTAAAAAATGATTTAATTTTCTCTGTCTGAGCACAGACGATGGCACAGAAGAAGCTACCTCATTCCAACTGCCCTCCCAGAAGGTTTTTGAACTCTTGCAGATCCTTTGAGATATCTGCTAAGCCTACAAACACCACAGTATGATAATAGAGTCTTTAATGCCTTTGACTTAACAAAAAAAAAATCAGTTCTTACTCTAGAGAAGTAATACACCCTGACTTAGAAAAAAATTTGTAGGAAAAAAACTTTTAGAATTTATTTTTAGAGAAAATAAATATCAAGCTTTGCTACATATCTAAATATTCCCTGTGTATTAAAATTATTTATAAAACATCTTCCGTGTTTCCACAGCTAAAGCTCTTGGTGATTTTGTAAAATTCCTTGTAAAGGAATGTTGGATAACCTGGTAACAGTGAATGAAAGACAGGCTAAGGCTTGAATGCTAATGTATGAAGTCAGAGATTTATGGCAGATGGTAAGCTTTTAATTGGATCTTGTTCAGGAAACACAAACACTGAGCATCTGTGGTCAATTTTCAGTGAACTGGACACTTAAATCTGTAAGTTTATTCCAAACACACAGTGGCAGTTTCAGTTTTGAAAATTACCTTCCTTTTATCAGATTAGCTTAATCTAGAAACTGTGCTTCTTGATATTGAGTTTTATCTTTATGACAGATACCTCACATATGTTGTGGTTTAGCCTCAGTCTTCAATAAACCCCACACAGCCACTCACTCACTGTCCACACAATGGTATGGGGGAGAGAATTAGAAGGATAAAACTGAGAAAACTCATGTGTTGACATAAAGACAGTTTAATAAGTAAAGCAAATGCTATGTGCACAAGCAAAGCAAAACAAAAAATACATTCACTACTTCCCATCAGCTGGCAGATGTAAAGCCGTCTCCAAGACAGGGTTTCATCACAAGAAATGGTTATTTGGAAAGGCCAAAACTCCAAGCACCCCTCTTTCCTCCTTCTTCCCCCAGGTTTTGTTGCAAAGCACCACCTCATAGAGTATGAAAGATTCCTTTGGCCAGATGGGATCAGCTCTGAGGAGGTCTTGAGGGTGGTGGTGGCCCAGAAATTTAACTGGAGCCATCAGTGTGCACTTGCAGCCCAGAAAGTCGACCATGTGCTGGGTTGCATCAAAAGAAGCAGTAACGGTCGGTTGAGGGCGGTGATTCTTCCTCTCTGCTCTGCGCTTGTGAGACCCCACCTGGAGTACAGTGTCCAGTTCTCGAGACCCCAATATAATAAGGACATAGAGCTCCTGGAGGGTGTCCACAAGAGAGCAACCAAAAAGATCAGAAGGCTAGAGCACCTCCCCTATGACGACAGGCTAAGCAAGTTGGGGTTGTTCAGCCTGGAGAAGAGGAATTTCCAAGATGACCTGATAGCAGCTCTCCAATATCTGAAGGTGGCCTACAAGAAAGCTGTGGTAGGGCTTTTTACACAGGTGCATAGTGAGACGACAAGGGGAAAGAGTTACAGACTTAAAGAGAGGAGATTTAGTTCAGACATTAGGAAAAAGTTATTTCCTGTGAGGGTGGTGAGATGCTGCCTGGGAAGGGGGGCTTGAAATCAGATGATCTTTAAGGTCCCTTTCAACACTGGCCATTCTATGATTCCCTTATTCTATTATTAAAATTTCTATTATTTAAAATTCTATTATTTAAAATTTCCTAGGAACTGGCAATATATTCAATATGTAACTTCATGAGAGAGAGAGAGACAGAGTTTTATTGTTGAGTTTACATAGAGGCTAAATTCTGAACAAAAATTTCGTCCTGCACAGTGTAATTTAGGTTGAGTCTTTCTTTGACTGTGATGATATACAAATAATAGAACTTCTGGTCTTACAAATTTTCCTGAAATCTAATCTTCTAAAATTGATCCTAACTACCTAACAAATACTGCTACTTGTTAAAACTGTAATCTTAAGGTATAACACCTTTTTATAAAAAAATTAACAACTGCACTGTTAGGAAGTGGCAGGAGGCTGGCTGCTCAGCAAGGGAAAGCAGCCCAGCACCATAGGTGATCGCAGTCTCAGACATGCCCTCACTGACAGGTGCTATCTTCCTGCCTTCAATATAACTGCAGTGGTGAAAAGGGGGTTCAGCTGTAGAGTAAGGGATAGACTGGGATACAGAGGAGAGGAAAGTAGAGAGCAAGGGCAAAAGCAAAATAACCGAGAGAATTAGAATTTTACCCATAAACTAAGATTACTGTCAAACAACAGAGTGTATTGTGAGGACTGCTCTGGTGGGATGAGAAGTGTGATGATCACACTGACGAAGACCATCCAAGCAAAAAAATTTGTAAGGAAATGTAAAGGTTAAAATAGGTACAAGTGAAATATCCTCAAATGTGAAACTGTCCAAAATAAGATTTTTTTTCTTCTTTTGGGAAATTGTGTTTTGCTATCATTTCCTCTGGGAAACAACAAAGAAGGATTCAGCCTTCAGCTGGGACACATGGCTTTTATTTCACATTTGAATTGTGAAGACTATGCAAATGATCACTAATTGCTCTCTGGAGAGCAGTGTGCTCTCTTTTTGATCTATGTATTTATCCTGTTCACTCTTCTGAGAGTAGAGAAACATTGGAGGATTGAATTGCACAGCATGCACCATGAACAAAGATTTTGACAGACAAAATGCTTGGGAATGTAAAGTGTATTATAAACTTAAATTTGTTAGGTTTTATACATGAATACATAACACAACTTGAGGAAGGGTTATGTGATGCTTTTAACTGCAGAACACAACAATTGTTTTTGATTACGCATTTTTTTATTTGCACTGACAAAATATTTATAAGCCATCATTTCCCAATCAGTATAGTCAATTGACTATAAGGAATATATTTTGACTCTTAAATCTCTTAGTAACATTATAAAAAACACTTCAAACTTCGGTCATTCTTCAAACCATTCCAAAGATTGAAAGACAGAGGCAAGAAACAATAATTTACACAAAGTACTGTAAACTTTAGTAGTCTGTTTGGTAACCTTAGAGTATAAAATCCTTTTAGCATTTCACAGTCATCCTCCCAGAGCTGTTTACATGCTAAAACTACTGTCATGACCCATTTCTCACTTAGTAAATAGGTGTGGCAGGAAGCCTTAAATATTGAATCTAGACCAGCTTTTCTTTCTGGTTTTAAATGTACAAGTAAGACTATTAATATTCAGAGTGTTATTATCTATTCTTTCGATCCCTGTCCATTTAAAAAATACAGCTATTTTATTTTCTTCTATGGGAGTATAAACAAATCTTTGTGTAATATTCTACAGTCCAAAGTGTAGAGAATCCTCCCATGAAGATCTGTAAAAAAAATTGAAAACAAGTTATCTTGCCCTTGTAGAAACAAAAATCAAATTAATGATTTATACTGCAGCTGTTTTTTTTCTGTCAGATATTAAGAAATTCATCTACAAAACAGTCAATATTTTGAATGTATATAGCTTCACAGTTGCTAGTGTAAATTAGTTACAAAAATACCATTTCTCTAAAGGAAAATTACAATGACCTAGTGCATTACCATGTAATTAAGTCCCTTGGCTTCAACATCATATTAAAAATATATACTTCTATAGTAAGACATGCTTTGGGATTGAACAAGTCTGGAAATTATTCTTTTTTAAAGAACATACGAAACACGCTGGTGTACAAGAAGAAAATACAACTCTAAAGCAAGGTTAAACTTATAAAACTTGTAAATAAAACATTGTCAGTTAATGTCAGTGTAATGGTGAACAGATCCTCAACCGGTGTCAATTGTTACAATACTACTAAAGACAATTGACATAATTTATGTGTGCCTAGAATCTGTCCTTAGGGATTTTTTCTTTTGTATTCATCTACTCATGTACATCTAAATAACACTTCATTAATAATAACAAGGAATACATTTACTCAACAACTTTGAAAGGTCACGTCTAAAACCTGTTCTGTCAATAGACAGAGACAGAGTTTCTATCAGCATTTTCGTAATTGAGCTCCTCTTTAGGATATTCTAGGAAAACAACCTTTATGACTTTGCTTTATCCTTCTTGAGTTCTCACAAACGAGATAAAAATACCGTCAGGAAGATATTTTACAAACGTGTATTTCATATGACTGTTTCAATAATTCACTTCAGTGATTCACTTCAGTTTTAATTCAATTCAAGACCAAAATTGTGGACAAAGAATTATCTGCAAGCATTAAGACATTTGTTATGGCATGTTTTTTCCCTTTAAGTTTAAGAATTTGAGGTTTGGAGTGAAGCTGGCCTCATTTGGTTTATGTCCAAATTTAAGATAGTTCTTTTTGTCTGACAATGCAATGACTGTGAAGCTGTTGCTGTCTAAGTACTGTTCTAAAGAAGCAGATATGTTGCACACATTTAGACACAGATATTTTAACTTTCATTTTAATTCTAAACCTTGTCCCTCATTTTTCTAGACATATGTGGTGGTTTGGCCCTGGCTAGGGGCCAGGCGCCCACAAAAGCCACTCCACAACTCTCCCTTTTTGGATGGACAGAGGAGAGGAAAGCATAAAAAGGGGCTAGCTGGTAAACATAATAATAGATTAATAAAGCAGAAGCAAAAGGCATGCATGGAAGCAAAGGCAAATAATGATTACTCTCTGCTTCCTGTCAGCAGATGATGTTTAGCTGCTGTTCTAGTAAGTGGAATTCCAGTACACACAGCGGTTGCTCTGGAGGACAAATGCCATCAACAATTGCCCCCTCCCACTTCCTTCTCATAGAAATCTAAAAAACTGGATGTTGTGCTGCAAAAATTGTAAAATGACCTTAATTAATTTACTTCCTTATAATTGATGAATTCCACTTTTGTAGCATTTATGTTTGTAGGTAAGATGAACATGTCAATATATTCTGTATGTCTTGAAGGATATCCAGGGAACCCATGAAAGGTCATGACCCTGAGTAAACTTTATTTAACCTGCAGGTTACTGAAATTATGTCGTATTTTTCATAGGTAATAGTACGACTGCAGAACACTAAAGACATCTTTTGAACAAAGATTTTCTTACCAAAATAGTTCTACATGAAATTAACTTCTATGTTAAGTCTGGATAATTTTGATTCACTAGTAAAGTAGACATGGTGAGACTGTAGATAATTTGAAGAACAGTGGTTTTCACATTTGGCTGAAAACCGTTCTTTCATGTATGCAATGACTCTCATTTACACACCAATGAAGTCAGCAACATATAGAAGATTTATATGATTAAAAGGAAAGCTTCAAGGAGGCAATTAGATCTGAAGGAACTTAAGGGATTGTTTCTAGGTGAACTGCCACAGTAGAGTTGAAGAACTGAGAACACATATGTCTGCTCCAAAAGAAGATCCAGCATGCCTAACTTCAGCAACTGTTTATTTTATAGATTTAACAAAACCGTATTACTGTCTGACACCCTTGAAGAAAACTAGTTCTTCTAGACTGCAGAAGCAATAACAATACCATTAAACTGAAAAATCCTAAGTGTCAAACATTTTAAAACTTTTGAGATAATTTACATATTTATAGGCAGTTTCATATTTCATGCCTATATTTACTGACTACATTTATGGACAGTTATTAGCTGCCACACTGCAAGGCACTGAAACAGCTGATTGGTAACACACATGAATGACTCTCTGATAGCAAGTGCCTGGCATTTTGTTTTGCATTTTCTCAAGGATATTTGTGTGAGAAGATAAGGAATCTTAAAATTGTCTTTCATGTCAAGAAGAGAGGAAGTGTAAGAAAGGGATTTTTTATTTCATTAAGGCTACAAATTTACTTACATTAAAATTATTATATTAAAATTATTACCTCATGATTTTTTCCTTAATCTAGCCTTGATAATTTTGGTTTAGATAATACCAATGAACATATGTGACATAAATATCCCATACATTCTCATACATAATAAATAGTCTATACTAAGGTGAAAATGTTTAAGTTCCTTAACTTTTTTTAATTTCTAATAGAAAGTAGTATGAACATTCATAATCTAGCAATAGAATGTAATGGAATACACATTGCTTCTGACTACTTCAAGAATATAGACTACTATAGACCTTCAAGATAATACTGAAAACAGCTCCACTGTCCTCCCTTAAGTAAGCTGTATCTGGATGATGTTATTGTTACTGAATATATTCAGAGTTTATGGTAATGTAGTAAAAAATTTAAAATTTAACTGGTTTTCCTAGGCCTGGCTCTGTTTCTTCAAACTGAGTAACTCCTCAATTACCTTACCTGTGTATAAAGGCTGTGTGACCTGCATATGAAGGCTGCCTGCTGATGAAGTGAACTCATTGGAGTCTTGGTAATTGAAAGGAGTCGGAGGAGGTTTAACTTTAGCTTTAATTAAAAGTCTTCAAAAATTCATTTAAACATGTAAAAACATATAACCTTTTATTCTTTTATGAATTTCTGATAGTAAACATCTCATAGATTACTATTATCATTAATAACTCCTTTTTCTTTTTCAGATCAATTTAAGATAAACCTTCTGTTCTTTGTGCAATTTTCATTGACTTATGCTTCCCATTTTATTCCAGATTTTAACAGGCTAGTAGGATGTGGCGATTTTCTACTGCAACCTTTACTACTACCAGAATTTGCATATGTGTTTCTACTGAATTGCACAATCAGCATTACAATTTCAAGTAACCTACAATTTCCAGACATGAAAAATATTTATGAGACATAGATAAGATCAAGCAACTGATCACTTTTCTTGGATCTTCCTGTATTACTCTGAACATAGCCCTGTGCTGAAACTGGATTCCTGGAGAGCAATTCTCTTTTATATAAAATCATTCTAAAAATACAGCCTTCTACTGATCAGAATCATAGGAAGATAAGAACATTAGTAAGACATGAGATGAAGAAGCACAAAGCACACGGCACAAGTGATGGCAGAAAGGCTTCAAAACGTGATATAGCAGAGCTTTTACATTGCAACTGGGAAGGAAGGGATACTGAAGATGATTGCTGTATGCAACTCTTTAAATTTTTTGTGAATACATGCATTGTGCACATGATTAATTTTTTTAATCCTTCCTAGATTTTCAGATCTAGGATCAAGAAGCTTTTTCCTTACATATGAGAACAGGAAGGGTCAGTGTGTTAGTGTGAACTCATTTGTTTAGCCTCCTCAGTTTGGTAAACTGTCTTTCACAAAAGGACTTTGGAAACCAAGTCTTCCACTGCAAACATCCATGCAGACTCCAGCTACATTGAAGGTTTTACTTTAGTTAGGAGCATTCAGATTCTTGTTTGGCTTTGTAAGTGGCTTTGTGTTCTTCTTTCTAGCTAACACCTGTTTTACTCAAATAAATTGACAATGATGTGATGAGTGGACCTACTTGTGTGGGATGTCTGTAGGATGAGTGCAGTGCAATTGCTATGTGTGTGCGTGCAGCAGACATAGAGCTGTATTAACCGGTGAGTACAGAACCTATGCCACAAGTAAGGGGGCTGGAAAGTGGGCAGGGTACAAGGCAGACAGACCAATTCCATCCTGATACTCAGAGAATCCACAAACATTCATCTGCTTGTGAACCTACTGAGTGTTGTGAGTGCACTTGTACTAGTGATCTCCTGCCACTGACAGCCCAATAGGAGGATGTTTTGTGTTTTTATGAGTTCTTTACGTAGGTGCTGTTGAAGGAAGCACCTTATCCGTAGCAGTCTGTGTGAGACCCATGCCAGTGTTCAGCATCCAACTGTCTCTCTGCAGTATTTGCCAATCTTCATCACTGGCCATATCTGTAAACAGGAAAGCAGCAGCCATGTGCCTCAGCCTGCATAGACTCCAGATTGCCAGGCCTGACTCCGGCAGCTGGGCAGGAAGGAGGTCCATAACTGCTGGAGGAGGACATACCTGTTTCAAGTCATCACTTAAACCATGACTAAATTCAGAGTCTATAAGGAAATTAATTTTTTTTTCCTTTTGGAAATAATGGAAATAGTGTGGTTTTAACAGCACACTCAGGAGAAGAAGGAATGGTAAAAATATGTAATAAATGTAGGATGACACCTGTAAAAGTATTAAAATATCTTTTCCTCTTTTCAGTGCAATATAATTGTCTGTCCTTAATAGCAATAGCTTCCCCTCTTATTAAGGTGTTTTGATTTAATTAGTTCAGCTGAATGTAATTAGCTTCCAGCTGGCCATGCTTATCTAAGTTGCACAGAATAGTGATGAATTGTAAGGAAAAAAGCAAACAGGCAAACCCATCTTCAACTTGTTTATTGTCAATGTTTTCTACTCATTTCCTCTCGACTCCTCTCAACTTTCTGCTCAGTCCTCTTGACTTGACTTCCTCCTGCCAAAGGTCACTTGCTACAGTAAGTGTAGCAGTGACCAGCTGAAAATGCTGACTCTTAAGATTAGCATGCTGCTTCATTTTGATGCCAAAGCTTAGTAATTGTCTGTGTATTCACATTTTTCTTTCTGTCAGGACACAAATTCATCAGACAATTCTGAGATTAAAGACATTTTTCTTTAAAGAGTGCTGCCTCTTACAGGTTCATGAAGCTCTTGTGCACATGATTAGATGTCACTTACTTCAAGAATACTGATGTAATGGTAATTACATCATTACTACTTCACTAAAGAAAATGACATTAATAATTCTTGCAGGCATACCACATACCTTTTTTATCTTTTTTTCCCTCAGTCACATTTATTTCTTATTTTAACTACCAACTTATTGGCATATTTGTTCTGCCTCTGAATTTCAGAAACTTTGCTTTCTTCCAAATCTTGTGTTTTCCATCTCTAATTCTACATTTCAGATTTAATCCTTATCTACTGAGAGGCAATTCCCAAATATTGTGTTATTTTAATATAAGTCTTCCTCTAAAAAATGCTTCTTTGACCTCCCCTCTGAATAACTTGAGTGTACGATTAGAACACTAAAGCAACTAAACGTAATTCAGTGGAACTGAATACTGTCTAGATTTTCAATTTGTAGTCCTAGGTTTTACTTGTTCTATTCTTCTCGTTCTGTTTGTTTTTATCTGTCATGTTTCAGTTGCTGTTTGGAAATTGTTGTCATATAGATAGGAACATATTTGCTAGGTTGACTGCAAAGCATGTATAAAAGAGAGGCTGCATTTTCACCAGTCACAGAATTTTCTTTGCGATGTAAAGTAATGCATGAAGAGCTGAGAGCTAAATACAATGACAATGAAATGAGTAGATTTCTTCCTGAATAATCATAGCCACAAAATCCCCAAAAGATAAATCTTAGACTTTCAAATAAGCAAAGTTGTAGTCTTCTTCATCAATTTTTAATGCTAAGTTGATTTGTACGTTCTGGAAATACAGAACTGTGGGGAAAAAATAATAATCTTGTGAAAGGAAAGATGGCAATTATTTTTAGCAAGACTTTTTACTGTCTAAAGCTTACATACATCTGCTGTTGTGCTCTGTGAACAGTGTTCTGTAATTTATTCTCGTATCTCTCATTCCCCTTTTGTAGCTTATGAAAAATAATACATCTAGTTTATAGGATTTGGGATTTTGATTCTGAGTGAATGGTTCAGTCCCACCCTTGTATGTTCTTGTCTAAAAGCAAAAATTAGAAAAATGATGTTAAATATGTGATAGTTTTACCTTTTTCTAATTATCAAAAGTTGGCTTCTCAAAATTTGCTGTGGCTTGTTAAAAGTTTTATATCCTGTGGTATTGTGTAACTACTGTGACAGATCCTGTTTAACATCTTTAAAAGGAAAGAAATGACCTAATGTATTTAGGGCAAATCTTAATCTAAACTAGTTTTTATAGTGTTAGCCTGCAGAGTGAAGAAAAATCAAGTATCTGACAGCAGCACTAATCTGCATTGCTCTAACTGTTCTTTTTTTACTAGGGAAATGGATTCATTAATTTATTTTAACGAAGTCTGATTCCATAATTATTCCTTTAATTTCAGGTTTGCAGCTATATGGTGCAAGGATCTAGTCTGTCATTTTATTCCGTTCTTTTAATAGAAAGTGGACTTACATTTCTGCTAACACTGAAAATAAGGGTGAACACTGTCCCACTGGAAAAAAAGATACAACTCTTACATATTTAACGTATTTTTTCTAACTGTTGCTTTTAGATGAGAGTTTAGATTATGAGCTCTGAGAAACTTCAAGTGCTTTGAGGTGTGTTTGTTTATGACAGAAACTTACTCTCTGATACTTCATGCCCACACCTCTTTCTATGAAAAACAAAACTAAACAAGCAAAGCAAAGGTCAAGACATTTTTAGTTTTCAGTTATCTAATTGCAAACAGAAACATTGATACTTCTTGAACACCACAAACAACACAAAGGCTTGGTAACGTAATGTAGAAAACATTCAAATATATGCAGTCAAGTCATCTTGCTGCCTTCACACTATAACAGGACTGGTTTTGACACTCAGCGATGAGTACCTACATTGAAAAAGTGCAAGAAGTAGAACTATAATGTAGATGGTTTTGCTTGTAACCAAGGACCGGTATGTTTAACAATTTTTTTTCCCTCCATCTTCCTATCATTTTTCATGGCCAGTGTGGACAAGAGCAAAAATCTATATAATAGTCGAGTTAATAACCAAGCCATCATCTCCAACTTGGAACTTACTGAAACTTTGTGTAAATGTAACTGTTCTTCTATAACATTACTAAAACTCTGTTTGAATCGTGCACAGAGAAGCATCCAGTCTCTCAATAACTTTATATACAGAATCATGAAACATTTTTCATAACCCTAAAAGACCCAAATGTGTACCTAATGCAATTACCCAGAATACTACATCACATATTACTCTCCTAATATATCGCTAAGACACTATCTAAAGTGCCCCATGATCATTTTTCTGTCTTAGTGGCCAGCATCGCCATTGTTAGTCTGATACTTTTTGACAGCCTGCACCCCTGCATCCGTCTCCTGACTTGTTCTCTGAAATCTTTTCGGAAAGAATGATTTCTTTACGTCTTTACATCATATGTATTCAACAGGTGCCAGATTATGCTTAGAACTCTTGAGTGTTACAGCAGGAAAAGTAATTAAAAGTATTGCTCAGCAGCCACAGCATAGTTATTTGGCTACAAACCAAGTGTGGGCTACACAGATTACAAAGACAGATGAAAGAAGAAAGTTGTCTCCTAGTGGACACTATTGAAAAATAAAGCAACTGATGTTTCCAGCTGGCATGCATTTTTAATTATACTGCAGCAACAACTAATTGCAAAAGAATTGGTGTATTTTTTTTAGAGTAAAAGTTTTCTTTATGGCCAAAAAGAAAGCATACCTTATGGACAGATAGAAATACATAAATCAACATGTAAAGCAAAGAATATGTATCAAAAGCTGTGATGTGCAAAAAGGAAGACATTATTGTTGATATAACTGAATCTTAACAATATAATCACTGTTAGTCCATATCTAAGTATTTCAGAAAAAGAAAGATGTCCATTAAATTCTTATACGCACATATCTTCATTTCTACTCCTCCTTTGTGAAAAATAATTTTATGCATTCTTATTTTAATTAATGATGTATAAACCCCTTTTTTATGTTGTGGAATGTAATTTTTAAAGATATTTTATCGCTGTTGAAATCAGTAATTCTATTTATTGTAGAGCTGACAAGAAGTAAACTTGTTTCTCCTTTTTTTGAGTTTACTGCAGTTTTCAGCCTATTTTTGCTTCCTCTAAAGTGGTCTAGCATGTACACTTTATAGTCACTCTTTTACAGCCAGTAGATACTGCAAAAACTGCTCATAACTTGAAGGAGTTTTGCAAAGATTAAACTTCAAAGTCTCTGTTTTTTTTCTGAGATGTCTAATACAGTGGTCTGTCTTATTTTTTAGGACTGCATGGTTGGCACCTTCTGCCAACTGTTATAAAAATGGATTGCTGCTGATTTCCTGCATTGTATGCCACTGCCAACTTTTTATGGGCCAGCACAGCAACAGAGTACTTGCTGCAGTCTTGGCTTAGTAAAGGGTTTCTAGTTGAAAGATGTTTCTGAGACGTGGAATTAAAGCACATGGCCTTTCCTGACTTTTCCAAGGACACATTTCAATACACATTCCTCTTTGTGGGCACAAAGGCAAAACTTTAAGAAAAAATGTGAAACCCAGAAATCTGGAATTTTTGTTTGTACTGTATGAAATCTGCATTCAAGCCTAGCACCATTAAAGGAAAGGATTAGATATGGCCTTCCACGTCTTAGGCAGTGTGTACAATCACTACTGTATTGTAAGTCAGTCCATAATCACTGTTTTACAAAGAATAACTCTGCTGCATTATTATTTCTACTAAGCAGGGCATTTCATAAAAAAATAATAATTTATCATCAGCCTAATAAACAAATGGTTTTTACCTCAGTTTCCCAAAAGTAGTTAAGCACAGGACACTGGCCTAGTGCAAACCTAAATAAAATTCAAAATTTCAAAGTTTTTTGAGGTAATAGTGCTTATTTTATAGCCAGCCCAAATCAAAATGTGATAAGAATGGATGTATTCAAGCTTATCTTTTTCCTCTAAACACACAACAATTTATATTGGACTTTTTTTTTATGTATCCCTTTAAAAGATGCATCCTTATTCACTTCCCCAGTAACAAGGTTGATGATAAATTTTTGTTTGTCACTGCTTTAATAATTTTTCAGCTTTGCTCTTCTTTGTATATTTTGGCACTAGTCTGTAGAGAAATCGTGTATGATCAATTCTAGGCAGCCTTTCAGAAAAAGGAAATACTGAGTACATAGAATGCATAATTGTGCTCAGTGGATAAGAATTCAAGTGCATTCTTTTCTTTCGTCTTAAACTACTAATATTCCCTAAGAACCATCTTGTTGTAAACGAGATTCTGTTTCTCTTTTCCTTATCATTTGTCTTCATTCATTACAGCTGTAAAATGATTCTGAGTTTGCATTTTTAGAATATTTTATCTATTGTGCAAAAAACATGAGAGGTTATAATAACCCAAAGCTGATTAGACTTTAAGGTGTGAAGATATCAAATGACTATTGTCTACAGTATACATACAAAGACAGTTAATCATCTCTCAACAAAGAAGAAAAAAGATGACTGTTGGAGTGGGGGAAAGGAAGTAATTTTGGAGGGATATTTGCTTATTGTTTTTTCTCTTGCTTATCTGAGTGTTCTGATTGCCAGATGGATTCATAAACGGACTGAGATTTTCATGGTACTTCCTCCACGTGACAACCAGCAAGACTAGGCAGTTTACAGCACTACAAATGTTAATGGATTTGTAACATTGAACAGTCATTTGAAGAATTAGTGTATGTTTAGTGATACTTTTTCATTTTTAGGGTTATAGAAAATTACAATGATGGCTATTGCTGAAATGGAAAAATACAACCAATTTGCAAAATACAGAAAAGCAGTTGGGGAAAAAATAAAAGCAACAAATAATCAAAATAACACCATTTTATTATAAAAAAGAAAATTACTGTAATTCTCTCAGGAAAAAATAACTTTTGGTAATAATCTTCTCATTATGTATGTCACAAAAGCATTCTGATCAACTGATAACTAGATATTAGAAGATTACTACATATCTCTTACATAGTATGAATTAGAATTGCTGTTATGGTAATGAAAGATTTCGAGTTGTGGTAGCCCCAAACAAGACACCAGTTACCTTCCGTAGACAAAATTTTTTTCAATGAGACTTGGCTGCAGTGACCATGAAGCAGCTGAATTTAAGATCCTCAGGGCAACCAGGAAGAAGTATTCTAAGCTTACGACCCTGGACTTTAGGCATGCAGACTTTGATTGCATGATGAGCTGGTTGAGAGTGTATGGATTAAAATTAAAGGGAAGAAAGGGGAGGCTGATATTACTGTAGGGGTCTGCTACAGGCCACCTGACCAGCAGAACCAAGCAGTTGAGGCCCTTCACAGGCAAATAGTAGTG
>JAOXOE010000001.1:12896368-12918136 GCA_028565055.1 Phoeniculus purpureus
GATCACGGTGCCATATAGAAATATACTGTAAATCATGCCATAGGGTTGGAAGTTTAGAGCTGATCCTTTTTTTGGATTGTACTGAAAATATCTGGATATACTGCAGAAATGTAATTTGTTGGTCACTCTAGTTTGATAGCAGAAGATGTGGAGATGTTGGTTCAGCAATATACTCCAAGCTCTCTCACTCTCCTCTAACAGCCATGACATAGAATCATCCTGGAAGTGACATTTACTGTCTTGAAAGAGAAGACAGTTTTTACTACACAGGCTGCTTTACTACCTGTGAAGAGCCATACTGTTAAAGTGACCTTTTTTCTCTGGTTTTTGCAGATAATGAAAAGGATTAATGCAATTTTGGGCTTCTTTTTGTGTCTCTATGGATGTGCTGGGACAGGGGAAATGAAAACATGACAGAAACATCTGAATAAATGAGTAGTGCTTTCAGGCCAAGCAGTGGTGCCCAGCGATATGATAAGGGGCAATGGGCACAAAATGGAGCACAGGAGGTTTGATTTAAAAATAAGGAAAAATATTTTCATGGTGAAGGTAACAGAGCACTGGATCACACTACCCAGAGAAGATGTGGAGTCTCCTCTGGAGATACTCAAATCCGTCCTGGGAATGTTTCTGTGTGATTTACTCTAGGACAACCTGCTCTGGCAGAGAGGTTGGACTACATGACTCTCAGAGTTCCCTTCTAAGCCCTACCATTCTTCTGATTCTGTGATACTTTGATTCTATATGATTTTTATGACCTGTGGCAAAAGACTGTCCTTCAGGTTTGCTCTTTATTCCCTTTGTTGTACCAGTAAAAATATGTAAGTCTCAACAGACTGCTACCCCAGTAGCATGTATTTTTTCTAAAATTGTCTCTGGTAAGTACTACACATTATGTCTATTTTTGGTATTTTACATGTTACTGGTGGGTATGCAATTGTCAGATATTAGATAGTACCTGAGAGTAAAATTAGTGTACAGTAATGGTGAGGTATTTTATAACTTCAGTGGATCATTTTCTGGTTTGTTTCTATATCGTATTTGTTATAGCACTGAAAAGTTCTCAAAATTCACTTAGCTAGGAAACATAGAAGCTAGATTTTCACCATATATAATCCATATAGGAAATAAAAAGGTAGCACAGTCACAGATGGTGACTTTTCACATAACAATGTGGTTCTGATTTTAAAAGTTATAATTACAAATCCTATGTCATATTTATTAATTTTCAAAAGATTATAAAAAAATTAAAATTCAGAGCATGAACTCACAGATGTATTTTCCTGAAAAACTAATTCAGAAAATGGAAAGTTAGGTCTGAGTTTCAAATAGGAAATTTCATTGTAATGCTGTAAACCATACTGTAAGGAAACAAGTAATAGGAAAATACAAGCTACTTGTCCATCAAGATAGCTGAACAATAAATTGCTAGTATATTCAATACTTCTGGAAATACAAATTCCCATGTGGCTACCAACTACACATAATGTGCTCATATCTAGTGTGTCTACAGTAGCTCCTACAAATATATCATAAAGCATTTGAGGTTAAGCCTTGGTGCAATCATGGATTGTTGAAACTTCTGCAACTATGTGTGAACTGATAAGTGGAATTTATACTTGAGAATGTAATGAGAGTTGACACCTATTTGTGACATGACTGCATCATAGATTGCCAGCAGCATGATACCATCACTATATCTAGCAGGCAAAGATATATTTGCTGAAGGTGAAAATGTCATTTAAACTGTTGATACCTTTCAAATAGTCTGAGCCAGATGCCTTGAACAGTTCTTGCCTTTTCAGAATAAATATACACGACTTGAAATTCTGGATAAAGAAATAATGCCTCTGTGATTATTAAGTCAAGCCACGCTACATGTTTGCAATGACATATATAGCTATCTCAAGAATAATTTGATTTTTAGCAGCAAAGACACTTAAGCAAATATTACTGCAAATTTCTGTATAATAATTTGACATCCTGAGTATCTGTTTATTTTATATATCTAGTAAATAAAGATCGTGGGGATGTTATAAAAAATTATTATTATTATTTCCAAAGATCTAACGTAATCATGTCTTCTTATACAATGTCAAAAAAGACAATAGCTAACTTTGTCCCGTATGAGGAGGAAAGAAGTATATGTTCACAGCTGATTCCAAAAGGGAAGTCTGAGCATAAAATACAGTAATAAACACAGACTTAAATTCAAATATTTTGTCTATTTATATAAGAAATTATATGAATCCATAAAACTGACTCTTTGTTAGGAGCTGGTCATTCTGGCCAGATCTGAGACAATCTCTCCACAATTAGTAGGATGCTAATAAGCAGAAACAAATGACAAAGAAGGCTCAATTGCCACTTTTGAGTCACAGACAAAAAGGGACTGTCTCAATTTGGAGAAAAACAAAACACATTTAAATTAAACATCACCCAAAAAATCACCAAGAAAAATAGAGATGCAAAGAGATCTTCCAGAGACCATCTCTGCTACCTCCTTCCCCTTAGCCAGAACTGTTACTTGCAGTTCTTTGTCCTCTGGCAACATGCCACACCCAGCCTCAACAGAGGGAGTCCTCCATGATCTTCCTTCAGCTAGTCTAGAGGATGTTCCATGGGCTGTGGGTTATCCCTACACATGACTGCTCTAGACTGGGTCCCTTCAACAGAGTTAGGCTTTGTATGGATTCACCCCCTACTTACACAGGTTCTTCTCCATGGTTTTGCAGTCATACTCCTCCATTAATCTCTGAGGCCATAGATTCTCTTTTTCTCCCTGAGTGCCAGCCAAAGCTCCCTGTTCTATGCCACCAGCTTGCCTTGCAGCACATGGGGATGGCCTGCTCTTGGGCCTTCAAGACTTCGTCCTTGAAGAGTGTCCAGCTTTCCTGGACTCCCATACCCTTCAGAACAGACTCACAAGGGATTCTGGCAATTACTTTGCTGAATAAGCTAAAGTTTGACCTTCGAAGTCTAGGGTGGCAGTTTGGTATCCTGGAATGCATCAAGAAAAGTGTGGTCAGAAGGTCAAGATTTGTTCTTCCATTGCGCACTGAAGGAGTACCAGTCCTTACTAGGCATTGCTTCCTCTTGGCACCCTGTGTATCTGTTTCTCTAATGCAAATTAGCCCACAAAGAAGGAACTTTCCTTCTGTTGTCAGGAGTCACTGGTTTCTAGACTCATGTTTTGTGAGTCTCCAGCCAGTAACTATTCAACATAAACATTAAACTGATTGTAGTTTAGAGGTAGATTGTAGCTGCATTGTTCAGCACTCTTATGGAGCAGTAAGTTTTGAAAGCTGTAGGGGATGTTCTCAGTGTTGTGGTCTTGCACGACTGCCTCCTGTGTAGCTGGGGTTTGGTAGCAATAAGATCTATCTTATGTAGAAGAAAGGACTTACATGTTTTCAGGAAAGGGTTCAAAGCAGCAAATCTGGAATGGTTTGAGAGTTGGAGAGATAAATTTTTCCTTCTTTTTTTTGATTGCCTTCCCACTCTTTGTGGACTTTTGCACACCTATACCTCCCCTGTCATTTGTTTGGGCAGATTCAGCTGTGGAAAATAGGAGCTTAGGAAGTCAACAAATAAAATAACCATAACAAACACTGTTATGGCACAAGGCTTTTCTTATCTGAAACCTTAACTGTTTCTGTCTCACCAGTCAATGAATTGCTCTTAAACTGCTTCACTTTAACACTCTCTTCTTATCTCATTCAGTCTGTTTCTGCCTCCCAAGACCATTTTCCTCTCTCTTTTGTGCTTCTCTCTACCTCTCACAGTTGTTAGAGTACCTTACTTGGAAATATGAACTCTTTAAAGCTTGGTTGTTTTTTTTTTTCCCAAAGATTAAATCTTCTTGTCCGTTTGATAAATGCTTGCATCTTTATGCCCCCAACAAAGATATCCTTGAAATTCATAGTACTTACATGTTATTTAGGTACTGCATTGAATTCCAATATAGTCAGCCCATTTTTTATTTACAAGTTTGAGAAGTATATCCTATTATGACCAGTTCTATTCTTAGCACTCTTTTTCATACTGTTGGCATTGCTATGTTTCCTGTCAGCAGGGAAAGCAGGGGCAGACCATCTGGTAATGGCTAAATCCCTTCTGAATGTCATTATTTATCCTCTTTTATATGTTTTCCTGAATGTCAAGGAGTCATTCACACCACTACAGGTAAACACAATCAGATACAAATTAGAGAATACACTATAAGAAGAATAGATGCCTTTACATCAGAATAAAATTATATTGTATGCCAAGCTTGCCATTCCCACCCATTTTTTCTACAAATACAGATGTTTTCCTTCCTTTCCTCTTACTTGAGAGAGATAAGAAACATACAGAAATAGGTAGACATACAGACAAATGCAAAAAAACAAAGAAAACTTTGCATTTCTTTGTTGCTCCTTACTTTACCTCTAAAGAATATTTTTGCAGAGATTCTACAAATTTATCTCGAGCTCATGTTTGTAATAGGGGCTTCCCATATGCCCACACTCTATTCTAAGATAATCCTTGGAGTACACAAATTTTCAGAAAGCTATCTTACTTCTTTGTTTTAGAGCAAAAATACATCTTACTGTATAAACGGTATGCAATCTTTTGTTAACCTAACGAAGTAATAAAAGCAAATGTCTACTATTCCCTTAAAAAAATTAGCAGCTGAAGAATTCTAAAACTATTTGACATATATTAGTTAGAAAGATTTTATTGCTAATTTCTCTGCAATGTTCAAGGCTGTGTAAGAAAGCTTTTTTAATAAAAAATACCCCAATCAATATACAGACTTGTTTGTATCTTTAAGCAGATTCTAACATTTTAAATAATAAATTTATGTCACTTGTAGTAGATGCAGTCTTAGTCATATCCCTATGTATTTACTTACTTCATATGCAGCTGTTTTAAAGGAGCAGCCACAAACTGAAACCAGAGCAGTTTTCTTCTTTCTGTCATAACACAAAAGTTCTTCTTTTATCTTATTTTGCCACACATGTGGACCTGGAATAAGTGAAGCTATCTTAAAGGCAAAAATGGATCATGTGGTCTAAGCTGTTACGTTCAGGTTTTATTGCCTCATTTCCAAGTCATATCTTACTTTCTGCATAAAATCCTGCCCAAAGCTAATCTTCGTACAAAATTTTAAAGTGGAGGGGTGGCAGTAAGGAAAGAGGTGCTGTAATAAAGAAAAATCAGTCTGACTTTTTTTCCAGTTTATTTAATATAGAAATGTAGCCTGCTAGTGAAGCAGGTAATTTCTTATTATCTGTAAGTAATTAATTCTGGCAACTGTTTTACTACTTGCACAGTCTTCCTGCAGTGAAAATACATCTTCATTAAATGTGGTGGGTAGCAATATGCAATTACAAACAAAACTTGGTTTTGAAGACAGGTAACTATTGCAGCTCAATATCTAAACATGCCATTTTCTTTCAGAGCTTGCATGCATTTTTATTCTCCTACCCAGCTAGAAAATGGAATGTTGATAGGACTGTGTCATACACACTACCTTTCTGCATCTGTCTACTGCAAAAGGCATGAAATGGAATGGTCTGCTCTATCATTGATTTGTTGCCAGCATAATCTGCTTTATTCAAGTCACAGTCCAACTGTTTCTCCACCACCACTTTATTTCACAATTTCTCTTCCCCAAAGCTGACCATGCATTATGAACAGTCAGATGTGTTCATTCATCTTTGATTTTTATACTTCTTTTAAATCAATACCTCAGTGATTGATCTTCTGAAATTTAAGAGTCAGTGAACCATATAACTGAAATGGCAATGAGGGTAGGTGGAGATTTTCAGTCTTGATTGGAATGAACACCAGGTGTTATACTGTGATTTTAATGATTCACAGAAACAAACTAAATGTGCTGCAGAGTCATTTTTTACTGTACCTGCTCTCTTTATTTGAATAATACATCAGCCCATTCTCAACTTCTCTCAGATTAGGAACTAGTACACAACAGAGCATATAAACACTTCTTTAAACAAATGTCTTATAATAAGTTAATTTCAGTTAAAAATACTGCATCTTCTTAAGCTGATTTTTTAGTTGATTTAGGGTATTTTAGCTGCTGGTAACTAAACAGGCAGCAAAACAAACCAGTGCTCTACCAGTCCAATATTCTGTCTAGCAACAGCAAGTACCAGAGTACGAGTAAATTCTTACATTGAACAGTAGTAAATAAGAGGGAAGTGAGGAATTCTTAACCTTAAAAAATATTAGTTAACATCTTGAAATTAGTAATCTGTGTAAATTTCCTGAATAGCTGCATAAATTCAAATATAGGATATGTTATCTAGGTCATTTAAAGTTGGTGGCAAAACTATATCTAATTCAGAATAAACTGCTTATGTCTAATTATTTTGGTTACTGCAATTACCAGGAAAGAGCTTGAGGACTTATCTGGATTCTGTGTCTACCCTTTATGTTTTCTATACACACTATAGTTTTTTCTCTTTTGAGAAAAAAGAGAAAACATTTTTCCAGATTACTTAAAATAATCCTACATTACTCTCCTATCAAGAAGAAATTGTCATAGATCCATGGAATGCTTTGAGTCAGAAAGGACCTTCAAAGATCATCTAGTCAAATTTCCCTGTAATGAGCAGGAGATCTGTAACTAGATCAGGTTGCCCAGAAGTTCATCCAACCTGACTTTGAACATTCCCAGCAAAGGCACAGCGTATTCCAGTGTTTTGCTACTCCCATCGCAAAAAGATTCTAGTCTAAATGCACCCTCTTCTACAGGAATGAAAAGTAAAACCAACAGCCACAGTCCAATGCTAATTCTGATTGCTTTATTTGTTCTATTTCTGGTCCAGACTTACACTCCCTGCAATTCAGTATTTCATTTTATTCAAGTCCTATAGTGTACATAAAAGGCTACCAAGGCTTTAATAAGATCTATAGTATTCCCTCCACTGAGAAAGCTGTGGCTAGGAAAGCAAAAGACATTAGTGTAACAGAAAGACTGAGCAATGTTAATTAAATCTGCTTTAGTAATAAAACAGATAGTTGATCCTTTTTGTCAATGAAATCAATTCAAATAGGAAGTTGTGTCAGTAAAAGAATATGCATACTCTGTTTACCTCTGGAAGGACACTGATAGGAAAGCATAACCACTCTTTATCTTCCTGGATTGCAGACCTGGGGTTTTTTTGGTGGTGATAATTTTTTCATGTTGAGGATGCCATGAGATGACATCTTTGCAGACAATACTTCTCTGGAATTGCAAACATATAATGAACTTTAGATCCACGTATATTCCTTTAATAGTGAATGACTAGAATGAGACAGTGATCTAGAAGTTTGCTAGGTGCTCTTAATTTTCTTCTGAAATACATAATTTTTCTGCACAGAAAACTGGACTGTAACATATTCCTAATCCTCTAATATTTAGACTCTAGTATTACTTGTTACAAATGCACATGTTGACCTTCCTAGTTGAACTAGATGCAACTAGAGTAACCTGACGATTCCTACCCTGACGATTCTGGGATTCTGTGAAAACCCAGGGCTTTGGGTTCTTTGATAATAAGGCAGCAGATCTGGCAGGTACACATGGGAGAGGTTTATCTTAGAGGGGAAAAAGGATTCTGGGGCAGGAACTGGCAGGGCTCATTCAGAGGGCTTTAAACTGGATTCAAAGTGGGGTGGGATAGTTGATGGGTGCGCACCAGTGAGACAGAGCTCTGGCCTTAATGAAAACCAGGCGGCCTCATGCTGTCCCGTGGTGAAATCAGAGCACTCAGCTCGCTCTCTGAAATGCCTTCACACCAATGCATGCAGCATGGAGAATAAGCAGGAGGAGTTAGAAATCTCTGTCCAGTCAGGTAATGATTATGACCTGGTGGCAATTACAGAGACCTGGTGAGACAGCTCGCATGACTGGAATGTGGTCATGGACAGCTATGTCCTTTTCAGGAGGGACAGGTCAGCAAGGCGAGGTGGAGGAGTTCTTCTTTACATGAGAGCGTAACTGGAATGTATTGGGTTCTGTCCAGGGGCGGATGAAGAGAGAGTTGAGAGTTTGTGGGTGCAGATTAAGGGGCAGGCTGGCATGGGTGACACTGTCATGGGTGTCTACTACAGGCCACCAGATCAGGATGAGGACGTTGATGAGGTCTTCTACAGGCAGCTGACAGCAGCCTCACATTTACCGGCCCCGGTTCTCACGGGGAATTTTAACTACCCTGATATTTGCTGGAAGACCAACTCAGCCAGCTACCCATGGTCCAGGAGCTTCCTCCAGTGCATTGTTGACAATTTCCTGATGCAAATGGTGAAGGAGCCCATTCGGAGAGGAGCGCTGCTGGATCTTATACTTTCCAACGAGTAGGGTCTGGTTGAAGGAGTGAAGGTTGAAGGCAGCCATGGGTGCAGTGACCACAATATGGTGACGTTCAGGGTCTCATGGGGTAGGAACAGAATAACTAGCAGAATCACAACACTGGACTTCAGGAGGGCCAACTTTGGCCTTTTCAAGAAATTGCTAGGGGAAATCCCATGGGACTGGACTAGATGATCTTTCGTGGTCCCTTCCAATCCCTAATGATTCTATGATTCTATTAATTTGAACTGTTTTATATGACACATTAGAGTTGAGGACTGTAGAAAGCATTTTGGTATCAGTACCAAAATCCTTTATTGTTTTGCATTACATAGAAATATTCTTATGAACTATTAATAGAATCGTAGAACCACAGAATCATAGAATGTTTTAGGTTGGAAGTGACCTCAGATCATCTAGTTGTAATCCCTGGGCAGGGACAATTCTCACCATATCTGGTTGCTCAGAACCCCATCCAACCTGGTCTTGCTCATTTAGGTTGTTTAGAAATTATATATTTATTCATATGGGTTACAATAGAAAAAATAATACATAAATATAAAGGTTAAAGGAAGACTTTTTCAATGAATGTAACTGTAAGCCAACAAGAACTGAACACTTACTGACTTTCTCTTTACATTTTCAATAATATTCACCTAAAACAATTTCTTGTAATAACTACTTTTTCTCCCTGAAATATATTATCTTCAAATTGTTTTATTAAATAATGCTTTTTAAGCATTTTTCTTCAAAATTAATATTATGATGGATTTGTGTACTATGACATTTAAACCTTAGAAGAAAAGAAAACAAGACACTCTCAGCTGAAGACCTTGTTAACAGATAACCCACAGTTTCTATTTAGTACACTTAATGGCTCTACTGCAAGAATAATGTGTTGATTACCAGGTGTTGGCAAAACTTGCTGTATTTAATAATGTTATGAATATTACATTCTAACTACTTGATTCATCATTGTGTTTTTCGAGTGCCATCTGGATGTCTTGAGTCTGCAAAGCCTGCTGATAGAAAGACACGTTTTCAAAGTTCTCAAACTTACTATATCCAGTCTTATCCCAGTGAAACTCTCTGTGACACAGAACTTCTTTGTAATTCTAGAGAGACTTCTACACATCTGTTTTTACATCTGTATATGTTCAGATTGCCATTTTATATTAAAATTATAGGTAATACCAGCTTTTTACTATAACTTAATTTTTTTTGTGTTCTGGATAAGCCTTTTCATAATGATGGGAAGTTGCACACTAAATCCCTTGCCCAATTATATAATTTCAGCTTTCTAATATATAGAGTACTTAGCTGCCTGTTTGTTCACTTTTATGCAGTAGAAATTATTGTATATGACAAAATAAAGAACAATTGGAATATATGAATGAAAACAATGTGATCACCATTTAGTTCATAATATAAGTAGATTCTGAATCTTTGTTTTTACTGCTGAAAAGAACCACTTTAGGTTACAGCATCAGCTGGCAGACAAAATGAAGACGTTTGTGCTGCAAAGAAATAAAATCTGCTCTTTGCTTAAGCTGGAAATATAACAGTGTTCTCATAAGTCACCTGAGGCAGCAGCCCAGCATGTGGATTGCTGCTGAGATGGACTGTTCACACAACATAATTTAGAAGTACTAATATTGCCTGTATCAGCCTCTCCTTGCATTTGAGACACTAGATTTCCTGTGTAGCCAAGGTAGAGCATAACTGTGGATTGGGTCATTTACAAGGGTGAATGCAACACCACACATACTTTTATGGAGGTTAGATGTAACAAAGAAGGTAGAAGTTGGCTTTGTAATTACCATTAAAAAAATAAACTTTTAAGAAGTTCAAGCACATAAATGAAAGGTGTAGATTCAGGAGCAAAGTAAAGGTTTTTAAAAGGAGAATAACACTGTTAAAACCTGTTCAGAAATTAACTACATTAGCATAAGGCTTATTAAAAGCCAGGCACATCTGACCTCTGCAGCCAGTGGAGGTCCAGAGTGGAGCAAATATCTACTTGCAGCCAATGGAAGAGTCCATACTAAAGCCCATAGATGCCCAAAGGAGGCTGTGACACCATGGAAGATCTGTACTGGATCAGGCTTCTGGCAGGATCTGTGGACCCATGGAGAGAAGAACCCATACTGGAGTAGGTATTCTGATAGGACTTGTGATATTGTGGGGGTTCCACAGAGCATTCTGTTGATTCTCTACTCCTTGTCAGTCAGTTCACCACATATTATCTCTGCCTCTTCCCTCTCAGGTGGAGGACCCATTACTCTATCCAGCAAGGATATATGTTTATCACAGTGGCACTAATTGGCCTGAACTTTGGTATTGGCTTTGACCTAAAATAGCACCTTTAGAAAGTTTTGGGAAAACAGAAAAAATCCTACTCCAGCCCCAGGCAGATCCTGCCTCTGCTTCAGCCAATTAGCATCTCTGTGAATGAATATATTTGAGGAGGAAAACATGATTTTGTTGCTGATTTTTCCTTTGCCTTGGGGGTTTTGGGCTTGGGCTTTTTGTGAAGGGAAGTTCCCGCTTATATTTAGGAATAGAGGAAGACAGACCCAGTTCTGTGGAAGAAGGAGGGGGAAGATGCCATGGATAGCCCTCACCTCAGGTGGTGAAATGTAGCAGAGAAGAAGGTGGTCTGAAGTCCAGGAAGCCTGAGGAAGCTGACATGGAGGAAAGCCAGCAGTGACTGGGCCAAGACACAGATCTCTTAAATGGGAAGCTGTTACTTTGAGAGTACCTGTGCCAGAGCAGTTCAGTGACACCATAGCCATGGGGACGACCCACACCCTGCCCCACCTCCACTCCCATGAATAGAGAAAAGACAGTGGCTGTTTCTGGGGAAGAGGGGATGGGGCTGTCCCTAGGTTGCTTCTTGAAAGGACTGCCTGGGTTCTGCTGCCCTGAGGGCATGTAACAGACCAGGGAATCTTTAGAGAGCTCCTTACCTCTAGCTATTGTTTTGTGCGGCTCCTGATTTGTTTTGTTCATTGGGGAATGTACTGGGACTTATTGCTAAAAGTAAATAAACTTTTTCCCCCGAGTTCACATAAGTCTAACACCTTAAGTGGCAAGTTAGTGCTCCCTGTTTTTTTTCAGCTCATTAGCATTTGCTAATTAATCTATCCCAGACTGACCAGCTGGTCTAATGTTGACAATGGCCACCATCTCTAAGTAAGCCTGCAAATGGAAGTGTTGCACATGAAAGGAATTTAAGAAAAAACCACTTCCTTACAAACACAAGGGAGGATTTGAAAGCATTCTCTCCGAGGTTTTTTGTTTGTTTGGATTTTTGGGGTATTTGTCCTGATAACATACTTTTAATCACTATTTTGGCTTTCTTTGAAATATTAGGGGTATAGGAGGCTACTTTTTTTTGCATATTTATAGAACAGGGCTAGTACGAGATGTTATCTTCATTGTGGCCCTTTTATTATTAATCCAAAATCTAGTAAACATTCTAAGGAAAGCTGAGTCACAGATCTCAATGAAGCAAAGAAAGACTCAGGTCCATACAAGGATTTTATTAAATAAGATGCTTCACTCAAACAGACAGGATTTATTTCATTAAGGAACGATGAATAAAACGGCTTAGAGAGGATGGATTTTAAGCATAAGCAAATACCAGGGGAAAAGAAATAGGATTTCTCTTTTTTACCTCTCATTTCAAAAAAGTTATCTTTCTTAATAAAAATTTAACATGCATTTGAAACTAGTATTAGAAAATAGAACCCTCTGAAATAATAGTGACATCTTTACATTAAAGGCAAAATAAATTTGTGATTTGTAATTTGGTTTCTGGGGAGGTGATGTATTTCTTCTTCGAAGCATATCATCTGCGGAGGAAGCTGACAGGTGGAGAGTGAAGTCGAGCCGTAAAGGATCATCCTAACTTTATCGGCAGCTGTCAGATAATTTCATGGGCCTGAATCATCTCCAGGAGATGTATGTGGAGAGGGGCATGCTGTGGATCGAGCTGCCTCTGCAGCATCCTTTTCCCTCCTGGCTGGCATGAAGGGCTGGCTGATTTCTCAGCTCATCCAGGAACCCAGATTCCAAGAAAATGACCTGTGGTCCACATTGCCTTGGGCATCAAACAGCACAGTTCAGAGAAGCTGAACTCTCTCTGAAAGAAGCAGCTGCTTCTGTTTTACTGAGTAGCAAAAAGGAGCACCAACAATGAAAGGAGTAGGGCAACACTGGGTTTGGTTTTTTCCAAATATCAATTGCTCAAAGCACTAATGAGACACGCTGTTAATCAAACTGGTCTGGGAAAGAATATCCTCGGTGTATTTCCATGAATTTATCTCACAACAAGAGAATAATCTAGCCCCTAAAGTCATCCCTGACCATTCAGAAGCCAGGGCAGTGTTTAGAAGCTGATTAGATAATAATGATAATTACAGAAAAATTCCCATATGGCCATTATTATATCAATTTTGCTGCTAGTAATTATGGTAACTCCTGCAACAAACCCACCTTGCATCATCACACAAACTAATTAAAAGGTAATTTCCACATCTGCAAATGTTTTTGCCAATGGCTAAATTAAAATGGAGTTTGTGAGTATACTACAAGGAGCCCTAAAGCTTGTAGAACTCACTGTTTTAAAACCTGGGTTGTGCTTCAGGCGCTTCCACTTCTTCTGCATGCTCTCAGCAAGCAAGTAATCACCATCATACCTGCACACTCATCTGGAATAAAAACATGCAGTAGTTTTTCTTTCTAAGAGAAGGATCCTGATCAATATCAGACAATCTTTTCAAGCATTAGTGCTTCAAATTTAGGGGCTTAAAATATTAAGTGGCATAGTTGTCAGTAACTTAAAGCTAGCACTTAGTTCACGTGATTGCCAGATGTCCCTTTCAAACCCTAACATTCTGTGATTCTGTAAAAGAAAAATAGATCATAAGACATGAGTAGTAACATGATTCCAAACTGGAAAACAGCACTACTAATAAAATTATGAATAGCCAATAAAATATGAAAATGTCAGTATATTTAAAATATTGGGCCAATGCAGCCTGTATTTATACTTTTCCTTAACTCAGCATTTCTCGTCTGAAATTATATTGTAGTTTTTGATATGTGTATTTATTGCAGAAGCATATACTTAACATGGTTTGAAATTAAAGAAGAACAGTTACCTGAGGCCAGAGTTTCAATTAAAGTTGGGGAGGAGAAATGTATAATATGTAAAATGCTGGGAGTGTGCCTACTCCCAGCACACTTCAATACTCAAGTGTTTTCTTGAGTTTTATGTTCAGTTTTGGGCACCTCAATACAAGAAAGACATTCAGATGCTGGGGTGAATCCAAAGAAGGGCAACAACGCTAGTGAAGGGCCTAGAGGGCAGGTCTTGTGAGAAGCAGACTATGCAAAAAGACTTGAGGTTCCACATGGAATTTCTGAGGAGAACCATAAACTGCTTTGTTCTATGCCTTCTATGCCTCTGTCTACATTCTAGAGAAAGCACAATTATCACAGAAGTACAGAATCACTCTGGGTGGAAAAGGCCTTGTGGGATCATGGAGTCCAACCATCTGCCCTATTTACAAGTTCACCCCTAAACAATATCACTTAACACCTCATCCAAACAGTCTTTAAACACACCCAGGGCTTGAGACTCAACCACCTCCCTGGGAAGCCCATTCCAGTGCCTGACCACCCTTGCTGGGAAAAAGTTCTTCCTAATATCTAGTCTAAACCTACCTTGTTGTAACTTGAACCTATTCCCTCTTGTTCTATCACTAATTGCTCATGAGAAGAGACCAGCAGCAACCTCTCCACCAGGTCCTTCAGGTAGCTGTAGAGAGTGATGAGTTCTCCTCTCAACCTCCTCTTCTTCAAACTAAAGAGCCCCAGCTCTTTCAGTCTTTCCTCATAAGATTATAAGATTTATTGTGGAACAGGTGAAACAATAACATCCTACTAAATCTTCTTTTCATCTTCCCAGACCTTGAGGTTTCTCCATTCCCATTACTCCTTTGTGCTCTTAGCATCTGAAACTATCTTTGTGCACTCAACTTCCTTCCTAAATTCATAACCCTGATAAAGTGGCTCTGTGAATCCCTTCCAACACTATAATCCCACATCTGTTAGCCTGAAGAGGAACTGAAATATACATGAACTTGTCACATAACAAAGTGACCAACTGCCAGAGGTAGAACCAAACTAGTTACAATGTATTGCAAAAAAACAAGTGTCCACAGTTTTCAAACAAGTTTGAATAGTACCAGATTGGTGTCACTTAGCTATACAATAGTAGCAAAAGCACGAATAGGCAGCACTAATACAAAGGCAATCTAAAAAGGTTTAAAGATGGTGAAAGAAGGAACAAGCAAAAGGAGAGGATGATCTATAAGGCAGTTTAATTCACAGAGTGATGACACTCAGCCTCAGAGAGTTTCTGTAAGTAGGTGTTTTTTGCCATAGCAAGGACCTCATAACAGATCTGCTGCTCCAAGGAGGACTCAGAATAGCCCCTGACAGGACATCCTTTTATGCCTAAGCTAGATCAGGGCTCATGGCCATACATGGTAACTCACTAGAAATGTTTTTGGACTGAAGATCATAGCAAAACTGAGGAGGTCTCACTTGCTGGTATGGGTCAATTATTGGTAAGTCTCTAGCATTGCCACGGCAGGTGTACCTGCCATAAAGCCTGTTAAATATGCTGTCTAATGAGTGTGATGCCCTGTCTCAGACAAAATTAATTCAAGCAAGAGAAGTATAGTGTTTGTCTCAGATGTTTTTTCATCAAATTACAGTGGAAAAAAAACCTGTTAAAGGTCATGTCTGATTACTGTAACTGCACTGCTGCATCTTATTGACCTTAGGGAAACCACAGTGCTGGGAATGTACTTGCTAAGAATTAAAAATATTGTTCATCTTAGAAAAGTGGGGAAAAAATTGGTTTATTGCAAACTTCATGCTCATATTTTTACAATTTTTATTTCTTTAACATCAGAGGCCAAATGTTGAACTTGATCGGCTCTGCAGCAATTTCAGGACACAAAGATGAAATGTTGTGTTGGTTCCAACATATCCTGGAATATATTTTCTGTTCTAGGTAATTGTATTATGTTTATACACGTCTCTTTTGTCTTTTTCTAGTTCAACTGTTTTTTCCATAAAATATAAATGCAGGAAGAGGAAAGAAGATAAAGAGGAAGGGGTTTGGATTTCCATGGTAGGTTTCCCAATACATGAAAACAACCAAATAACATCTATGTAAAACAATGTACTTATGAAAGTGCTCAAGTAGCAATCTCCAATCTCTAATTGCCTCCAGAATTCTTGATCTTTAGCATTTCTTATGTTTAAGCATGTTAAACAGGTCTTTTGATCTAAACAAAGTTGTGTTTCATGCTTATGCTAGTTGTGTGAATGCAGTTCTGTGTACATTTGAATTTCTCTCTCTCATACCTGCGCCTCATACCTTCACTTATACTGAGACTCAGTTAATTATAAGTACCTCGATACGAGTTATTTTCAAACACACCTCAGAATGTAGTGCATCATCCAAATCATGTTATTGTTGGTTAATTAATAAAAACAATTATAAATAATTTTCCTTATGGCTTTCCATTACAAGTATGTGGTTTGGCTTTAGTATTTATTTCATTAAGAGCTGCCATAATTAGGGAAGTGCTTATAGATAGTGACAGTAAAGGTAATGTTCATTTATTCATCTGCAATATACATTGCTTATGAAATTCATAGAAAGTACTGTTCAATATTTGTATTTAACAATGGTTTTAATTTAACATTTAAAAGTGATAGCTAGCACTCAGTAAGGAATTGCTGTACTATATCTCAGTCTGGAATTAGCTATCATTAACTTTTGCAGCACCAAGTTTGTTGGTGGTGCTAACTTTCACTCTCTTGTGGTCCTTTGGCGTTCATTCTTTATCTGATATTGATAAGTAAAACTGCTGAATTCCTAGTACTGTGTTAATTTACATCAGCCACAGATCTGGTAGCAGCTCTAGCATGGACTCACTGTGCATTTGGAAGTAGACAGTTCTACCACCCTCTTATCTTTGTTCAGCCACAGTATTAAGCCTAATCTGGTCTAGCATCTGTTAAATTTTGCACTTCCCATTTTCTGTAGCATCCACAATGAACCATAACTGTCGCATCTGAATTCCTTTCTTATTAGAACTCGGAAGAAAGAACAGTTACTTCCATGAGATCACACAGACTCTCACAGAAGATTGAAGCGGCACAACTACAGCAGAGAAGTGATGAGATAGTTTCATCAGAAGAGTAGAGCCTGATGCGGTCATCAGCTATCATTCTCAGTGTTGATGAATTTTACAAAAGCATTATTAGCACATGTCTTTCTAAATCCTAGCAGGCTTTTTGTATAATTTGATTGTACTTTAGGCTTTTGTTTTCACAGTAAACTTTGCAAATTCAAGGTTTTTTTAACTTCTTTGTCTGAATAATTCATTGATGTCCAGCACTTGGGCTTTCCTTACAAACTGTAGCCCAGCCTCAATCATTACAGAAAGATGGGGCATCACATACATTTGTTTCTACCTTATGACTATATTTACATGGTGTTGTGATGCAGAGCACAGGGATTCCTGACCTAACTATGCTTGGGCTGGCACATGTGTGCGCAGCGCTACATGCTGGCTCAGCTTCCTAGAGTCAGAACTGTGTAAACAAGCCACTGTCTGATGTGACATGTACCACCTGTCACCTGGTTTGCATGAAGCACAGTTACCTTAGGAATCTCTGCACTATGATACATTGCACACTAAAGCAAAATATCATTTTCTACTTCCATAGTGTGTGAGCTCTATGATACACAGTGGGTATCCCTTACAGAATTCCCACTCACTCATCATGCCTTTCAAAGCCAGCTCATTTCTGCTACAGTAAAAGCCCCTGTGGTGACGGCACAAGGAAAAAAACCCTCCCACATGCACTCAGTTGATTGCATTGTTGGTTTGTGTATGACAATGATTAATATTATGCCAGCCTTTCTTCCATTTTGCCTTATGCCTCTTGTCTTCCATTGTGCTTAACAGTGCCAAAAGATTCAGTCTAAATTACCATAATCATTTTTAGAGTCTTATTCCTCTAACTTTGAAAACAGGGGTTTATTAGAATAAAATATATAAATGGTTCTATCTGTTCACTGTAGACAATCAGTGGGACTCATCTGACAAAACACAGGCATCTATAATGTAGATTTATGCTTCTGAAGAAACTATCTTTCCTTTTTAGTTCATAGGGAGAAACAGACTCTTCTGAGGAGCAATCTGTTTTATCCTAAAATAGACATCTAAAATAAGTCTAATGAACTGCATTCTAAGAGTACCTATTCATCTCCACTGACTAAAAGCTCCAAGGAAGACACCCACATTGTAGACACCTAGTCAGAAGAGACTAATCACATCCTTTCTGTCTGCAACCTTCCTATCTCTTTTTTGCCAAACTTTCAACTTCAAAGGCACACTGCACTTTTCCTTACAGTGGCCATACAACCCAGTAAAGAAATAAGCACCACAAAACTCATTGGTTAAACCTTAGAAAAATGTTCTAAGCAGATATTTGCAATTCCTGCTTTAATACTGCACAGTGGATCTGATACTGATCATACTCCCTGAGCATTACAGATGTCAGTGAGTGTTGCAGTGGTGGAGCGGGGAAAAGACGGCTTCCAGTGGCTCCCTCTCCCATTTCCCCCATAGGAAACGGGACAGAGGGGGCTCACTGGGTCTGCTCTGCTCCCATAAATGGCAGGTGGAGGTAGACGGCCCCACGTGGCGCCAACCCTGGCGCAGCAGGGGCAACCCCGGCCTCGGCCCAGACCTGACACCACACACCAGAGAAGCAAGACTTTGGTGCAGCTCTACCACCTCCCCCCCCAACCACAGAGCAGCCCTTCAACATCGCGGTCAGCTGAGGGGTGTCCTTCTTGAACTGAGGGGCCCAGAACTGGACACAATACTCCAGATGTAACCACCCCTCTTGCTAACCACCCCTCTTGTGATCCACCCCAGGATGCTGTTGGCCCTCTTGGCACACTGCTGGCTCATGGTCATCCTACTGTCCACCAGGACCCCCAGGTCCCTTTCTGCTACACTACTCTTCAACAGGTCAGTCCCCAACCTATACTGGTACCTGGGTTTTTTCTTGCCCAGATGCAAGACTCTACGCTTACCCTTTTTACACTTCATTAAATTTCTCTCTGCCCAGCTCTCTAGCCCAGGTCTCACTGAATGGCAGCACAGTCTGCTGGGGTGTCAGCAACACCACTCCGCTTTGTGTCATCAGCAAACTTGCTGACAGTGCATGAATAGATTTTCAAGAGCTCCTAGGAAAATAATGATATAAGTGTCCATCCTTTTATAGACTGAGTTTGGAAAAAGCAATAATAACCAAAGAATGAACTTTTGGTAGAGGTATGCAAACATATTATTGCTGTTAATATTTTTTCTATAGTGCTTCTATTAAAATTTTGTAATATATTATTCAACTCAGTCTAAACTTACTGGTTCAGTTTGCTAAACACTTTATCTAAATCTATATATATATCCTGCATGAAGCATCTGAATTTCAATGCACAGTGTATATTTGAAGTGGAAGGACTACTTTTCCTATAGGAGGTATTGTGATTTCTTTGAAGTAATGTCTACAAAACCCAAAGAATCTATTTGATGCTCCAAATGACTGAAAATTAAAACCATCAGAAACAATTATCTCTTTAAGGAATTAAGGTATTCTTATTTTATGAATTTTAAAAGGTCAAAAGTAACAGAATAACATACAAAGTAGATTATTTCCAAAACCACAACAAACAGCTGTTCTTCTGTATGTGTAAGATATGCCTTAAAAATCCAGCCATGAGAAATTAGTGTAGCTAGACTTTTCAGAGACAGAAAGAAAAAAATAAAAGCTATAGATCCATCTGGCATTTTCAAAGCACTGTTGACTCATGTTTGGAATGACAAACATTGAGATATATGATTAGTGTTGTAATGTTTTCAGAGCAAAGCTCTTGAATCTGGGTGCCAAAGATACTGCATTGACCTGTGTCATGTCTAATACTGATTAAAGGTTGTACAAAATAGACTTTGAATCTAACAGCAAGATATCTATTGACATTTTCTAGCACAGACAACAGTTCTGCCAGCTTTGGCTGTTAGGTCTCACAAACTGAAGGAAGGTCAGTGCCAGTGGGTGTTTAAGCTTCATAAGCAGTGACACAAGTGACTCAGCAGCTGGCACTTCAGTATGACTCGGCCCTGAACGAGATCCCAGCACACTCCTAAACTGAACTCATCTATGTGAAACAACATTTACAGATGCAAAACTGGACTCTTTATAGTAATCTTAAAATCTTGTCACACTTTCCATAAGTAATCTAGGGGAGTAATGTGAACAGAGGAACTGAGGAGCAGCAGGTGCATCCTCGAACAGCAAAATTTATTCCTGGAATGTATTACAATATCTTCAGTGCAAACAGAATTCTAACCAAAACACTTAAATAGTAACACAACCCTAAATATCTTGAATTGAGAAAATCTCTTTATTTTTCACTTGTCCCTTACTAAATCCCATTTCTTAGACTTCTACTGAAAACATTTTCCCATTCCAACAGAACACCTCTCCTTCTCTCTGCATCCTCAAGCACCGAAGGTGGGTAAAATTATGCCACTATTGCAATGCGGTATAGATTGAAGTATCGCATGTTTGCAATCATAACCCACTAATCCACTCCAATAATTAAAAAAAAATACCATAAGAACAAAGAACAAACAAATATAGTAGTATAATAAGTTATTTTATGCATTTATTCGTTGTATGTACTCACCTAAAGCTACTCTTTTTGCTTTTGTGGGAAGAGTAAATCTATATTTGACCTTAGACCTTTCTGAAAATTGAGCTGACCTGGAATCATAGGTAGGTAAAGCACTGTAATAATGGAAGTTGAAAATCAATACACTGCTTTACGGGGTCATGCTGAAGTCATTTCGGTTTCAATGCTAAAATGACACCTGGCTTTTGTAAGATTTCTTTCCATTGCCAATTAACTTCATAACAGTTTTGTGTCACAGCCAAAAATGTTCTTGACAATGACTTTGTTTCATCCCAGCTTCTAAAATTTGTGGCAACCTAACAGTTACAGAGTATTTTTGCAACACCAAATTATTTTGTATAAAAAAGTAAGTGTATGTTTTGTATATTTTGTTATTTTGTATAACAAACATTTGTACCCTGTTCCACTCAAACAACACTAAGAGTAACAACCAGACTTGGAGAAGTGTTGTATGCAATATAATATGATTAGCTTCCTTCTTAAGATTTTGACTCATTTTTGCATGTGGATCTCTTGGAACAGTTTGCTGCCGGGAAAGTTTGGAAAACCAAATATGTTCTCAGATAAAACTGCAGTAAGTTGAAGATGCCCCTCTAATAGAGTGTGCTATCCTCACTGTGTGCCATGCCTCAGTAAACAATTTAAGGGGAACAGACTGGTAATGTAATCACACTCATATCTATCTTGATCACACTTAAATATATCTATCAAACAGGATCCTTTCAAATACCTGCATAGATACGCTGCGATTTTCTAGCTCCTACATTCTGCTGTCATTTTTATTCCAATCACATGTGCATATTCATCTCAATGTGCAGTGAGGATCTAAACAAGTCAGAAGAAATGTCAGAAACAGAAATATATGGTTGAGAGGCAAAGAATAAAGCATTTTAAAGTACTCTGTAGCGCAGCAGTACAATGTCTTTGGTAAGAGGTCTAGCAGAATTTTTTTTGTTGTTTTTATCTTTTTTTTTTTAATACCATACAATCAAATATGTTCCAGTCTCTCCTTGGGACTGTGGAATTTTGAGATTTTACTTCAGGCTCAAAAAGATGTAATTTTTAGCACTCAGTGTGACTAATTTTTTTCTATGTTAGGACTTGAAGATAAGTTCTTCTTTGTCTCAAATTGGTTCTACCACTGGACAATGCTCAAACTTTCTCTATCAATTCTTGTGAGCATTACACTAATAAAGAATCATAGAATCATAGAATCATTAGGGACTGGAAGAGACGTCAAAAGATCATCGAATCAAATACCCCTGCCACAGCAGGATCACCCAGACCAAGTCACACAGGGACACACCCATATTGTTGTCTAGAAGTTCTAAGCACCTACAACACAGGCTTTAAGATGAAAGTACCTTCCCCACCGTAAGTCACTATCGAATCATAGAATCAGTCAGGGCTGGAAGGAACCACAGGATCATCCACTTTCATCCCCCCCTGCCATGGGCAGGGACACCCCACCCTAGATCAGGCTGGCCAGAGCCTCATCCAGCCTGGGCTTAAACACCTCCAGGGATGAGACCCCAACCACCTCCCTGGGCAACCCATT
>JAOXOE010000001.1:12918236-13016579 GCA_028565055.1 Phoeniculus purpureus
GGAAAAGAAATGTTGTTAACTACTAATGGCATGAAATTTTAAGAGTGCATCATTGCACACGCCACGGTTTCCTTATATTTTGGTTTTTCATTACTTCTGACGTACGGCACGGTATAATATCACAGAATTCAGAACTATGAGCAATATGTCACAAAGGCATAATCTAGCACAACCAAAAATCTGTACTATGAATGCTGACTCAACCCTGATAATGCTGCAGCTGGAAAATTACCAAAGAATGTGAAGATTCTTCTCAGCCTTTTCCAGCAATTCATTTTTTGTTCAGGTTTCAGTTATTTCTGCCCACTCACTTGACTGCTTCTGCATGATCCCGTTTGCTGATTACTAGCACAGGAAAGGGCTTTTGTTTGGAGGGAGAAAACTTGCAAATTGTGAAGAAAAGCAAAACTACTGTTTTCCTGTGCAAAACCGTGAGTGGGTATTGGGATATGTACTAAAACAAACAAGCTACTAAAACAAATGTGGGTGAAAGTGCTTGTGCAGAGGTAGCATTGTAAAGAAATAGTTAATTTTATGTGCCTAAATAAAGGCACCATAATGAATATGCTGTGAAAATAAATTTATAATTTCACATGAGTTTTAAATTTCAAATTATGGATGACATACAGAGTCAATCAAGGACAGATGGCCACAAGCCCCCAAATCATTGCACCTTCTTTGCCAGGCTGGTTTTAAATTCACAGAATGACTCAGTGAACTTGAAATGTCATGCTGTATTCTACCAAGAAAATTATGCAAGGCTTTAAAATTTATCACTGGCATCTTAAATTAATCCTAGAACTAATTAGGACGCTTGCAGACAACTCAGGATCCAAGTGCTCTCTGTTCCTATTGACTTTTTCATACAGAAAGTGAGGGTTCAGTACTAAAAACATGTAATAGCACAACCTTTTGCTCTTGCCACTGTCAAACAAAAGCAGAGCAGTTATGTAGGAGAAAATGCATATTTTATACTCTTCAATCACATTATGTTACCATGTAAAGGCAGGCTTGGTTTTGGCTGTAGGTTTTAGTATTATTCTTAAAGTAAATCAAAAGTAAATCTTAAAAGTAAAATCAAAAGAAGCAGCAAAGGTAGCATTGAAAAATAAAAGGATTTTTTTTTAAATGTTCTGTTAAAATTAGAGCCATCTCCATGGTCAATTCTATGTTGCAGTGCACAGTAACTAATTAGCTAAAGAAATTGGAGAGATTGGGTTTTGGTTCTGTCTGTGTCAGTGGTTGGCCACGCTGGCCAGATCCAGAAAAAATTCTGATTAGTAAAAGTGCTAATGAGCTGAATGAAGGACAAGAAAGGTTCACTAGCCAATTAAAAGTTATGGGCAAAAAGGGACAGGCTCAATTTGGAGGAAAAAAACTCAAAACATTCACACAGCAGAAAAAAAACCACCACCAAACATACAGAGAACAATCACATGGCTCTTAAATGCCTGGGACAAGCTCTGTTACCTCCTTTTCTCAGCGGAAAAACCCTGAGCAGTCCTTTTCCCTGTAGTAATGTGGCTTCTCCACCACCACAGCAGACAAGTCCTACGTGATCTTCCTCCAGCTTGCATGGAGTTTTTCCACAGGCTGGGGGCTCTAGCACCTGACTACTCCAGCAAAGCTCCATCCCTCAGAGTCAGGGGTTCCTTTTATGGTAAGTCCATGTCCTCATAGCCACTCCCCTGCTCCCATGGGCTACAGATGGGACTATCCCCCTCCATGCAGTTCACTTTTGCTTGGACTCAGCTCTTCCACTGAGCTCTGGGGTTTTCATAGACTCACTCTCCCAACTCCATCACCATGCTTCTGGGGTAAAATAGGTGTCATGGTTTGCTCAGCTGAGTGAATGACATGGCATCCCAAAACAACAGGAAACAAAAACTTGTTCCATAGTTTCCCACCACTCCCAGTATGTTTATTAACAGAGACAGTAATTCATTCAAACTTCCAAAGGTGAGTGACTAATTGAAGCTGAGGGGAGCTTCTGTCTTTATGAAGGTTCTTACCAGGTCTGCACCAGCAACCTGTTCTTCCAGTATCCAAAGTCCCACCAGGCTCAAAGTACAGGAGTTCGACTGAATGTTGTGATCCTGACATTTGTTACTCTAATGGGGCTCTATTTCAAGTTATTGAGATATAAGTTTAAAATACTGTAAGTAGACATAACCTGCCAATTCTCTTTTTCAGAAGTCAAGGGTTTTCCTCATATTGATGAAGAATGATATAGTAGAAAAGTTTAAAAGCCAATTTTACTATTGCTCACGCCTCTCTACTTACTTATCACCTATTATTGTTTTCATGATTGTATGCAAGGTTTTTAAAAAGAGATGTTTAAATCATACCCACTTGGGGTTGGTTAGGCTGCTGGTCAGTGACCTGCTATTCAGAAGTGACAGTCACCCAGCACTCAACACCTTGTATTGATGGAAACTTATGAACATCTCTGACTTAAATCCAGAACAAATGTAGAAGCCTAAATTTAAACTTGTACTTTAGAAAAATCTACACTTCTTTTCAGAACTAAGGAAGATTCTATCCTCTTCATGTAGAGAAGCTGTTAGCATGTTTGGCAGCCACTCTTTTCCTGTAGCGTGCCAATCATACTGAGCAGGGCTGATAAAATCACACAACTGTACTGAACCAAGCTGAAGTATAAAAGCAAGGAAGACAACTGAAACAGAACTGTTTGGAGAAAGCTGTTAAAGTGTTTTTAAGTGAGCACCAAATGGAACAATTAACATTCTGGATTACTTATTTTCAAACAATTTTTGTCCTAAAAGGTCCTTTCCAATGTTTCTGCGAGAACATTACTATGATGGTTTTTTATAAATAGAGAATTACATTCTGTCCATCTTAAATTTGATCCTTTGCTAAAGAGAAACTCTTTCAAGGAACCCATATAAATAGCTTTAAAAATAGTGACTTGCACAAATTTGTTGCACTCAAGGCATGGATTTCAATGCAATTTTCCTCTATGGACTCTTTTATTTCTTACAACCTTCTGTCAATATTGTTCAGCCCAAATCTCCTCTAAAAGGAATTATTCCTATTATCATTATAATAATGAGCCACAGGCAAAAGCAAGTTTGCAGAATTCAAAGTTGATTAATTTAGCTTTGTGCCAGATTAACTGTCCTATCTTCTCTGACTGATTACAAAAGGAGACTACAGCAACATAAAAGTTATTGTTCCTCAGACAGATGACTCTTGCAAACTATTCTATGACAACTGTCAGAAGAGAACAATCACTTACAAGGTTATGACCAAATGAAGTTCGAAGATTTGTCTTATCTACTAAATAATTAAGTGCCAGGTGCAAATTCCAGATATGGCAGTGACTGTACAACTACCTTCTCTCCACCGGGTATTCTCTGCAGAAAAACCCACGTGCCTGAATTGCATACGTAAGAGACCCAGTTCCTGTGGCCTGTGTCAAATGTAATGTGTGCGAACTAACCCTCCAATGTGTCAGCAGAAAAGCTGACACTGCAGGGAATGCACACGTGAGACCCAGGAAAGCCATCCAGCGACTCACAGAAGTCCCTCAGAAAAAAATTGTGGGCAGAGTTGTAATGAGTGATGTTCTTCCTACAGGTCATGACTGCCTCTGCCTCACCAGAGGAATTATCACTTATGCAGTCGGGAAAAATGACAAGAGATTCTAGTTCTGTTATCTTTTTTTCTCCTTCTCCACCAGTGAATTAAAATAACACAAACTGCCCAACTGCAGAGATATTCTTTTGTTAAAATATGACATTATTTGTGTTGGCTCAAAACCTACTCTTAACTATTAAATTATGAATCAGATGAGATTAATGTTAGCTTTTGCACCTAACAGTAGTGTTATTTCTGATGGGAATTTTATGTGAAACCATACTCAGATGGTACAGATTTTATCTAAAACTATCACTTTTACAGCACACAACCACTGCTTTTCTGTTATTATTAATTACTGCCACTGTTGGTATCACTATTAAAAAAGAGAAGAAAATGTAACACACACGTTCCCTGTTAGTTACATAACAGAGACCTACTTCTTCATAAACACAAGAACTAAACTCGTTCATTTATTCTCAATTTATTTTTTTCCGAATAAGTAGCAGTTGAAAGGCTTTTGGAGTTAAAAATGCTGCCTTCTACTGATACTTCAAGTGTAGCCTCAGGTAAATCACTTCACCTGCCCAAGCCTTTCAATCTCTATCCTGTAAAAGAGGCTAACAACACTTATCTCCCTCAGGAATTGCATTAGGCTTAATTCATTACTGTTTCTAAAACAGATGATAAACATCTAGTTTCCAGGATACAGTATCCACTATGACTAATAGATTAGCTCCTGGTCGATACACTATATAAGTTCAAGTCCTTTATAACATTCTCATTTGAGCTAAACAACTGTGACTCTCCACTGTAAAATGTCAGGAAATACTTTCATTTTAATTTTTAGCCTGCAGGAAAAATATGAACTTTGAATGGGTATTGCTCAAGTAAATGTTGTTCCTAACAAATAATTCATGATTTTTTCTATAAGCTGATCTTCACAAACAAATAGCTCTTACAGGCTCACTTTTATGAAGTTCAGCATTATTCGTAGCACAAACCATGTTAAACAGTGTAAATTAAATATATGTTGTTGTGTCTACAGGTGTAGACTGGCTTCTTGACAAGAAGAGATAAGGGTACAAAAAATGTATTGAGGTGAAACTGTAGCACACAGATTAATGTTCTGTCTCACAAAATTATAATCCACTACTTAGCAATTGCCAGAGATACTACCCTGCATCATTTCATTGGGGTTGTGTCATAATGCACGACAGCAAGGTGGGTGTGACTCAACTACCCCATAAAGAACCAGAGATACATGAAACAGGATTGAGAATGGAAATTAAATGGAGCAGGATGGTTCCAAGCACAGTACGAATGGAGATGCTAATGATGCTGGGATCTAATAGAGGTAAAAGGGTTTTCCAAGAGATAGAGCATGCTTTTAATGGCTGGACTCAAGGGAATTTGAGCCTTTGAGAGACATACTGTGATGACAGCCCAGAGCCAATATTTAGGGAAACTGAGGCCATATCAGAGAGTGCTGAGCCCTAACCAACTCACAAACTTTCAGACAACTGATCTGTATGATATGTACTGAGTACGACTCCTAGCTATTGGAGGTGCCAGTGCATCCCACAAGCTCCATGCAAGTTTTGAGCTCAGCCAAAGGTAAGGAAAATTGCAAGATCTTTTTCCTTTGAGGAGCAAAACTACCTAGCTGCCACTGAGCTCAACATCTTGTAGGATCTATAATCAAATATCCTCTGTCAGTATGGATAAAGTCATCTAGTTCCAGAAGCAGACAGTAAGATTAAATTTTCCATCTTGCCACAAGTGCATACAATAACTGAGAGTCGCCCTTCTCCACTGTACTTGCAGGACCTCAGAGGGTACAGTGGCTGACAGCAAGTTCCTGCAAACATTATAAACAGAAATGTAGTGTCTGCCTCAGAATTGAATAAAAAAGTTTACTAATTTGCTTTAGGCAGAAGTCCTCTTCATCACAAAGCACAAGCTGGGGAATCAACCAATAAAGTGAATGGCTTCACATGGAAATAAACGTTCATTACAGATAAGTCTTAATCAGCTAAATAGCTTCATGCTCAGATCATTAGAGGAGGGAACCAATTGTACTTTAGAAGCACATAAGTGTCACGGTTTAACACCAGATTAGCCCACAAAATTATATTCTGCCCAACCGAGAAGAAGAAAATGTTCTCCCACCCCCCTGGTGGGGAGAGAAAAGAGGTAAAGTAAACACACTTCTGGAAACGGGAACTAGAAATATTACATTTTATTGAATTTTATTAAAGACTTTATCAAGTAGGAAAAAAGAACAAAAAAAAAAAGTGAAAGAGGAAAAGGGGAAAAAAACTGTGTTCTTCCTCACTCGAGTCCACCTCTCCCCCAGCCCAGACCTGGTAACCCCTAATTCCTAGGAAATGCTAAAAGCTGCAGAGACGGGAGTAAAAAGGAAAGACGGGGAATCTCCTAGGCAGTACTTAAATATTCAATTTAAGCATTTTCCTATGCTACAGTCCAAAATGGTGGGAAAGGATGGAGAGAAGAGATAAGGAAGGTAAGGGGAAGGGTCATTTTGTCTAAATGGTCAAATTAGCTGTTTGCTCACACTGTGTGTAAGATATTTCTTTCCTGGATTTACTTCTCTAAGACAAAATCTGGATGTCACTCTGGGAATATAGCTTATTCTGGATACCCTTTACATGAAGCAGTATGGATAAAATTATACCGTGCTTAGCCTCAGTGATGGTCTGCAGTCCATCAATGTCCTCCTTCTGAAACAGACTGTTATGTCACGTAACAGAGAACGCATCAAACGCTGTATAGCAAGTTCAACATGTATTTCTTACTGTTGCAGGTGTTTGAAGACAACAACCACACACACCAAAAAACCAATAACCTGTAACATATGACACTGTGTGGCCAGCCAGTGCCAGAGGAAGCTAGCCCTCACAATGGAGGAACAAGTACACAGAAGCAGGAATTATTAATTGAAGTGGACGCTGTCAGTACTAGAGCCCCACTATTTTTACATCCTAACTGGTTTTAATGTTTTCCAGCACAGACATAATCTGATTTATACCAAACACAAACTTTAAAGTCTAAAGCAGCCTCATGAAGAAGCAGCAGTGCCAGAACAGACAAGGCTCCTGGCTATGCTTCGCACCAAGGCAGTCTTGCCAACTCTGGTATCCAGAGACTGGTTGGGATCCCATGTTATCCAAATTTCATGTGGGCATATATAGTACCTCCAGCAGCTGTCTCCTGTTGGGAGATTTAATTTTCAATATGCAGTCTAACCTGCAGATGAGCCAACCATCCAAAGTACTATGATACTACCACTTGGAAAAGTGGCATAAAGCCGCTTTTGATCTATTCTACCATAGCTGCTCTCAGAGTCAAGCAGAGAGCAGAATGATGGAGCAGTGAATCTGTTTTGGTTTGTTTATATCTGAAAAGATGCAGGCAGCTTTAGGAAAGTATAAGTTTAAATTTTCAGTAAGTAAGACTGAATTCATCAAAAGATGTGTGTCTTATCTGTTAACTGGATTCTTATGGATAGAACAAAATAAAATCCCATTTATTTATCTCTTGAAAGAACACAATTATTACCACCAAGAAAGCAACGGTTTTGTATTGGCCTTACATTTCATAACAAGCATTTCTTGTTCTTTTTTCAGAGCAAAGATTCCAATTTTCATTCCTATCACATTCTCCCTTTCATGAAAAGTATTTCCACGATGTTCCAACTAATAACTGACTGAACCAGCAGTAGAAAGAGAATTTTTTGTTTATTTTTTATTTTGTGGCATCCAATAACCATGCAGACACAAGGTACTCTACTTTCCCTTGAAATGGTGTTATTCATGAGAATGTGCTTCAGCTTCTAATTTAACTATTCAGGCTTCTACCATTTTTTTTTGTTTTCAAATGGCTTCTGTATTACCGTTTGTTTTGGGGGCATTTTTCATACCAGCAGGGTAAGATCAGCGTTGACATTTGTCATGAGCTATTGAAGAGACAGCAGGAATACAGTGTTAATGTTGATAGCAGTTTTCAATTTCCATCGTACCAGCCTCAGAGCTCCTCCTGACATTATAACACTAACTCAAATATTAACATAAAATATTAAAAATACCGTATGGATGCTGTTTGTGAATACTTGTTGAGAATGCTGAAGAGACGCTTTGCTCACAATAAATATTTATAACGTTGCTTTAATGGCACAGACATTAGCTGTAAAGAACTTCCATCAGAGCACTGAAGCCGTGGCAAAGCCCTCCTCTTATTCAAAGCACATTGAAATGCAGTGATAGTTTTCCCTTAAATGTCTGGAATCTCCACTGCTGTGAACTTTGTCGACTCTTACCATGCCAGTAAGGCTATCATATTGCAAGACTTACAGAAACATAGAACTATCATATGACATCGGGCAAAGGATAACCAAGAACAGTTTCGTGATAAAGTTGTTAGAACAAGACTTGCAATAGATGCCACTTTGGTACTGAATACAGAGAGATCTCTTAAGCTAAATTCCTGGTCTCAGTGAAGTTGAACAGAAAACATCCCTTTGTATCTGATGGAGAGAAATGTGTTTTCAAAAGCTAATGTAATCTACATCTTAGAAATGTAGACACTGTAGAGGTCAGTAAGCAGGTTAAAAATTGTATGTTTTGTAACTTAGCCTATACAAAAGGCAGTTTGCTAACATTTCACACATCTGTATATGTTTGTTTGAACACTTCAATGCATATACATTTTCCTTTGAATCCTTTTATATTAATATATATGTAGAAAGAACATGGTTGACTTATGGGTAAAATGTTGCCCTCATCAGTACAGCTTATTGTGTCCTATGCTGGTGTAAGTCCAGGATGCCATCCGCTGTCTGTATCAACCTGGGTATAATGATCAGGACTTATGTACCAGGCCCTTATCTTCTTTGGCACCTGCTAGCCAGAGGTGCAACATTTGCAGAATAACTTCTGCATAAATCGATATTCCTGCTAGAGCAGGGTTCAAATACTTGGGAACAGCACCTTCCTAAGCCAGTTGAGGAACAACAGCCACAAGCAGTCACATAGCATGCAGGGATGCGCACAAACACATGCAAGACATTTCTCTTTCACCAAGAATTTCCTAACAACCCTCTCCCAAGCAGAAAGACCCCGTCTTTCCAGTAGAAGGAAATTTGGTGGAAAGAACTTAAATCAAATACAGCATAATTTATTGTATTTTTTTCTTCAATCCTGTAGAAGCATGAAATGTCTCAAAAGCACTTTATTTATGTATGTTTGAACTAAAAGAGCAGCGTTGTCCATTAGTGAAGATAAGAGATGTAGATTGATCAAATGAGAAATAGATGTAACATCCATTAGCGGTAATGGGAGTTCTGTGCATGAAAGTGTGGAGCAAAACATTTCTGCTTGCTTTTGCGAGTAATGTTTTCTGTATCAAGTGCAAAGCCTAAAACAATAGGCAGGCCTAAGACCAGCTCTCTCAACACAAAATAGTCCAACCAATATAAATATGAGTTAAAAGGGCATTTCAGCTGACAGTCAGTGAGCTGTGGCTCAGTGATAAACCCTGGCAAATGGGGTTTATAAATGGGAACACTGACAGATTCCCTGCCCTCACAGCCACTGTCGTTATCTGTTGCATTGCACATTAAACACACCTATCACCTGATAAATACATAGCGTGTTGAATCTGATAAAACTTTTACTGAATCAAATAGACAAGGAGTTGCACATGATAAACAAGCTTCTGTATCTGATCCATCAGTTTCAGAAACAGATAAGTAAACAACTGAACATGATACAGTACATCACTGTCAGATGATTAAGGTCACCCGTTGGGAATTGCTGTCCTTTGAATAAAAGCTGTGGTTGAAAAATCTGAAGGTTTTATTTATCTGTTTTTAATTGGATTCTCAAGCTTTTAACTAAACTTCCTGAACTGACTAATGTAAATGCAAAGAGAATCCTACTCTACCAGTACTCCCAATACTGTACAGTGACTTGCCTACTCTGATCTCTGCACCCCAAGTGTATATGGTCACTTCCTTTATAAGGAATGTTTGTTTCAGCATATATGTTAAATATTTTGTCAAAAATGACCCAGAAGGTGAAAGTTAGTTAGATTAGACAGATCTTTACAAAATGCAGTGTAAATTATTTTGCTAAAATGATGACAGGAGCACCCACAAAAGTATTTTTCCTGCTGGAAGCTCTTCTAACAGGTAGTTTTGCAGGAGTACTGAAAATCTGCAGTGAGAAAAGAGCACACCCATCAGCAGGCTACTGAAGAAGACCTGTTGTTAAGCATGATTCAGAGAGTTGAGTAGATTAGCTTTTTAAGCGACAGCGGTGTGCTGATTATGTGTCACATGAGGCTGAACTGCCGGATATGAGGGTTAATATTTTATGGGAACCTCCTAAACCTGCTCAGTATGGAGCTGGGCTTCATGTATTCCTCTGCTCTCGGTTCTTTCTAAATGCGTTTGTCAAGTACACTTGAATACACCGCTGCATTTAGCTAGTAGCAAGATCAAATGAGAACATTCTACCTGTGCAAACCAGTTCTGCACGCTGGATTGTACATATATTGTAGTCGTGGTCTTTTCTCTACACACCACAGTCATTTGTCTTCCCCATTCATTGATCTGCAGAGCCAGTAAATGTCAATTTGACACATGCCAGTCAGATTCTCGGACTCTGGTCAGTGACTAGTCCCCAGAGCAAGAAGTAATAACCCCTAGCATGGATCTTTACCGATGGAACCAACCACAGTGAAGAAGATGCTGTCTAATGACTTGATACAAGTTTTTTCATACATCTGTTTTAATCATAAAGTAATCTAATAACACACCCATGTCTTTCTAAACTTACTGCAATTATCTCAGCAAATTGAGAGTAAATATGAAAAAACAATATTTTGATGGGCTTTTTTTCTAAATTAATATTTTTTTCAATGTCATTCAGAGTGCCTTCAATACAAGAAGGACATGGGCCTGATGTAGTGGCTCCAGACGAGGACCACAAAAATGATCAGGGGACTGGAACACTTCTCCTGCAAGAACAGGCTGAGTGAACTGCAGTTGTTCAGCCTGGAGAAGTCTCCAGCCCCGGGGGACTGACAGTGACCTTCCAGTACCTGAAGGGAGCCTACAAGAAGCTGGAAAGGGGCTGTTTAGAAAGTCCTATAGCGATAGGACAAGGGGCAATTATTTCAAATTAGAGAAGGGTAGATTTAAATTGGATGTTAGGAAGAAGTTCTTTAGTATGAGGCTAGTTGGAACAGGTTGCCCAGGGAGGTGGTTGAGGCCTCATCCCTGGAGATATTCAAGGTGAGGTTTGACAAGGCTCTGGGCAACCTGATCTAGTTGAGGATGTCCCTGCTCACTGCAGGACATTACCTCTAATGCCTAATGTATTTTTCCTATGCAGTTTCATAATATGAAACAATTCTAAACAATATTTTCACGTACATGCAATTTTGATTAATTTTATAAAAGTCTAATGAAAATAAAAAGACTACAGTTTAATAAAAAAATTACTCTGAAATTTCTTTTTCATAAATAGAAAGAAATGTGCTGTGGCATCTTGAAGAGCCTCCATTAAATCCTCCTCTGTATATAAACTAATCTGATGGATAGACTGTCAGACAGATATTTTGTCTGAGGGCTTGACAATATCTGACAAGTTCAGAGTACGCCACTCAAACTTTCCTTGTGTAATCTTAATTCATCCTGCTTTTCTATGTAGGCATAAAGCTTTGTTGGTATGAAAGATTATCAATAAAAAGAATGTGTCAACAGCATTAAATACAATTTTTAGAAGTCTAGACAGATATCCACTCTCTGCAACTTGTTTTAGGAGATATTTTCCTTGCAAACATGCACATATGCTCACACTTTTTCACATGTGTATAAACTGAAGTAAAGATTCCTGAATGTTATGAATCTGAACACTCGAGGTATGTATTTCCTGTCTCAACTCTTTGACTTCCTGGATTTTCCTTTGTGTTGGTTTCTTTTCTGAAAATTTAAAAAATAAAAAAGCCTGAGCACAATGGCAGGATGAGGAACCAGCTTTGGGCTAAGGATATGTACGCAGCTTCTGTGAGAAGTGGAGCTGGTGAGAGAGCTGGAGGTTTCCGAGACACCTATTTGCACTCAGTTCAGGATTCATCTTTAGCAGTTGCTTCAGGTATAAGCTTTAAGCACAACAGCTGTTACAAAACGAACAGAACCTCTCCAAACACAGTCTGAATTTCAATGCGTGAAAACATGGCTGACATTCAATTAAACCTTTTCTTGGCTGATTTCTACCAACCTGTGCAGAGGCTTTTCAGCTATGGTCTCTGCATCTCTTTCCAGCACATCCTATGAGTAATAAACTCAAGTTTTCATTAGTTGTGGCTACCTGCCTGACTTAACCTTCAGGACAAGAAGAGTCTGCACAAATATCTTCTCAGGAAGTAAACTGAAGCTTTGCTGCTATTTCATTGTGTTTTGGATCTAACTATAATATTACAATATTTTTTGAGAGAACAGAACAACAACAACAACAAACATACAAAAATAATCCAACCTGTAGCTTCCTCTTTTCTCATGACTGATGTTTTTGTCATGTTTTATCATGTTGTTTGCAGTGTCACATCAAACAGAATGCCTCTCTTCTAGCTTTATTTTGTAGGGTATACCACCCTTACTAAAAAAATAACTCCGTGCCTCTTATATTTGGGTTCTGTCCTGTTTTTCTTTACTGGAAGTAGGGTTATGACACTGTAACCTAACTGTCTTGTGTTAAGACAAAATAAGTGTTATCAGGAAAAAAAAAAAGATCCCTGGTATACTTAGAGCAAGGTCTTGACATTTTACTTCTCAAAGGACAAATTCTCTGTATAAATAGAGTGCAGAGTACACGTGCTGCATTTCAGCACATGAAAATTTGTCCTGAATTCTACCACAAGGAAACTGTTTGCTAATGTTCAATCCTTGGCTTGTGCAGTTCAGCCATACACGCATGAGCATGCCTCTGTGTTCACGTATGATTTGTATACGTATAGCTAAACAAAAATTTAGCTATACATATATGTATATGAATATATGTGTCATAATAATGAGTGCTAAAAATTACTGCATATTGGAAGAATTAAGTTATTCCTGTACGAGAGTTCTTCACCTCCACCATACATCTGTCACCTGCGGTAAGTACTGCAATACAAGTCACAGTCAATTTAGTTTTACTAAGTACAGCTGATTGAAACTCAAAAAGGGCAGAATTCAAGCGGATGCACTTACTCAGACACACACATGCAAAATTACCTCTATGCCAGACCTGGATGCTTGTCTGTCCACTGCAAGGGATCCTCAGAGACTGAAGTTCCTGAAGCTGCTGGTGCTTGGCACCTTCGGCTTAGCGCATGTGACTAGATAAATCCCCTGGTTGCTTATGTCCTCAGACCTTGAGTAGCTTCAGTGGTGACGGCTCTCTGCTGGGATATTGGAAATGGCTGTCACATCTTCTCAGTTGTATTTTTAAGTTGGGAGCTTCATCTCTTCATACCTCTCTCCTTCTGCTCTTTGATGACTCAGCTACAATTCCCTCAACTTTCCTCACTAAAAAACTGACAACTACTAAACCGAAAATTTAACTCTGCCTATGTGACAGCAAAAAGTGTGTTACGGATCCTAAAGAGGCTACAATGACATTCTTGGCCATCTACGTATCAAGGTAATTCCTACAGGATGGTTTCCTGAAGGGGCACAAACTCAAGCATTATTTTTCTACATTTTGTAGGGAAAAAAAAATCAGTGCTTCTCTAGATCACTAAACGTTTCATGGGAGGAGTATGATTTAATAAGTAGTAAGTGTTCCGCTTCTGCTGTAATAAAGTCTATCCAATAGATAGAGCTGGTCTCACTGGAATCAAAATGCATTACTAAACTCAGAAAACATGAGAAAAAATTTTAATAGAAAAATCTCTGCAATTTTTCCACATTTCTACAGTTTACCATACTAATATTCATGGAGCGACCTCTGTTTTAAAGAACACATTCTTTTTGACCAGAGAACCAATTTTTAATAGTATATTTTGGAGGGAAATCAGTGATAGCAGCAGGTGCTTGACTGTACACAGTATATAAGGGTACTGATGGTGGAGCACCTCAAAATTTAAAGTCAAACACCAGTTTGACTGTTCTTTTGCCTTAGCAAAGAACACTTTAAAAGCAAAACCTTAGGCTAGAAGTTTCATTAAATTTATGTAACTACAATTAAGTAGTTACAGGAATCGTATGGATGAGCAGAGTATAAATAGATTGATGTGTCATGAAGACTTTTAATGTTATTTTACTGTGAAACAATTTCCTGTCTCTGAATGCTAAATTCAGAAAGTACACTTGATAAAAGAAGAAAGTACATTTGATGAAAGTAAATGAGAGATAATTTTAAACAGTTACTGAACTGAGACAGCTACATTGTTTTTAAAGTCTAATTTTAAGCTCTATTATTTACCATAGAGCCATTACAATCTATCCTGTCATTCTGCTGCCATATCTATACTCTAAATACACTAAATCTATACACTAAGTTCTTTGTGGTGTGTTTTTAAACGATTGCTTACATGCAACAGCTGCTTTTGGGACCAAAATAATTCACGTAAGAATTTTAATGCATGTTTAGAGAACATGTGTGAGTCTAAATTACACACACTCAAGAAAGTTAATGCTAATACAGAGATATTATTAGCAGCTATGAGACAGTAATTCAATTAGTTGTACAGACTCATTACATCTCTCAGCAAAGTCATGTTTCTAATAAAGTTACATTTATTATTTTTTTTTTATCTGTTTACTATTTGCACGATGGTGATCCATGGGTTAATATGCTATGTCTGCCCTTCAGCAGCTTCACCCTCGCCCTTACCTGCCCACAGGTAAGTTACCTGTAAGTTACCCTTACCTGCCCACAGATATTTCCAAGATAAGCAACTCTGGGTGCTGGCAACAGAAACCCATTTGCAGTTCTACTGCCACTAATGAGCAATGAAAACTTATGTCACTTGCATGTGCACCTGTTATTGACATTCAATTGCATATTTGAGATGAGGGGAGATGAAGGGGAAAGACACACTTTAGGTGTTTGTGCATGCAAGTGAAAAAGAACACAAAAGGTGGGAAATACAACAGCCCTAAAGGTCTGTATCCTCAGAAATGTTTGTGCTTTGCTCAGATAAGCATTGCAATGCAGACTCTGTACACAGCCTGACATACAGAGGGATTTTCTATCAGATTTCTGTCTTCCTGTGCAGTGCAGATTGTAGAGAGAAAACTCTTCATTAGCTGATAGAAGATCTAAGTGGGAAGCTGCTTAACTTATCCAGAAATGACATGGACTCTGAGAAGAAAAGGGGAACTTAGTCTGGAGAGGCTTGCCTCCCTGCTTTCAGTCATCAGCTAAAAAAGCCTCTGGTATACCATCCTCAGGCTTAGCCAGTCACCCATACCAGTCATCCAGATTCCAAGGATGGCTCTCTCGTTTGCCCTCTGCTTCCCCAAGCAGTGTCTGTAACAATGCCTGCTGCGGGCAGCAGCCTAGCTCATGCAGGATCTAGCAGACAGTAGCTGTCACATACATTTTCAGCTCACCTCTGGGATGGAGCTCTCTAATGAATGCCTGGGCTGTTACTAAAACTACAAGCCACTGTGCTTTTTGGGCTGGAGTTTTCAGTTTTGTATGTTTGGTTGGTTTGCATTTGTTTCCTTTCTTTGGTTTGCTTTTTTGCTTTTGGGGGGGGGGTCCAATAAAGTAACTTTTCTTCACAGGTTGGGCCCTGGTACTTAGTAAACAGACTGTTGAATCCCTTTTTTATGTACATGTAAACAGGATCCTTGGAGAACACATCGGGGGACTAACAATGGTGACTGGTTTTAGCAAATCCAGAAGTTAGGCAGCATCTGAAAGAAGACACCTGGAAGTACTCCCTAGAGTGGAGGCATATTAGAGTTGACTAAACAAGACTCAAACATGTGTTTGTTCTGAATACATTCTATAGAAGGAATTCACTCACTTTACTTAGGTACCAAAAAAATGCTTACCACAATCTAGTCTCATAAAGAAAAATGCATTCACCTTTCCAGAAGAAAAAGTACTATATCCTAAGACAAGTGCCTAAAGGTGAAGAGTTTCAGAGTTTACAGTTGAAAACCTTTCCCTCCCCAGTGATTAGAAAAGATGCCTAAATTACTAACTCAGTGCCTAGCCAGACACCTAAAATTCAAACAGATCAGCATAGGTGACGTAAATGACATATTAAGGTTCCAACGTGCAATATTCTAATAATCTTAAAATAAATCTCCTCTCCATTTATGAATAATTTGATTATTTTGAAAAGAATAGGAACTTCAGCTATGTCAAGTTAAGTGGCACTTCACAGTCCTGCAATGGAGGAAAATAATTGTATTTATTCAAAAGCATCACTCACAAAAGAATACTGTTTTCATACCAAAGAAAAGAAGAAAGGGAAATAATTTCCTCTCAACAGTTTAAGCTGACCCATTACCTGCCTCTTCTTTAGCACTATAAATTTGTACATGAGTAAGTTTTTAAACACTGTCAGAAAACGAGCTATCTAAAATACAAAACCCACCAGATATGTTCCAAATATTTGACGTTTCCTTTACAGATTCACTGCCTGCATAGCAATGATAATGGAAGCTATTCCAGCAGCTGATAATATTGTATCGACAAAGGCTAAGTGACTTTTTTAAAATGTGAATATTCCAGAATCTGAATTTCAAAATCTCTCCATTATTTACAGAGAGGTTTCAAATTTCTTACTTGAAATTCCAAGAAAGTACGTAATTTAGATATATTACATAACCACACTAAAAAAGCATAGGTTTATACTAGATCTTAGGAAGAAATTACTGATTATGAGAGTACTGACGCACTGGAACGCATTGCCCGGGGATCTTGTGGATGACCCCTTTCTGGAAGAGTTCAAACCCAGACTGGATGGGGCTCTGGACAACCTGGTCTACTGAGAGGTGCCCTTGCCAATGGCGGAGGGGTTGGAACTGCCATGATCTCTGAGGTCCCTTGCAACCTTAGCTAGTCTTTGATACTATGATTCTATGATTTATAGGTAAGTGTTTTGAAGATTTGTTTTAAAGCATGCAAGCCACATTGGTCCAATTGTCTAGATACAGTTGTCAGCAATATCATCGATTTTATATGTGTAAAAGAAAACATCAAGTATCTTATTGATTATCCTTATCATGCATATTTACCTTTCCCCTTGTACTGTCATTGCCTTAAAAACTGTTTAAAGTATGCTGCTGAAACTGCATGTCAGGTTGTATCTTAATTTAATGTATGCAAATATACAGGAACTAAGAAGAAAGATATTGTACATCAGTAACTGCCACCTTCTCACTCTAGAAGTGCAGCAGAGACAACAGCCAGACAACTCAGACTTTGCTTGACACATGGTCATTTTTCAGTGGTGCTTTGGAAGCTTGAGGGTTTTTTGTACTCCTTCAGAGCATACTTTATCTGAGAGACCAGTCAGAACAAATTAATGCCCCTTAAAACTGGGGGCTCCTGCAGTTTTTGTAGGAAGACAGATCTAACATTGTCAAAATGCATGTGCTTATGGAATATAATTTCAAAGTAGCTTTTGGGGAGTTTGTGCCTAATTTTATCTGGGATGGCTTTTTGCATTCATAATATCTTCTGCAAAATATCTGGTTCCTGTTGAGAAGCTTGAAAAGCTGCGTGCCATGAAAAAACATTTGTTTTCTTTTAAAGGCTCTTTCAGTTTACTACAAAGGACTCTGTATTCATCTTTACCAGTCAAATGCAGCTTTGGTTTTGTTTCCAGTAGCAACTTTTATATGCAATGTCCTGCAGAAAACAGACAAAACACATGGTAATGAAAAGGCAGACAGAAAAATGACAAATTAATATCCTGCGAAATGTGCATCATTAAGCTAAAGAAATCCTCAAATACTTTCTCTAAGAAAGGTCTCTCAGTAGCCTGACATTAGCAGAAACGTCTATTTTTTTTCTAACATCATGGTGCCTTTCGGCACCATTCGGTCAAAGTGAGAGCAACACCCACACAGGACACAACTGACTGGAAGGAATAAGGGCTATTACTCTGCAGCCATTATCACCTGCAACTTACCATCTGCATCATCTCCTACATTTTTGCATACTTGATAGTTTCTTCAGCAGACACCACCTTCTGGAAATGTATAGACCAGACTTTCAAAGCTGGAAGGTATAAAGAAATCAGGTTATCCAAAAACCTTTTAAGGTGGATCAAACAGCAGCTGGCCTGATGAGACTTTCATGCTTCATGGTACGATGATAGAGGAGATGCTTACACCTTGATGGAGAAGGAAGGATAAGCACTCTCTCCACTGGCTAAGTTTTGCTCACAGGCATGTGAGATAGAGAATTTGTGAGTTACTACAAAACTTGCTATTTAGTAAAAAATATTTGGTTAATTTGTAAATTAATGAAATAATTAATGCCATGATTTGTGTGATACATAAACCTGTACAAAGCTGGCAACATTCCTCCTCATGCAATTCAGTATACTATTAATCTTCTTTTCAGCAAGGGCACATTACTGGCTTGTGTTCAACTTGGCGTCCACTGGGATCCCCAGGTCCTTTCCTGTCAAGCTGCTTTCCCCCAGGATTTCAGCAAAGCTGCTGAGTTTGCCCCAGTATGTTCTGGTGCCTAGGGTGCTTCCTCCTCAGTTGCAAGACTTCACACTTCTTGTTGAACTCTGAGGTTCTTGTTAGAACACATTTCTCCATCCTGTTGAGATTCCCCAGATGGCAAAATGACTCTAGTGTATCAGCCTCTCTTCCCAGTTTGTCATCAGTAAACTTGCTGAGGTTACACTCTGACCTATCATCCATGTAATTAATGATGTTGGACGGTGTAGGATGTAGTAACCAACAGTGTACCCCAGGATACTGTTAACTATTGATGGGCCCACTGCTGAATGAAGTGGGTGCCCTGAAGACAGAGGATACAGAGAAAGCAGAGATACTGAACACCTTCTTTGCCTCTGTCTATAATGAACCCTATGTTGGTGGGAGGGGACTCTAACAATCTGTTCTGCACGGTTCCACCTTTAACCCTCAAAACAGCACAACATCATAAGAGAAAACTTCTTTACAATATGTGTGAGCACCGTATAGAAACAGTTGTCTAGAGTCCTTGTGAAGCCTCCAACTTTACGGATACTCAAAACCCAAATGGGCGCAGTCCTGAGCCAAGTGTTCTACCTGACCTTGTTTTGAGCGAGGGGGCTAGACCAGGCTGCAGAGGCTGGCAAGAGGATACTTCCAACCTCAGTGCTTCTGTGATTCTACAATTCCATTTCAAGATGTTTGCTTTTATGAGTTTACCTGATAAGACCTTTTGTGGAGTTCATTATACTAATAAACAATTAACCTTTACAATATTTGACATAAATGGTGACAAAGGTGCTTCAGTTCTCTTTATAACCTCATAGTTAAACGTGCAGCGAGAGCCTCTGCCAGAATACCTTGCAAAGTGCATCTTTTATTTCTAACCACAGGCACGTCTTAGACTCCCCATTACCAGACAGACTTTAACTCCCCTTAGTATACACCAAAAAATTGTTATAAAATGACTAAATGCCATCAAAAAAAAGGTCTTTCAAGTACATTTTCATAGGACCAATTACCAGTCATATCTGAAGCGTGTAAATAGAATTTTCTAAACGTTCTTATGTTTGGTTTGTGACAGAAAGCAATAATTCCCAACCTTAAATCGCTTAAATAGTGTCAGCATTGATAGTGCATGCTAGATTGCTCACATACATAAGAGGACCGTTTGGGCAGTTCAGGTAGTATTTGCATACTATTAAAAAATTACTTAATAACCAAAGCGGTGGTGGAAGCATTTGTATGCGAGCTATAGACTACTGGTACTTAAGGCCTGAGCACAAAGGGGGTGTAGAAAGAGCATTTTCTTTCATTAACCATCAGAAGTCAATGAATGCTGAAAGGAGTTAAAGATAACTTCAAAGGCAAAAGAAGAGGAAAAGATACTTTGTTAATTTCTGAATAATTTAGTTTGTTCCTCAGCTGAATAAGTTAAAGCCATTGGTACGTCATTCATTTCATACCATAGTGATAAATCAGTCCCAGTATAATTTGCTAGTCAGTAAACCAGTATGTCCTTCGTTTCTCACATTGTTTGACCACTGGTGTGGCTTTTTTGAGTTTAATTGTAACGTAAGTCCCTGTGATGTATTAGACATCCCAGCATCAAAGAAAATAGATTTCAAAGAGGTCTTCAAGAGTTTATCATTCTTACCCAGGAATAAGGACCACTTCCACCTTATTCAGCTTTGAAAGTTGTCTGCCCAGCCTGTTCTCAAAAAGTTTCAGTAATGATAATTCCACAGACTCCCTAGACAGTCCTTTTCCATGATTTATGGTTGAAAATCTTTTCCTAATACATAATCTAAATTTCCTTTGCTCTAATTTAAGACTATTACTTCTTGTTCTATCCAAGGCTGACACAGAGAACAGATTATTCCTCTCCTCTTTGTAGCTACCTTTTGCATAACAAAGAGTGCTATTTTATATCCCTTCCAGTCATTTTTTTTTTTTAAATCCTACCCTTTCTTCAGAGGTCGTGTTTTCAAGAACTCTGATCATTCTTCTTGTTCTTTTATGCAATTTCTCTTATAAGCACCGTTTTATAGTAATACCGTGTTAAGATGATGAATTTTAAAAGTTGAAATCCTTATAATTTGGAAACCTGGTGTTGTGTGAATGCCTAGTTTCACATTATTCTAGTTTCATAAGACAATTTCAGGGGCACAGTGTGTAATAAATTCCAAAATTATAGCTTTAATCTTTATGACGTTAAGTCACCCCTGATTTAGCTGCAATGGTTTAAGATGTTGCTGATCCCACTAGTCAATACCTCAGCCACTCCGGTTGTCAATCCATACCTCAGCTGTAGAATTTGCCCTCATAAATCAGCCTGTGAACAGCAACTGTTGAAATATGAGAGCAGATTCACTTCTGTCAGCTTTCTTTACGATGGCAGTAACCTTCAGCAAAGGGGCAGAATGAGCAGCTAGAGTCTGTAATGCCTCACATACAACAGCTGTTTGCTGCACTGTGTGCCTCAGAGGCCTTTAAGTAACCCTAACTAAATCTATCTGTCTTGATATATTCCAAAAGACTACCTTTGCTGAGCATAAGTGTTTGTCACCAGCCTGAAGGCTGATCACGTCTCAGAGCAGTTGTGGGTCATCAGCTCTGATCATCTGTTAGCTGCTGGCCCAAACAATTCCTTACATGGGGCAGTTACTATGACTAATGGAAATACAGCTGCTCAGGACATATCTCAGCAGCTTCCTTCTGTAATAAGAGACTGTGATCATCTGATGTAATCGACACAGATGAACTGAGCTGCAGCCATATTGGGGGATCCTTAGTGCCCCCAAACTGAGAAATCACCAGACTCCCAGGTAAAGGAAAATCAGATTTGCAGGAATGTGGGAAGTGTCACTTTGATGCACAAGAGCAGTGGAGGAAAATACATGAGAAAAATTAATTTTTAACAAAGATGTTGACTACAATAAGCTGAAACAGCATTTATGTTGTGATAGTAAATGATATGTTTTGTTTTACCATCACCACACAAACAATTCTACAAAAAGGATTAGGCTGTGCCCAGCTCTGAGCAGCATGAGAGAACCCAGCTGGAGCTGGGTTGCTTAGGAGAGCAGGGTCCTCTCTCAGCTGGGACTCGCTGTTTCAATTGCATCTGACAGGATAAGGAGTAATGGATGAAAGCTTCACCTCAATATGAGGAAGAACCTCTCTACAGCAAGGGTTACTAAACATTGGAATGGGTTGCCCAGGGAGGTTGTGGAGTCCACTTCTCTGGAGATGTTTCAGGACAATCTTAATGCCTTTTTGTGTAGTTGATTTAGGCTTTTTAGGCAGTTGTGCTTTTCAGTAATTTGTACCCTGCTTGATCAGGAGGGTTGAACCTGATGGGCTTTGAAGGTCCTTTCCAACCCTAATAAATTGTGTAAACTGTGTAAACAGATGCTCATCTTTGCAGCCCTCTGTTGGACTCTCTCCAGTAGTTCCTTTTCTCTCCAGAATTGAGGGCAGTGTCACCAGTGCAGAGTAGAGGGAAAGGAGAATCTCCCTCAACCTGCTGCGACTCTTAATGCACCACAGGATAACACTGGTCTTCTCAGCAGCAAGAGCACACTGATGTCTCATCGTTAAGTGGTTGTCTAACAAGACTACCAGGTCCTTCTCCCCAGCTCAGTGCAGTGTGTTATGCCACAGTCATGTTTCCTGTTACTTCAATTGAAGCAATGAACACTGCACTCTGTCCACATTTACAGACAATCATGTACTTGGTTTTTTTCAGCGTCCTTCCTCAAAAACGTAGATGGCTGTAAAAAAAAAAATGGCCGTAAGAGGATTTAAGTGTGAAACATTTAGTTATATAAATCTCTGACAAAATACTCCACTGAAGTATATAAACTACCCACGAGCAGAGGAAGAAGAAATGATGGATTTCTTATGTACTTCTGGAGTATTTCTTGCACTCACTTATGACTGGAATATTATTCAGGACTACGGCGGTAACAGAGGGTTGGATTGCATTTTGGTTACAGTACTATTCATTCAACCTTGCTATCCTACATCAATAATAATCTAAAAAAACCCTATTGCTATGTCAGAATTTTTTCAGAGGGTGCTTGTTTCTGACCTCGAATACTAGCCCGTGTTTCACAGAAAGTCAATCATCTATATTACCAAGTATTACTTCATCTCTTGACACACTGATTACCTTAGGGACAAAAATGTTCTGATGTCTATTCAGTTCAGGGATAACAAAAAGTTCTTAAATCTTCAGCTGACTCTTTAAACTCACTCCCTTACACTACATAGCTTTTTGGAAGACCTTCTTCCTTTCAAACAATTCCAGGGGAAGTAAGAAGGAAAGTCGAAGAACTGTGACTCTGGACTTCTGGAGGATAGCCTTTGTCGTGGAAATTGGTTGACAGAGTCACTTGGGAGGCAGTCATGAAAAGAAGAGGAGTCCCTACAGAGGAATCTGGACAGGCTGGATAAATGGGCCAAGGTAAATCACATGAAGTTCAACAAGGCCAGGTGCTAAGTCCTGCACTCGAGTTATAACAACAGCATGCAACGCTACAGGCTTGGGAAAGAGAGCCTGGAAAGCTGCCGGGTGGAGAAGGACCTGCAGATGTTGATCAACAGATGGCTGAATATGAGACAGCAGTGATCTCAGGTGGCCAAGACAGCAAACAGCATCCTGACTTTTATCAGAAACAGCATGGCCAGCAAGAGTAGAGAAGTGATTTTACCCCTATACCAGCACTGGTGAAGCCAAACCTCGAGTGCTCTTCAGTTTTTGGCACCTCAATACCAGAAGGACATTGAAGTGCTGGAGCATGCCGAAAGAAGGGCAAGAACCTTGGTGAAAAGTCCAAAGAACAGGCCTTGTGAAAAGCATCTGCAGGATCTGAGGCTGTTTAGTCTGAAGAAAAGGAGGCTTCCTTCTGCAGGGTTTCTCTACATATCCTGAATTAGAGGGTTTATCTGTATTAACTTTTTAATAGCTTGGCATTATGGATTGACCTAATACATAGTCATAACTCTTTCAAGACAATTATGATGTATTATACTAAGCATGTGCTTGCCGGTGTCTCCATGTGTGCCTCTTGAAAAAAAGTACAATTTGTTATGTCAACATTTTCCCTAATTAATTTTTTACAAGCCATTAACTTTTAATTGTGCCACTGAATTTCAAGAAAAGGTTTCCAGAATAAAAACACTTTATGTACACTTTAAGCATTCCCAACGATTCCATCAAAAATAAGGTAAATTTATTAGACTTTAATTTGAGGACTGCAATTTTGCCATGCAAAAGAACACGTGTTGTGTTCATTTTCGGCATCAGAACGTCAGAAGCTATTTTAAATCAATTCTCAATGGTTGGTAGGAAGAGTCTTATTAAAATTAGATGGCATTGCATAAGATGACACATCTAACTTTAAGTAGGTATATAATTAAAATATACCTATGAAAGCAATAATAATATTCATTTACATGTACAAATAACAAAAAGGGAAAAATGTGGAATTAGATATAAAAAATATTCCTTTACACTGCAGTTTTCCCAGCTGCTTAACCGTATTACACTTAACCACTCAGTGGACTTTGTCTCACCTCAGTACACGTGACCAAAAGATTCTAGGTGGTTTAAGCTGATCATGTAAGGTCAACGTGTAATCAGGAGAACAAGAATTTTTATTCCCCAGGTCTGGTATTCTGTAAAAAATCTCCACTGGGAATCAAGCACTTTTCTATGATTCTATGATTCTTGGACGTAGAGAAAGGCGACCAAAGATCCAACCATTGTGTTTGTTTCTGCACTTGCAAACAGCAATGCTCTTCTTGTAAAACAGTCCTGAGTTGAGAAATGCCTGTACACTGAGCTTGCAGGAGTTACTACAGGATTCTAGGGGTTTTACCCCTTGCTTTAGGAAGGAACACAAACAATAACATGGTCACAGGGCATACCGTTATAGAATTCATCTGCTAAGCAACAGCACAGAAGAGTAATCAGATGCAAGGGGCATTCACAGCCTTAGCTTAACATTTGCATTTTCAGAAGAAGAAATTGTTTTGTTGTCTCCCTCTGAACTGGGAAGTGAAAACAGGAACTTGAGCCTCAAGATAATATTTTTTCATCTGTAGTTCATTTTCACAAGACTGAAAATTATATGGATTAATATTAACTTCTCATGTACAAAGAATCTTCTAATCTAGCAATAGTGTAGAAGTAATTTAGTTCTCACATCAGGAAATTGAAGCATCTGCTGTGTGCAAATTAAAATGGGTCTGCCATAAGCAACTGTAATGGTAGTAGAGTAATGCCCTGCAATTTATGCATGAAATGGTATTTCTCTTATTTAATGACTTATCATTAAATCATAAATTTAAAATAATAGTAATAAAATTGCTCCAGCAAAATATTATTTATAAATAGCATTAATATTTTTCAAAATATTTTAAAAGAAAAACTCTACAAAACATTGCTTTGGCTAAATAGCTTCTTCACATTGTAAAACGTTCTTTATCTGCAGAGGTTAATCACAGTAAAATCATTAACGGGACACGTTCTTTTCAGATTCATTATTGTTTTCCTCACTTTTGTCTATGCCCAGGAAGTCACGTAGAGGGTCAGGAAACATGGGTGGTAAATTAAAATTTACGAGGACTTAACCTCTCTAAAGGCTAATCTTCTCATCCCACAGCACAAGTAATGGTTTTCCCACTGCAAATGGTCCTGTTCTTTCCACCAGGAGTTGCATTCATACCTCTAAAAGCAGAACTTGACGCTGACATTGAAGTAACATGGACAGTAGAAATATATCCTGTGTTTCTTAGTGCTTCTTTGACTTTGACATTAATTATAGAAATCATTTAGAAATGACTGCAGATCGTAGCAGTAAAAAACTCCATCTTTCGTTTCCATGGTTAAATAATTAATTTAGGTAATTTCTTTCACCTTTAGTTCAAGAAGAAAATAAGAGAAGGCAGGCATAAAGAGTTCTTGAAGTTTCACAAATTATGTTGATCATCTACAGCCACATCTTACCCTGTAAATGATAATGGGTAGAATTTAATGGGGTACTGTAGATCAAAAGTGCAGGTTAGTGGGTGGAAGACATTTATTCACTACTTATCTTCAGATACAAAAGGAATCACATCCAGTCATTATTTCGCAGACTGTAACCATGTGCTTTAGTGAGGCCCCACCTTGAAAATCGTGTTCTGTTTTGGATACCTCAATACAAGAAGGACATTGAAGTGCTGGAGTCTAAAGATGGGCAACAAGACTGGTGAAGGGCCTGAAGGACAAGTCTTATGAGCAGTGGCTGAGGTACTTAGGATTGTTTAGTCTGGAGAAAAGGTGGCTGAGGGAAGACCTCAACATCCTTTACAACCACCTGAAAGGTCTCAGAATTACAGAATCACAGAGGCTGGAAAAGACCTGTAAGTCCAGTCCATGACCTAACATCACCACAACCTAGACCATGGCACCAAGTGCCACATCGAGTCTTTTCTTAAAAGCCTCCAGGGATAGGGGCATCACCTTCACCTTGGGCAGTTCATTCCAGAGTCTGATCACCCTGTCTGTGAGGAAAGTGCTTCCTAACATCCAACTTAAACCTCCCCTGGCACAGCTTCAGACCACACCCTCTGGTCCTGTCACTCATTGCCTGGGAGAAGAACCCACCTGTCTACAACTTCCCTTCAGTTAGTTATAGAGTGATAAAGTCCCCCCCGAGTCTCCTTTTCTCCAAGCTAAATAACACCAGCTCCTTCAACCTCTCCTTCCAAGGCTTTCCTTCCTGTCCCTTGACCAGCGTTATTGCTCTCCTCTGGACTCACTCGAGCGCCTCAATATCTTTCTTGAAGTGAGGAGCCCAGTTACACCAGGGGAAGTTTAGATTAGATATCACAAAGAATTTTTTCACTGTGAGTGACATTTTCTCCTGCATTACATATTCCATGCAGGTTTCTTGTTCTCATCCTTAGCTACTTCTTTATATCACTTTCCTTCTTGCTTTTGATTCTTATTTCTGACTTGTAACGATTCCTTTCAGTGCTTTCCATCTCACTTTCCTCTTCTGTGCTTTGTAAGTAATTCCTGCATGTATTAAATGAAATCTCTTTTTTCCTGCCATCCTAATCTCACCTCACAATCTTGAATATTTTTCTTACACATTTTACCAAATGCAGGTTGGTTCCTTTCCTTGTTCCTCCTTCCATTTTTTTCTTTCTTAATTCTGCACAATTTAATCTTTGTATCTCCATGTGACCACTTCAAATGAGAGTTTGCACTGACAGACACAGGACTTCCTCCTGAAATCCTATAACTGCTTAATATGAATAAAAATTAACATTACAGTGATATCTGTGATAGTGTTGGTGAGCTGTGTGAGAAGCTCTACATTCCTATACATCATGTGTCATAAAAGTTGTACATTTACTGCATAAAATAAGAAGTAATATTAAAATATACCAGTTAGAAATAAAAAATCACAAGAGTTTCTCCATGTATCATATTCCCAAGACATCCTAGTGGTGTCTAAGCAGAGGGTTTAAACATCTTCTGTCAAAAGCCATCTGGTCATAGTGCTGGGAAACTGGCTTTAGGTGATTCTGACTGATCAGGGAAGTTGGACCAGGTGACTTGCAGATGTCCTTTCCAACCGTTTTGTGTGAGTCTGTGTATCAAAACATTAAGGACATACTTTTATTTTCGATTCCATTAATATAAATCTTGCTGACTTCACCAAGAGTTATAAATGCTGAATTTGCTTTTTCAATTGTTCGGTAATACCTTTCCAGCAAACAAAGAAAAGTTAGCGGTACGCATCCCTAGGAAGAGAACAGATTTCCAGAAAACCCTAGATACCTCCAGATATTAATATAAGATTCACTTCAGATGCTAATAGACATCATTTCAAATAAAAACATTATCATCTAGACCATTTATTTCTAATTACTACATACTTCTGTGCTCCAAAGTTTTAAATATCACCAGAGAGACAATGTCAATTGCCCTGGAAGGACTTGAAGTACTTACGAACCTGTAACAGTGCAGTACTAGAGACATTTTTAGTACAGCTTTGCAAGCCTGCCCTTAAGGGTTGTGGCATACTTCAGGCAAAATGTCATCTATCTGAAAACAGTATTTCATGAAAACCAAATATTTAATGGAAGGACTAGTTCTGGTATTGTATTATTCCCACCCATGGGACACCCGGATGTTTGATAATATCGAGCCAACATTACGCATCTTGATAAGTTAAGTCCTAGAGTATGAAGTTTAAAAAGGAAAGCAGAAAAATTGAAAATGGAACAAAAAAAATCCTACAAACTCCTGTGACTGAATTGGTTCAATTCTGTGCTGAAGCAGAATACTTTGATTTTCAAATTACTTCTCTCTTTTAGAATGCATTGTTTGAAAATAAAAGTTTTAAACAAAAGAAGCCTATCTCAAACTAACACATGTATGTTTTCCCTGTTTCTCCAGTTTATTTAGACAAACACTTTACTGTCCAGTTCCATTAGATCTTCCTTCATGCACCACATTTACGGGGTTTTTCCTATTGCCAAGTTCTTTGAAGCCGGTGTCAGGCACACAGACATAATTGCTTCTTGTAAGTACACAGACTGTTTGGGTATGCATCTACAAGTTCCAACTCCTGGACAGTTTGCCTGTCTCTCAAATCTTTAAAGCAAAATATTCCTTAACTGTAGACAAAAATAACCAACACAACAAACACAATTTTTTTTTCTGGGAGTTATTAAATGTCATAAAGGTGTGGACACTAAGAACTTCCAGCTGGCTATACAGATTTAGGAAAAGCTGAAAAGATTAGAGCTGATTGGTAAGTATTTGGTTAAATGCATTTTGTCTCAGTTTACCAATTTTCTCTGCGTAAAAACTGTTAATTTTTATGAATTTACACTGGCCTCCAAAACAGCCCAGGATACAGTTGGCCTTCTGGGCTGCACTCACGCATTTGCAGCTCAGGTTAAGCTTCTCATCTACCAGCATCCTGGAAGTCCTTCTCATTAGGACTCTTCTCAATCCATTCACCACCCAGAAAGTGTTTGTTCTTGGGACTGTTGAACCTCATGCAGTTTGCACAGTCCCAGTTGTCAAGTCTATCAAGGTCTCGCTGGATGGGCTCCCATCCCTCCAGCTTGTGAATGACACCACACAGCTTGGTGTGATCAGCAAACTGCTGATACTCATGTGACCAGCAAAGATGTTAAACACAACAGGACACAAAATAGACCTCTGAGGAGCACCACTCATAAGTGATCTCCACTCTGACATTGAGCCATTGATCACAACTCTTTGAGTGCAACCATCCAGCCAATTCCTTGTCCACTGAGTGGTTCATCTATTAAAACCATTTTTCTCTGTTTTAGAGACAAGGATGTCATGTGGGACAGTCTCAAGTGCTTGACAAAATACACAGATTCCATGGACTTATGAAACTTCAAGTTCCTCTCAAATTTTCAGGTAACAGTTTATCTCATGGTTAAAATTCAGAATGCAGTTTCTTTATATTCCAATACTGTGCAGAAAACTGCTGATTTTTCTGAATCTTCAGCACATCTGTTATCCTGTGTTTCTCATAGGACTCTCTGAGGCTTATATCAGATCATCCAATCCAATTATTGAATTCTAGACCAGTTTAGTTCTATTTCCAGAATGAAACTTTGCTGTTTGGGTATGTGTGTACTAATAATAAAACCTCGAGGGTAGTTATGATTCTAAACTGAACAAACGACATTTTACTCTCAGCTGCTCAGTATGTACGGTACGCAGGACTTAAAAGTGCCTGAAAAATAATTGTAAATATCTATTTAAAATAAGACAGTAGATTGGATATAACTGCACCGTCTCTGCATTTGAGACAGAAAGAAAAATTCTTATTATGTGGCCTGGGGAAGAGAACAAGAAAAACTTTTTCATGTGCTGTTTTTGGCACAGAATGTAATTTGAAAAATTCTCACTCCATTAGTTACTCAACAGCCAACAGAAGAGAAACTTCTTCTTTGGAGATAAGAGTAAGTGTCCTTTACTTGGACCCCCAAGCTTACAGGCTGACAGATTTAAGTCTACAAGTACAAAATTTGTGACGGATAATATTGCTTGAGGGAAACTCCTGAGGATTTCCTCTTTTTTTCCTTAGGATTTTTTTTCTTTTATACATAATAAAACAGGAATGTAGCATTTGATGTTTAACTCAAGAATGTCTGAGTAACTGTTGCACAGTACAGCTTCTTCTACTTAACAATCTTGGTCTAGTGATGGGTGCAACGGACTGTGTCTGTGTTTGTATGCAGTGACCAAGTTTGCTGTTCTCACAGCATTCATCATATGGTGCATTGCAACACATTTTAGAAATAATTGGGGTTTTCTTCTTCCCAATATGGTGGGGAAAAGCTGTGCTCAAGCTAGTCATTGTATACCAAGGCGATCATTTGAAAACAGATGAAAATGGGCAGCAGGCTGCAAGTACCAGAAAGATCGAAGCCAGGCATATACAGCCTTTACATAGGAGCATTCTTGTGTTTCTGATTCTGCATTGAAATTCACAAGAAAATCTGTGATTACTTTCTTTGGGACCAAGACGCCTGTCCTCTACCTCATTTTGAATGTGTCCAGACTATTCAGTGTTTTACTGCAATCTGCACAATAATGATAATGCACATATAATACAGAAAGAAAACCAGCTAATGACCTTAGCTGTCGTCAGAGGCACCATATACAGAATGTTGTGCACAGGCACGTATTTCAGTGGGACTTTCATGAATAGGAGCCTTGATATCATTGGTTTAATGTGACTGTAGTACTGAAATTTTAAATTCTTATTTGAAGACAGCTGTCACTGCCAGTGGACAGTACATGTGGTTGTCATGGCACGAGTACAGGTACACTGATTTGCAGTGCTCAAAGAAAGCTACCTTTAAGAGGTAAGATGCAAGGCTGAGTGCCTATTTACAGGGGACTTTACAATCTCAAGGAACATGATATTAAATTAAGTGAAATATGCTTCTATGGAGGAAAGACATGCAAAAGTAGATGGAAAGAGTTGATCTATCTAGTCAATATCTCCATAATAGGGTTAGGTATCAGCAGAGGGGTTTTTGCTACTCTATGTGTGGCATTTGTTAAAAATTAGTTCAAATAGTTTGTGGAAAATAAGGAGTGATATTTAATTTAGGAGAAAATAAGTATATATAAGATAATATCCTGGATGGATCCTTTTCACTGTCTCTTGTTCTTGAGAAGGGCACTAAGGAACATTTAAGTCTCATCGTACACCCATGAATTAGGCTGGGATTATATATGGTAACTGAAATGCAGCAGCTGCCTGAATTACCAAACAACACAGCAACATTGAACAGAACACTGAAGTGTGAAATGATGTGAAGAAAACTGAAAAGGAAATTCTGGAAGAGAATACTGGAAAATTAGCCAGGATACTGGGTTCAGTATTTCTTTAAAAATTGGTATGAAAATTGACTTGGCTAGGGTTCAGAATGTTATCTTCAATTTCTTTAGAGCATTAGATTTCTTTTACGTAGGACTTTCCCCTACAACATTTCAAAAGCTCACCTCTGTTTTACAGATAACAATCAGAAGCAGTGCCTAACTTTAAGTCATCCAACAGCTGCAGGAAGACGGCACGTATCTCCACAGATCTCTGTTCAATACACAGTACATATATTACTTTTTATCTGGAATTCAGTACAAGTTCCAGTACTCTCCACAGTCTCCAGACATGGTTTGTACTTGTACTCACTTGTAGGAAAGAATGTCAGATAATGAAATAGCAACCTTGTGGTAATAACCTGTCATTTACATTCTGCTTCAGTCCAGCTTGCCTCACCCACGAGACTCACACCAAGTGGTACAACCACACTTTCTAAGATCAGAGAGAAAGCTTTTGCAATAAATAGATGCTGTGTCATGTCAAAAAGCTCATTTGCAGATGTACAGGTGTGACCATTCAAAGGCTTGTGCTTTTACAAAGTGTCTGTGGAAATTGTTTAAAAAACAAAAAAGAAAAGCACTTTTCTTGGTGAGTGCAGAACAAGACCTTGTTACCTAAAGGACAGGGACAGTGGGGACAGTGGTCAGCCCACTGGCTTGTCACCAGAATTCATTACATTCACAAAATAGTTTAACCTGCACATAGTGGTTGGCAAAATAATACAGGTTTTATATATATATATCTATATGTGCATGTATGGCTCGTCCTTCAAAGAAATCTATCCTTTTGCCAGCATCAAAATAACCTCTATGAAATGGACCAAAATGCATATTTGAATTAACAGAAAAGTCAGGATGCCGTTAATGGCTCCATCTTTGGAATAATATTACTTTCTCTTTTTTATCAATCTGAGAGAAGACGTTCCTGCTGTAAGAGAGAACACAATGTTTGAGAAGTGCTTTCATTTTACTTTAAAATCATTTTCTATTGCTATCCCAGAATACCTCTGCAGCTGCAGCTAAGGAGAAAGAAAATCCTTTTTGAAGCTGCGTGTATGCGTATAGAGTGCTATCGTGGTTTTGACAGAAAGAGTAGCACATTTATAAATAGCTAGTGCATTGAACTTAAAGGGAAATGGACCAATGTGCTGGAATTAGAGTTTATAACTAATTGACTCCTGCATTGTTCGCTGTTTCATTTGCAGGATATTTTTCATGTGAGAAGTTTTGTCTTGCTCAGAGATACCACCTAGGATCAGCTGTTAAGCAACTCTACAGCTGCAGCAGCAACACTTCTACAATTTTCTTTGCCAGTAAACATTACCTTCTCCATCGCTGTAAATAGGAAGAGAGTTCTTCTCGACTCTACTCTGCCCTGGTGAAGCCACATCTCGAGTACTGCATCCAGTTCTGGACTCTCCTGTTCAACAAGGAGAGGGAGCTACTGAAAAGAGTAGAGCATAGATCCATTAAGATGATCCTTCTCACTAAAAGCACTGGAGCAACTGCCTTATAAGGAGAGGCTGAGAGAGCTCAGCCTGTTTAACTCAGAGCGGAGAAGACTAGGGATCTCATAAACGGTTATAAATATCTAAAGGGTTTGCGCTGGGTGCACGCACACTTAGTCCTGCACAGACAATGAGATATCAACTTCCCTGAATGGCACTGTGACTTGACATCTAATCCCACACATGATTTTCAGAACCAGACTCTCCACAGTTGAAACAATAGTGAATATTGATGGCTGATGTACACACTGGCCTTCAGTAATGAATTCTACAGACTAACTTTAATTCTTACCTCCTCCAAGAAAGATATTAGATAATGTGAAAATTAGATATCTAAATGGGTTTAATCAAGTCTACTGAAAATTATTTTATCATGCACACTGGGCAAAAATACAGTACTATCATCCTGATGCCTTTGTTGGGGCTTAGGGCTTGCTGCTCTGGAGCAGCATATTAGTGTTTAGGATTAAATACAGTGTTGTGCTTAAATTTTAATCACAGAATGCAGGGCAAGTTTCACTGCGGCTACTCAGTTGTCCCAATATAGTCAGACTCTCTGTAATGCAGATACATGAATTTGGCTCTTTATATTTATTTTGGGATTTAATCTTAACAAGTAACTTCATTACAATGAATGTGGCTTTTGTATCCTATGGAGAGTCATTACTTGGGTTGCAGGCACAAGTCTGAATTTGATCATCTCAAGCCTTAATGTAATTTAGGATTAAAATTTGTTAATGAAACAAATCTCAAAAAGAATATAGAGACATCCTTTGACTACAGAGAGGCCCCAAATGTAATATTAGACTTGTGTGTTATTTCACCTTCTTTTTCTCTTACAGGAACTTAAAAACCAGAGTTAAGAAAAAGAAAATATGCTATTTCTCACATTTTCAATTTAAAATGCTGAGGAGATGCTGAGGATTAATCAGATATGATTTGTGCCATCTTTTTTCTCCCTCCTTCTGTTTGAAATGAAAAATTAACAGATTTAGAAGAGTACAAAAAAGAAAGAAAAGAAAAAACTCACAAATAAGATTTAGATACAGCACCATCTGCTTTCATGAGCCACTTATACAACTCCAATGAGGACCTATCCTTCCATCTCTGAATCACTAGAAGTTTTGCCATCAGTTTCAATTAATGCAAGATCAGAATCAGAACCCCAGCAACACAACCATACTTCTTCTTTCAACAACTGTGTAATGAGAACATTTGTTCCCTTCCACTGAGTACAGCTCCTTATAGGTCTAAATGACAAAAACATACAAGTTTGTTAGCACCATACTGTTACGAACCAGCATAAAGGATGTGTTAACCAAAATCAGTAAACGATAGTGATACGTTTCTTACCATACATTGCAACATACACATCGTTTAGCAGTCCTGCTCAAACTGCCAGCACTCGGCTTTGTAAGCAGAGTTACTCGTTTCTGAGAAATTCCTACATACTAGTAGTTGTTTCTGTTGGAAATGGGAAGGGAAAACATGCCTTAGAAGTGATCCTGCTGTGGCGGGGGGGTTGGACTAGATGGTCTTTTGAGGTCCCTTCCAATCTATGATTTGAACTTCATATTATGCCTATATGTGATTTCAAGAATGTTGTTGTAAGTATCCAGAGTTGTATATTTGTGAGGTTTTGCAGACAGAATTGCCTTATCTTAGTCTCATTGCAGCATGCAGTGCTCCACACGCACTAAACTTCTGCAGTGTTCATTATATTATATTACTAATAAGAAACACATAAAATTAACTAATAAAGGATCATAATGAGTCAAATTTAAGCTCTGAAGATTATTTTTGCTTGTACCTGGATTAACAGAGTGAGATGACTGAAACGATGAAAAATCATTTCTATTCCCTTGAAAAGAGAATCCTCTTTTCAAATTCAGTGCTAATGTGATCATTTTGTTATTTTCAACAGTTTTTAACAACATCTACAGAGATGAAATTAAGGGCATTTTACTGACTACAGTTTCTCAAAATTTGCTTAAATATTGAAAAATAAAAATAATAAATTTAAGAAACAAAGAAACACGCCAAGGCTATTGTTTGTTGGAAGGAAAATGGTAACAAATGCTTTTCAAGACTTTTTCAGAGTAAGACTTGTTTGTTTGTTTGTTTTTCTTCATCAGGTAAAACCTGAGACAGAAGCTAGAGAAATTGATAAAATCTTTATTTTCTATGAACTACTTTTTTTATTGTTTCTATGAACCAACAAGGGGTTTTTCCATTTATATGGAAGAAACAGCTTTAGATATGCAGATGCATTCCAGGAATTAAAGGGAAAATAAATAATCCAGGAACTAACAGGAAAAAGCAGTATGAATAAACTCTCACGATTATGGTTACAAATGAGATTCTGCCACAGCCATCATTTATACTGGCTTCATACAGAACATCTCAGTTAAATGAGATGAAATCCACAGGGCATTCGGTCCTAGCAGTGAACACACTCTATGGAATGTTAATAAGAAGCATAAAAATAGATCATTAAATTATTTGTTGTCTAAACGTGGAATTCTATATGCTGACTTTGACACTTCCACAAGTCAGGGAGTGACTGGGTGACTGTAAGAAAGAATAAAACTATTTCCCATTGCACAGTGCCTTATGGAATTTTCAAATACCGAACACCTGTCCTGAGCAAATTAGAGTCCTTTAAAGCAACGCAGAACAGGACAGGTTTTAGTATATATTTCCCTATCTGTTGGTAGATATATGTGATTCTGCCAGTATACAATTTAAAGCAATGCAATGGTTTACAAAGCAGCGACACATACAACAAAACTGAGTGTTTTCACTCATTTCCACCCTACGTTCCCTTTTGAATTAACTCTCCAGAGTGTAAATCTTCCATGTCCTTCATTTACTGTTCATTTTGCTTTGGTATTATTAGAACAATGTTTATTCAGATTGTGGCTTTGGATGAGTAATTCATTTTTACCTTTATAATTCTTGGACCATAGAACCATCAGAGATATCTTATAAATAGAAAATGTTGTGGCATTTGAATAGCTGTAGTGCTATTGCAGTGTGATTAGGATCTCTCTGCTAGTAGAAGTGCCTTGAACCATCTCTAGGAAATATTGAGTGCTTGATATTTCAGTTATGTATTGATTGGAAGCAAAAATCTCAATTCTTAATATTTCTAAAGAAAGTAAACACTGCAGTTCAAGAGTTTACAGGATGGTTTCTACTATATGTCATTCTTCACAGACTTCCAGAGGAAAGAAACCTCTGGGCTAAAACAAGAATGTTGACAAATAATGGGTTCAGGGACAAATTTGTTGAATAAAAAGTGGAGTCACGATTAGGTATAAGCTGGCAATGAAAACACAAGCCAAATTTGCCATGTAACTCATCATATTGGCTTCCAAAGCAGCACAAAGTTCATGGTACTTTGGTCTCATTATTCTGTGAGCTTCTGAGAACATTATAGCTCTGACACCTCAGCAACCTGTTTGCAGGGTGTTGAAGACCCGGAAAACTAGAAGGATACTGTGTGCTGTCCCGAATATCTGGGTATTCTGTACCTGTAAACCCAAGGTGCTGAGAAACTAGGAATCTGGGGGGCAGACTGTTATGTTCTCCCAGATCACAGGCTTTGTGTCATATCGAAGGCAGCGTGCCACGTTCTATCTCAAAGCTCTTGGCATTTCACTGAAAGTCTTGAGACGTTCATTTCCTAGTGCTGATGAAAAATAAGAAAGGGCTCCACTTGCCAGGGACAGGCCTGTATTGTAGCTGCCAGCAACTGAACTTGGCTTTTCAGTTCAAGCTCAAAAATTTGACTTCCAACTCTGTATTTCACCAATTTTATTACTTATATAAATCTAACCTGACGAGTATTTTATATTTGAATTCTGTGCACCCATGTGCCTAGATTAGGTGGCACCTCCAGAGCCTGGTGGCACCTGCAAATACAGCAGTGTCAGAATGCTGCCAGGGACATCCTCGTTAGAATCATGGTCATGATAGTCACTATCCTGCATGCTGAATGAGGACGTGCAGAGCACAGCAGGCTTTCCAAGCGGCTTTACACTGTCAGAGAAACTCAATTGCAAAGAATACAGAAGATCAAGAGAAAGCACGAGACTGAAAGTGAGTTTCAGGGAGAGTTATAGAAATACAAATGCTGAAGAATTCAATCAGATCTTTTTCTTTATATTCAAAGTAGTTTTGTCTATCATTATACAATCTAAGCTTTCAAACACATTAAGGACAGAGGAATATTCTAGTGCAAATTCTACCTCATCTTCCTCCTGAAAACAAATGCAGCAGCTCTGCAAAAACCTTTACCAGCTGGAAGTAGTTACCAAATCTAACACCAGACAAAGCCCTATGGCCATCAGACTGAAAATTGCTTTTGAAATATTTGCAGAAATTTACCCCCCAAAACAATCTCAGACTTGCCCGATATTAGGAAAATCCAAGGTGACGTGTCGTGTTAGCCCTTTCTAATAACGCCTTGTATATGCATCTCTGTGCTAAAGCTCAATGATCAGGACAAAATAACAGCCTTGAAAGTAAACATCCATTGTGAATTCTCCATCCTCAGCTGCATCATATTTTGGCCGTGAATGAAGTTACTTACAGAAAAGCAAAAGATACCGAAAATGGTGAAAATAGAAATAAAGATTTCTATCAAATATTTTCTCAAACAGTTTCCACTCACTAGTGTGCGCACTGTATAGTTCAGCTAATTAAAATGGGAAGCACTAAATGTTCAGCTATTTGCGCTCTGTAAATTGAGATCAACCATGCATAAATACTTTAATACTTAATAAAAATATAATACCTTTATAATTTCATATATTCTCTGCTATTACCTCACTTTGACAAAACACTGCCTCACTAATTACTGTTTTATTTCTTGGAGAAGCCTTATGCCTTGTACCACCAAGGGGAAAATTTTGTACACTTTTCTTCTAACGGTGTTTTTCAGCAGATTTATTTCAGTTGGTTACACTAGTGGTAGTCTTGCCTGTTGTATAAGGAACCTTATGGTTTAAACCTATTGCAATGAAAGAGACACACTCTTCCTGTAAAATGCCAATACCAAAACCAGACTATGTAGTCACTTTCAGTGCCCTGCGTACATCAGGTCAGTTTGAGTATTCCTGTAGGTGGAGTTACAGTTATTTCTCCTACAAAGTTAAGACAATTAAACTAAATCAGCTCATAATACGGCTTTCTATTAATTACTTAGACCATGACAACGCCCAGAAGCATTTTAACCAGAGCAACACTATACTTAATTAATGGCTGTGGTGCTTCAATTTTTTGACCTTGACCATTTTCTCTTTGTTTTTATAGAGTTAAATATTTAAATTGCTTAATTACCACCCTGACATGACCTACCTACCACCTATATTCTTAAAGTATAGCATTTGTATCAAAGTGAATACAGAAAATCCTATCTTGTCTGGCAGTGCTGGAAGCACATCTCCTCAGCATACTTGTCATGTTTAGCATCTGCATAATGGCTAGCATAAAAATGAATCATGCCATTCCATAACAAACAAACAACAGGGCTGAATGAGTGCTTGGTGTATTAGAAAAAACAATCTACTTATTTTACTGCTTAAAAATGAATTTAGGAGCCTTAATGTATTCTAAAATTTGAACATCGTTCCCTTGATCTGCTTAAGGTGGAAGTGCTAACACTGCTTATCTTCTAAAACCATTTGTCTATATATTTCAATTCCTTCATGGTAGAAACTTATATGCCTAAAGCATATAAACTGCTTCTGATGCTGATCCATGCTCTAGGCACAAGAGGAAAAGATCCTTTACACTATCAGGTACACACTGCTTACAAAATACAATATTGGATTCTTTTTTATCAGATATCAATGTAGGAGTCTCTTAATACTCTTAATAGTAACCTAACTATTAAGAGTTAGGTTACTCTTAATAGTAACCTAACAGTGCTTCTAAAAATAGTGACCCTGGGTACATGATTTTTCATATTTACTTAATTTCTTAAAGTGTATTTATGTCAGCAAGGAAGTGAGAATTGTACTTGACTCTCAGTTTGACCTCAGTGAACTACAATGGACCTCAGTAGTCCATTGTAATATACAATGAAAATAAAGTTTATATCTGATTTATATCTAATATATTCTACTCAAAGCTTAGATATTTTAACATGTTGAGTCTGTATATGCTAGTATATTTTAAATGCTGAAAAAAGGTTTCAAAAATATGTCCATAATGTAAATCCCTACTTGCACATTCTTCCAGTTATAAGTGGTTAATTGGATAGAGCTACTGCAATGTATTGAAGCTGTGCAGTTTCTACATGTTCATGGTACATCCAAGTGCTGAAAGATACTGTGAACCTCAGACTGAATTTCTTAAGTCAACAAAATCCTGGTGTAGTAACTCAAAAGAGTGGGTACCTCACTTCCTTAAATTAGCTGTAGGTTATTCAAATAGGTTATTATCCAAAATTGTGAATACATTTCTACAACTAACCCGTTTCCTTTGATTCCTTCTTTTTTAATTGCTCTATAACATCATCATTTTAGGAAGCATTACCTTTTGTATATGTTTACTGTTGCATTATAGGGTATATCGGACACTGAATACCTAAAAGGTATGTGTCAATGCTATAGGCAAATGTCATGGAAGGAACACACAAGCATTCATGCTGCAGTACAATAAGCATTTACCCAGACTACAAACCCATCTGCATAAATATATAACCCCAGAGCTGTGTTATTAGCTGTTGCAGTTTTGCTTCTTACACTCTCCTTTGAAAAGTTGCTGACAAGAAATACAGGCAGGAGAAAGCAGGCTGTGGCACTACCTGGTCATGTCTTCTTGTTACTCTCTTGTTCACCTGCACATTACTATAGCCAAGTGTTGCATTAGTTGGAGTTACCTTTTGTTTGTAAGTTCTTGAGAGGCTTTTTTCCCTCCCTCAGAATTTAGTACACAAGATCCAGTTTCAAAAACTAAGCCTCCTAGCTGTCATATAATACACAGACTATACCTCAGCCTTTCACCGAGTATCTCTTGATTTGATCATATTTAAAAATATGCACCCTTATGAGGTGGTTTGTAGAGCTGCACTAATGTGATTCCCCAAGCTATGCTTTTAAAGTATGTATCCACTCTGCTTTTATGCTATTTCTAGATTTATGGCACTCCTGTGAATATTCTGCCAATAAACTGCCAGTCCTGCATTATTCATTGGAATAATGTGCAATACTTCAGGAGTCCGTTTCAAAATAATTGGCACTAGTAAGCTCTTTAAATTTAACAATAGACAGAAAGCCGCCTGCCTGCTGCTTTAGAGTAGTTAAGTAATCATGTTTAAACCAAGGTGTTTCAGAGGCTAAACAGTGCAAAATCATTAGAGCCAAAGCTAACAATAATTATGCATTTGTTTAAAGCATTTCCAAGGGGAGTGAATCCTGGTATAATGTACCTTCTTTAGGCATACAACTTAAACAGGCCACCCACAAGAGCTTCAATCTCTGTGCATCACAACAATTCCAACTACAAAACCACTGGCTACAGTGAGAACTCTAACTGGTATGTAGAGAAAGAGTGACTCTGTTTCTATAACTTCTCCAGTGAAGTGATCCTGCTGTGGCGGGGGGATTGGACTGGATGATCTTTCGGGGTCCCTTCCAATCCCTAGTGATTCCATGATTCTACTCCTTAAATAATAACTACATAATATTAAGATGTCAGAAGGAATGAGAATATTAAGAGATGGATTTTAAAGATAATCCCATTGCCAAGTATTATCCAGTTCCCCCTCCTCCTCCCAGAGAGCTATTTTAGACAACTCTTTACTCTCAAAATAAGGAACTGACAGAATTAATTTTATTTTATTATTAATTGCATTATGAAACATCCTGTTTCATACTGAGCATCCACCTAGACTAGTATTCTGGTTTTGAAAGTGACGGTAGGACTATTGAAGGGAAACACAAATACTTTTCATGATAGTGATGCTAGAAATTACATACTTGATATTAAGTTTTTCTCCTATATTTATGGGTGTGCTGCCCATGAATTTGTCCTTTTTAAAGCGTCTAACGTCATCTGTCTCCAAATGACACCCACAAATTGACCAACCATTTCGTAACATACTTTTTCTGTTTTAAACTCTGTACACGGTTGGTGGTAGACTGTTTCCACTGAAGTGTACGAGTTTCTGTAGGTTTGCAGAAACATGGGGAAGTCCTTGGGGCTCCTGGCAGGCAATGTTGCCTTTTTCTTCAGAGACTATTAATTGTAAAATGTGTACATCTATAAACAGGAAAAACTATCATGAATTCCGTTCCATGAGACATTCTAAATGTTTTCAAGTTTTCAATGACAGTTTTGGAAACAGAATTGGTCCAGAAGTTCTGAGCACCAACTAGTTCTAATTTCTAAATAAAGTATAACTTCAGATACTTGTCAAGGTCAAATTTGTACTTTGACATTTGTTACTGTACTACAGTGCCTACTCAGAACTAGAATCTGCAACACAGCATCTGCAACCTTCTCACAAGGCAAAACTCATGTACTGACATCACGGTATTTCCCCTAATTGAAACTGTTTTCAGAATGCTCCTTCACTCAGTCTTTAGGACTTCACAGTAGTCCTTCACTGGCAAATAAACAGACTTTTGAATAGGTATGAATTCTTCTTTCCGCATCAGCAGCCATAAATAAATAGTGAGATCTGTTTATCACCACCATTTGACACAGCTGACAGTGTTTACTCAGTTCAGGCTCTTCACAGAGACAGCTCCTTCTTATTAATGCCGAAAATTACATTCATGCAGGTTGGGGTTAAGGTAATTGGTAAAGTCAAAAAAAATATGCTACAGATGTCAGCCTCAAAATGAAGTGTGAATAACTAGATAACATATCCATTTCAGTACATCATCCACAACAGATAATATGTGAAGAACACAAACACTTTCCAGAATACATCGTACTCTTGTGAAAGCAATACTGCTGTAAAAACCTTAGTGCTCCCTGGTGTTAAATGCTGCTGATATACTTCATTCCAAGAACATTTAGGGAAAGAAAGCTTTTTGTATACAAATTCTCAGCTAAAAATCTGTCTATAGATAACCTACAAAAGCTGAGTAATTGGTTTTTAATGTAATTATCATAGGGGCATCCACTATTGTTAGTGGAAAATATTAGAACTGTTGAGTCTTCTGTAATAGGTGAGAATGTGTGACCAATGTGATTTATGAAGCATGGACTGTGTAATCTATTTAAAGCTGGATGCTGCTGTGTATTGCTAAATCAATTGTTCTCATAAATAAACTATGACCTGAAAAAGAAGAAATGTCATTCACTAATAGTTTCTAACAAGAGAATGCTGGGAAACCAGTCATAAGTTTGTGGCTTTTAAAAAAGCCAGCTCAGTGATGTTCAGTAACAACGCACAGCAGTTAGAGGAGTTGTCAGGTGTAAGTCATAGAATAGTTTAGGTTGGAAAGACTTTAAGATCGAGTCCAACCATTAATCTACTCTACCATTCCCATGCTAAACCAAGCTATCTCACGTAAGCCACAGGTTTTAGTCTGATCTAAAAATATAATAGGAAAAATTGAAAATTGATATAGGAGAGCTAAATGCCTAATTTTACCTAAAGGACACTAAATGGAAGCTTTTGTGTTTGCAAAAGTATGCATGAATTCCCTTGCAGTGTGTTCTTGTCTGTAAATATAGTGACAGAAACACACTTCATTTACATCCTTCTGACAAACAAAAATCACTCATGACTTTGAGGAAGAAAACCCACATTGTTGGTTTGGAGGGGTTTTTTGCTTCCTGACAAGAATGCTTTCTTTCCCCATTAAGGTCATCAGGTTTCCAGGGAAAGGTAGGGGCAATCCACAGCCAAGAGAAGCAGTCATGAAGCCAGCAACTCACTTGCTCCTAAAGCTGTATCCCATATAAAAAGTTGGATGTAGACTGAAGAGAAGGTCTGTAAAGTAGCTAAACACAAGGACCATGGTGCCTGAAGGCAGAGATAGAAATAACAAGGAAACAGAATCCCATATCCCTCAACTCTTCTAAGAAGGCTACAACAAACAAAAATTTTTAGGCAGACACAAGGTAGTGGAAGAGTAAACAACCACGATCCCGAGACTGTGTGGGAAGACTCAAAAGATAAATTATACATAGCTCGTTCTGGTCTAAGATGAGCACATTCTTGTTTGTCTTCAACGTTCAAATGGTCCAGTTTCTCTTAGGCTACTTTTACATCCATTCTCACACTCCATGCAGGAGACAGAAGAGCTGCCCCAAACCCTGCTGGAGCATTTGTACTTGATTACACCGTTTTGTAAGTCTGAAAAAGGCTTAGTACTGCACCGCGAGACCCCAGGGACACTGCCGGTGTGACACTCAGAGCAGGAGGGTATCTGCCACAGGGTGGTTCCAGAGCCGCTTGCTGTAGGTTACAGAGATACAGCTGACACTCACAGTTGGGTGTGTAAATTGGGTCAGCAACAAGTGAGAACGCAGAATGACACAAGCAGTTTTCTGACACAAGGTTACACTAAATTAACTGGGAACTGAAACTATAATTCCTTGATTTCACATACATTTTAGAGGTTTAATCTAAAAAGAAAATAACCAAAAGGCACAAGGACGTTGGGTCCTGATGAGATGAACCCACAAGTACAGAGGGAAGTGGCAGAAGTCATTGTTGAGCAACTTTCTATCAGCTTTGACAAACCCTGGAGAATAGGAGAAGTGCCTGAGGACTGGAGAAAAGCAGCGTCACTCCAGTTTTCCAAAAGGCCAAGAAGGAGGAACTGGGTAACTGCTGACTGGTCACAGCCTCACCTCCATCCCTAGCCAAAGACACTCTGGCTTGTATCAAGAATAGTGTGGCCAGCAGGACTAGGGACAAAATTTTCCACCCATACTGGGCACTGATGAGACCTCACCTCACATACTGGGGGCAGTTCTGGGCCACTCACTTCAAGAGAGATACTGAGGTGCTGGAGTGAGTCCAGAGGAAAGCAGTGAGGCTGGTGAAGGGACTAGAGGGAAAGTGATGAGGAGAGGCTGAAGGAGCTGGCGTTGTTTAACCTGCAGAAGAGAAGATTCAGCGGGGACCTTATAGCTCTCTATGACTACCTGGAGAGAAGTTGTAGACAGGTGGAGGTCAGGCTCTTCTCCCAGGCAAGTATTGACAGGACCAGAGGACGTGGCCTGAAGCTGCGCCAGGGGAGACTTAGGTTGGATGTTAGGAAGGACTTCCTCAGGGAAAGGGTGATCGGACACTGGAATGAACTGCCCAGGGAGGTGGTGGAGTCCCCATCCCTGGAAGGTTTTAAGAAAAGACTGGATGTGGCACTTAGTGCCATAGTCTAGGTGGTTGTGGTGATGTTAGGTCATAGACTGGACTTGGTGGTCATAGACTGGACGTGATGATCCTAGAGGTCTTTTCCAGCCTCAACAGCTCTGTGATTCTGTGACAGAAAGGAGGATTATCAGGAGTAGTGAACATGGTTTCACCAAGGAGAAATCCTGCTGATAACCTTTTATGAAGATGCAACTCATTGGGTAGATGAGGGAAAAGCAATACATATGGTCTACCTTGCATTCAGCAAGGATTTTGACATCACCTCCCACAGCATCCTCAGAACAAAACTTAAGAAGGGTGGATTGGATAATTGGACAGTGAGGTGGGTTGGAAGCTGGTTGAAGATCAGAACTCGGAGACTTGTGATCAGTGAACCCGACACCAGCAACAAAATTCTCACAGAAGCTCTCTAGAACCAGAGGAGTTTGTGATTGTAATGCTACAGGAGAGTTTCTCAGACAAAATGTCTTGTTCCAGAGCCACTGCCCAGGACTATCCTTGGAAAAAACACATCCTTCCAGCATAGGATAAATTGTCCTGTAAATGACACACACAGAGCGAAAGACTAACTTTTCTTACACCACAGAAGGGAGTTTCAGCTCTTCACAACGAGAGCTTTCACTTTCCTTTCCTCCTCTTTTTCTTTCAGAATGACAGGCAAGCGGATGAACTGTGGCTAAATGTCTCGATTCACAAAGACTGCTCCTGACTGTTGAGATACAGCCTTTTATTTTATCTGGTGACAGATTAACAAGTCTTCATTGAACTACCAGATAAACTTAAGCTCATATTTGTAATTTTAAAAAAAATGGTTTCTAAAGACTGTAATTAAAAAAACCCCAATTTATATCTTTAAATCTGTCTCAAGATTGCCTCTTCTAAGTGTCCTCACCATTCTTCAGGGCAGGAATTAGTTTATTTTTAAGTTATAGGGAAGCAACACCCCATCTTCACGTCGATTTCTTTTCTTCTTCTAAGTCCTATGAAAGACCAGCAAACAGCTACCCTTTCATCTCAAGCTAATTGTTTACAGCTGATGAAATATTTTTAAATGTGTTTCTCTATTCCACAGCCATAGTTATAATTTTTTTATGTTCTGGTACTGTTACAGAAACTATTCCCTAATCACCACTAAATATTTCCATTTTTCTGCTTGTGCTTTCCCAATCCAATTCTCAGTTGCTGCTTCCCGTTCAGTTTGGTCTTTGGCATTTTGTCTTTTCTTCGTCTTTGCTCCTGTTTTGCAGATGCCATGCTGCTGTGAAGTATGGGACTCTCTAATGAGCATACTCTTCTTGTGTTTTGTGCTTACAGTATGTTTGCTTCATTATTCTTTTCTGATGTTGGCTTAAGGCGCTGCTGACCCGATGTGTGCTAGTCACTGCCAAAATATTTACGTAGTTTGAAATACAGTGTGTCTAGTCAACCTCAGTGCTGAGGATAATATTCATCGGAGCTTACGTGCCTTGTTTTGTTGACTAAGGGTCTGCTAATAGATTGCTAACTTTATGAGGGATTAAATCCTGCCAGAGTCACAACTGGGATGGAAGAACTGCTTCATCAGCCTTGGGTTTTTGGAAGACTCTCCTGTTTTTAAGGGGTAGTGTTTACACAGCCTGTAAAAATTGCATTCTCAGCCTTACTTGAAAGAAAATACTGTTATTAATGTGTCTCCAGCACTCCATATCAATGAGGGATTAGTTCTATAAACAAGAAGGAATAATTAGAGGACGTACACTACTGAAAATAATTAACGTCTCCTAATTTTAGGCACTTAATGGAACAACAGCAAGATTTTACTTTGTCAAAGACCAGGCATAATGTTTATGTAACAGAGAAGATATTTGACACATGCCATATAAAACAGAAGATTTATCCTATCCTTTTAGATGCTCTACTTAGGGCTCTAAGCTAGAAATGAAGTGACACTCTGTGAGTAGAAAAGATTCACTTTTACAAGATATACAGAGCACAGATGGATCGGTTCATCTTCTATAAGTACCTTTCTTTTCCTTCTCTTTCAACTGTAGGGGACCTAGAACAATCAAACTCTTTACTCTGAGGACTCATAGTCATTTCAGATGCATTTCTAAAATTAAATAAATAATTCCAAGACCGTGAACATGTTTGTTGTGCTAAACACATTAACTGATATTTTGGGAGATCTTTTAATCTTTCCTTATACATGTATCCTGTAATTTTAAAAGATCAAATCAAGTTGGGAGGTGGTGGATGCCCCATACCGCAAGACATTTAGGTCATGCTGGATGAGGATCTGGGCAACCAGATCTAGTTTGAGAGGGTTGGACCAGAAGACCTTTGAAAGCCCTTCCAGCCCAATGCATTCTGTGATTCTAATTTTTTCTGTATTTAACAAGCCCTGGAATCTTCCTTCATTGTATTACAACTTTGTATGACTATGGTTCTTAAAAATGGCCCTCTCTTTACACTGTTTTATGGCTCTCCAGCAGGCTGGAGAGCATTTCTTCTAGAACACCATCACTTAATCATTCTAGTGACTGAGAAGCTACTTGTTTTGGATATATCAAAAGTGCAGCACTCTTGACTATAATTTTTTTAATAATGGTTGAAACACACTCAGGGAGAGCATTCAGGGAACAACTCCAAAATTAAAGAAAAATTGCTTTGGTTTATGAGACCAAACCTCTAAAGAAAGCAATTCTGTAAATGTACTTAAAAAAATAAGTAAAATAAATATTGTGAACAAAGGTGGGTGGAAAAGGCAAATAACTGTTTTTGTTTATTTATAGAATACATATTGTACCCCATTCTGACAGAGTTCTGAAATACACAGACAAATGCTGCTTCTAAACGCATCCTTTCAAAAATAATTTTTGCCTACCAACTATTACAAAATGAAGAACAGGACAGCAACTTTCAGTCTTATTGGAAAGAGTTCCTCGTTTTCACTGTTCTCATGTATGAATTTTGACAAAAGGATTAAAGAAAATGATGGAGAACTCATACTGCTAAAGTCATGATGGCATATCCAAGACTTGAAAGTTGTCTTATTTAGACAACATCTGGACAACACCAAGAGAACACTCTGCATTCCAGAAACAAACTATTATTAAAGAACTTGGACAACTTTATTTACTACCACATTGCTCAGATTGGCAGAAATGGGCTTATTCATCATACCGAAGGACTATCACCATATAACTGAGGATTTAGACAGAGGAACACTGAAAGTCTGAGATGGCGGAGATGAAACGATGAACAAATGTTAAGACCAAGAATGTCATAAAAAATTGAAAGAGCGGGAGATAAAGAGATATTACAGACCTACTGTGACATGTTGAACACTCTAAATTCCTTTCAAAGTCCATGGGAGCTGCCCAGAAGTATTTAGTAGGATTAAGGCTTAGGACCCTTTATACCTAGTAAGTTATGTGTAGAGTCTTTTATTTCTTCACCAGCCTTTCCCATAGACAATCCACTGACATTTGGCTTGACAAAGTACTAAATCAATCTCCCTCACAAAATCAACAATCCCACAGTGGTTTTTTAAATGTAATCTGCAGAAATCTGCATAACAATCTAAAATTATCTACAATACATATAAAAACATCAAAAAAAGAGGAAGAAGAAAAAAGCTACTTAAGAAAGACAACATGATTACGGCACGGCTGAAGATGATATATTTCTTCCTAAAAAGACTATTATTTACTGTCAGCGGCAGAGTGTTCAAGTGCATTAAAAATCCATTTCAAAGCATTCAGAACTAAGGGCTTTCCACCAAAAATACTCTTCATAAGATTTTGATTAAGCTAGGTGATTAAGCATGGAAGAACCTAAAAGCTCGATATCTGTACTATGCATCTGTGCCGACTAACAATTCCCATGTGCATTTATGGCATCTGCAGATAAATCAGACACTGGGTCTGTCAAGAGCATCTAAAACTATACTCTTACTACACGGTTTCATTTTGACTTCTGCTAATATTTTACTGTCTGCATTTTCTCTGTTGCTGCCTTGGTTTCACAGTCACAGATTTGGAACAAAGAGATTATGAACATCCCTGGCTGTGGGTGAGCGTGGTGGTTTATTATTTTCTCCTGTCTCTGAGCTCTCTATGTGATCTCTAGCTAAGCAGGGTTGGGTCTGGTTTGTACTTGGATGGGAGACAGTCTGGGCACACTAGGTGCTGCAGACTTACCCTGCTCCAGCAGGGTGGGGTTGGACTTAGAAGATCTTTTGAGGTCCCTTCCAACCTGCAACATCCTGTGATCCTGGTCTGCACCACTTCCAGATGCAAAGGTCTAGTCAACAGATTTCTTCAAAATTAGCACTGCTTTCCACAGCCTTGCTTGTTACATCTTTGTTCTTCTAGAAGTGATGGAGTTGTATTAGTTTAAAGTTTTGTTGTTCACCTCAGGTGAAATAGCTTACTTATAAATTTACTGCCATCAGAAGAGTTAAGCTGGAAGTAGTCTTAAGAAAAACAGCGAGTAAGCTTAGAAAGCCTATGGAAACTTGTAACATAAAATCTTTGTTGTCTGCGCTGTGACCAACGTCCCCTGGAAACAGAAATTCTTAAGTACTGCTATTCTATCCCCACTTGCTTTATTTTATTTGTTTTTTAAAGCAGATATTTTAGGCATCCTAAAACTGACTACATCGCGGGCTGAGAGATTTTCAAAGCCCATAAAGTTTGAAAATACAAAAGCTTACTTTTCTACCCCCACCTTTGCAAGTGCTTGTTCTTAGCGTTTTCAGACCGTTTTTAAAAATTTCATAGCAGCAGACAAGACACATTAGCTGTCACCTGCAACAGGAAACACAAAGTAAATCACACATGGAAACGGTTTGTAGCAGCTTCTCAAGTGCCAGATAGACAATAAGCAGTGAGTAGGTGGTAGCAAATCAGAAGACGACTTTACACTTTGGAAGAAAAGCAAAAACTGCCAGACTGGAAATTTTCTTAAGGTATAAAAAGAATGGGCCAAGTGCAGTGAAAACACCCTGTCATTGACAACAATTACCAGCTACTCCTGCGTGTGGTGTAGTTGTTGTTTTATTCGTTGGACAGGTACTTGTCCTCATTTGGAAAATGCCATAAAAGACAATTCAACTTTCCAAGAGGAAAAACTGATCAGACTCATTTCCCTTCAAGACATAAATATGAGAGATTGAGAACCCTCTGACCATTAAATTGGGCAGAAGCTCACCATGTATGGAAGTCACAGAACATCAGGATTGGAAGTGACCTCAAAAGATCATCCAGTCCAATTCCTCTGCCCGAGCAGGACCACCTAGACCAGATAGTATCCCTGTACATTACTGCTGAGTATTCTGATCTAATCTGAATCTAAGGCTAATCTGAATGTTCTATTTAAGAGCTTTTCTTGCACAATAGTGATGCTACTCTGTGGATTCCTACTAAATTAGTCACTGACTTAATCATCATGCAGCAGCTTAGACTGCAGAACTGTAAGGAAATAATGATGATTTCATTGTCTCTCGTGCCATCTCTAGTGAGGGGTTTAAGAATGGCAGTGGTCCACTGTGCGTGTGTGGACAGTGGTCTGTACTGTCTACAATCAACACAGGAAACAATCTAGTCAGTAAAAATCTCATGGTTATTGGATTCAAGCAGAGAGCTACCTTTGTGTACTGTTGGCTTTATTGCCTCGTGCAGAACCCGCTGTGTTCAGGACACTCTTCTCAGAAAGAAGGAGAAAGAAAGAGAAACTTCCAGCTACAGAAGGGTAATACAATCAACAAATAATTTTTCAGATCATTTGAAATAGTGAAATAATGGAATTTTTCACCTTTAGCCAATCTGACAGTTTGACAGCTCACAGTTAGGCTTGAAGTTAGTTAAAGATTTCTCCTGCCCCAAGTCCCACTGTGCTAGAGCCGCTTGTTAAGCAGCCAAAGACTTCAGGCTGCAAACTCTGTCCCACCTTCTGATCCGTGCCTGGCAGTACAGAATGTTTATTTGAAAGCATTTATTATGACACCAGAGAGCTGAAACCAGCCTGGCCTGCTGGCACAGGAGTACTGTAGGCTCTCCTGCAGCGCTGTACCTGCCTGCTCCTTAAGTACTGCAAAGGGAGATGCTAAAATTACTACTGATCAAGTCAATCTAAAGTCCTTCTGGGGATTCGTGCTTCCTTTAATTCCTCCAACACACTTGAGAGTGAGAGGGACATAAGGTAGACCTGGGGACGTACTTTGATGTGTTAACTTTCCCAATTCCTATCCCAGTTTCCCAAGAGTCATCCCACCATGAAGAAAAACCCTGTGTTCCTGTAGCTTTACCTTTCCTGTACGTTTGAAATTAACACAAAGCAAAGGCATGCTGCAAGGTATCCGAAAGCTTTTACAGGATTGTGAATCATTCTGGGCTGTGTATGTGTTATTTCCATAACACACACACAGTGTTATGGGAACTGATATTGTATTGCAGTGAAGTAGTTAGGATATGCAGCAATAAAACCGTTAAGTGCTTTCCATAGAAAAAGGTGAAGCTGTTTGCATTGTATTCATGGCAAGATAGAAGCTTCAACTGGCACGTCTAGTCATTCTTTGCACAGCCTTTTTCATGACACCCCTTCACTATAGCTCTTTACTTTATGCTGCAAAAGCTTGGTTTAAACTCTCTGCAGGAAACAAGGTAAATTGTAATAAATTCTAGCTTGTCTTGATGCTCTCGTGCAGCTGGCTGCACTAATGCTTATCACATTAAAACTGTGAACTGAAACACTGTCTAATCTGTTTTGTTAATTGATGCATGTAAATTCTTGAACAAAAGGAAAAAAAGGATCTTGAGAAAGATCCTTCCAACAAACCCAGGTGGTATAAGCTGTTTCTTCCCTCATTTCCCTTCATTTACTGCTCTGTTTTACAATACATTCTGTGTTATCTTTCTTGTCTGCAAGTCTGGACCGAAAGGCTCTGGGTGCTAAGGGTAATCTCTGTGTCTGTGCACACTAATTTGGAGAGTCAGAATTCAGAAAAGAAAACCTAGTTTTCTACAACTGCACTTTTTGGTGTCGTTTACAGCCCCGTTGTTAGCTAGCCTGAACTGCCCCCTTGTGTTTTTTGACTAAGAGCAAACATTCTGTTCCAGTTTGCAAAATGAATGGGTTTGTGGTGGGTAGTTATTTATCAAAATCTATGTTAGCACATCTTGAAAACAGAAATAAGTTTTGGTCTGTGAACAGAAACAGGGAATCCACGTGTTGTTTTGACTAACTGGATATGCTACAGATGCTTCTATGCCAGCAAGAAGCAGTGCTTTGCAATGACAACGTTTATCCTGAAGTTTAATAATGTGGTATTTATCAAGAGGTTGTACTGGCCCTGAAAGCAGAGGAGAAAATTGGTCAACAATATGAAAGGATAAGGGTCATCATCAATTTGGACTAAAGAAATAAGTCTCCATCAAAAGGCATAAGCTTTTCTTTCTGTAGATCAATATCAGAGAATTTAGAAGATTAAGTGTGTTCAACGAATACCATATTTGAACTAACCTCAAAGCCAAGCTTTTAGTAAGCTTTCCACTAGATGACAAGATATGATCTAATGGAAAGTAAAACCAAAACCAGCATAGAAAAGCTTCTGTCAACGAGAAAAGACACGAAATGAAATTGATGAATCAATTCAGGAAAAAGGAATCAGAACAATGTCTCTGAATCCTTCTTATTTTCTGAACTTGGACAACAACAAAAAAAATCACCCTTCATATTCACGGATGAGTTGTGATTGAGTAGCTTTAACATACTGTTTGCAAAACAGCTGCCTTGTTTCCTGGTACTGAAAATCAGCGCTGAGAAAGCGAGATGTTTGCTGCAGTACACCTAAATTGACAGAAGAATAAAGTAGCAGACAGCAGTTTCATAAATAAAGGATAAGGAGCAATTCTCAACTTTTCTTGTGGAAATTTATAAATGAACCCCAAAAAGTCTGATTATAGGAAGTACCCGTCATATAATTTTGTCTAAAAGAGCAAATAAGTTGGGTGGTTCTTTTAATGGATTCCTATCTGCAATCCTCAGTCTAGAATACTTGGAGTTCGATAATACAGGTAATATTTACTAGAGATGAATTTTCATTTTAATCCCAGACCAAACCTGAATTACTTCCTACATCCCAAAGATACTTCAGAAAATGTATTGTCTTCCTGTGGAAATGGGAACTCATTAATGCCCAAGTACTGCAATATATTAAAAAGATTTAATGAGGAGAGAGCATCTCAGCATTGGCTACAGTAAGTGAAGAATGCCATTTATCTTCAGCATCTTCCTCCCAGTTATATTCTATGTGACATCATACACAATCATCATATTATATCTGTATGGAAAACTCTGCATATCCCTATTAAGACGACTGTATATGCCAAGTTTTTCATAACAAGATTTTACTGATTTTACCAACACATCCCCACAAATGTCTGTAGCAGAGAAAAAGGTGTGTAAAGAAACTTAGGCAGGGATATTCCAGTGTTATATTCAATCAAAATCACTGAAAATACCTTAAGAAAAGAGTAAAAGGTTCAGCCTTCACATCACCATGTGATGTCTCATTACTAGCTACAGTAAATGCAGGTGGAAGCTTTAATAAAAATGAATTGGCAAGACGAGGGCATTCTAAGTTGGCATAATACAGTCAGGTTGTAGCTTTTGATCTGTGACATTAACCTTCTGTTGAGCACTACGGGGAAGGAGATCATAACAGTCATCTGATAAAACAGAAATATAACAGAAAATCAATATTTCATCTATTAAAAAAAAAGAGGCAGAGGAGACACGAGGTGCTTAAGTAACTGAAGAATTTATCACTTTACACGTGAGATCAACAGATTGTATATTTTTCCTTTAAGCTGCCTCCCACTGTCACAAATTCACAGCTTCTAGCTTTAAATAAGTGTGTTATTCATACCCAAAACTGATGAAAAAGCTGGATTGAATTGACTTGACACACAACAGATGTGCTGTTTCTATTAGAGATCATTAAAAACTACACATTAGACTATCCAGTGCCGCAACCTATTCCTGTTTTGTGTTATCAAGGATGCTAACACACATTTTTCCACAGAAGCAGCATAGAGTGATTAAGATCTGCCATTGCAGCAAATAGTAGGGAAATAAATGGTTTTCAGCGGCCGGCAGCAATTCAAAAGTTCCTCCGGCGTATACCAAGATGATGGAAATAAAACTTGAACCCTGGGAACATCAAGAGGGAATGCAACCAATTTCAAAGCGAAAATTAAATGAAGTGAAACAATAAACCTTGAGAGACATTCAGCCACCTAAGCATGGATATATGGTGACATTTTAGACACCGTGTGATAGCCAAAATGCCTTCACAGGGGTAGGAGATATGATGGTCCACAACCTTTGCAGTAGCAGCTGGAGGTCAGCTGCAATTCAGGTGTCTAAAATGCCTGTGTTCAAGCACCAGAGTCCCCTTGCACAATTTATCATCATCTGAGAGAAACAGGCATGTTTAGGACACAGCGAATCTGCTCTACATTAGATGGCTACATTACAATGAAAGTCTGTTTTTCTCTCCATTAACCACAACAAGAGCTATGCCTGTGTAAGCTTTTATACTTTAGATACACACACATTTAAATACATCAGCCTGACTACTCACATGCTGATACTGCTGGAAAATACCTCAAATTTGTTTCAACATCCTTCAACTAATTATTTAATTTACATTTTTTTTCAATATACTTTCATTTCAGAGAAACTTCAGTTTCTCATAGATAAAACTTTAAAGTCACTCTCCTGCATAGAAATAAAAGCTACAAGGGGATAGGGATGGAACTGATAAAAATATAACATGGACTTCACAACTGTGCACGTGGAAACCCCTATACGTATGTCTCACTTTTTACCAGTGCCATAGCACATTAGATGACATGTACTTCTTGAAGAACAGCAGCCATCCTAAAATAGTCCTGACCACGAGGTGCTACTAACAAAAGGAGAAAACCTATAGGATTAAGTTCACGTTACATTAAAGATTCTCTTGGACCAGTTTTTAAAACCAGCTATCTTGCAGAATAAAATTAATTCCTCGCCATTCTAGATAAGAAACAGCAATCTATAGGTTATATTTACATTTCAGTTATATTTGCCCACATTTTGATTGCTTGTCTGTATTTAATTTAATTACAGTATATTAGCACCATGCCCTAGACTTTATGTTTGCACACCTCTTGAGGACATTGTGCCACGTGAGAGAAGGCAAAGCAAGGAAAGGTGTGTAAGTACTGTTAGCCACCAGTGGGGGAAGACTGACACCTGTTCAGTTCACCAAACTAAACTAAAAAAATATATATATCAGATATGTTCACAAGCAATTAAAGGAAGGACTGAGTACAATTCAAGGAATAAGTGAGGCTTAGTGTTACTCATCACCCTGCTACATCAGGTTTACTAGAAACACAAGACAATGTGACTGATGTACAATAAATCAAAAAAAAAATCTGAAGGATCCATTTTGCCCGTGTGGATTTGGTGTGATTTTAGCAGACCAGTCTCAGAGTATTTCAGTGCCTCCACATACTCTTGCAAGACATGTAGACTGTGACAAAAAGGAGGTGGCTTCTGTAGAACCCCCTTTTATTTTTATTTTTTTTTAACACATTTTATTGGGGTTGGAAGGGTCCAACCTTCTCGCTCAAGCAGGATACAAATTACTGAAGATTTTAATCCCGGAGAAGTTGAGTGTTGAGTTACCTGCAAGTGGCTGTCTTTTCCTGGTTGATGCTGCTGCTTCTGACCTTGCAATAAATAGTGTGTCAATGACTTAAGCTAAGACTGTAACCTGAGGGACAGAGGAGATTTTCAGTCTCCTCTAGGGAAGACAAATAGATGGCTGTCTGACACAGGCAGGTCACAGAGTGATTGTAGCGCAGCAAGGAGTGTTTCACAGAAAGAATAAAGCATCTTTCAATGCTGGTTGCAAGAATGGAAATGTCCAGGCTTGAGGTGGGCATGGGTTAGATTTGGGACTCAGAGAAAATTTCAGTGAAGGAAAATACGTTTTACTGCCACATTTTATGGTTAAAGGATTAACCAGGTAACTGTAACCTGAAACTAACTTCTGTCTGTCATCCTAAAGCATTAGGACAGTTTTTAATTGTGTATGAGAAGATCATGGCAGAGTGCACTGTATGCATATATCTCCTCTTCAACACTATTATTTCTCCAGCTTGCGTAGAGAAGCTTCCTCCTGCTTCCTCTTTTCAGCCACAGTCATCCACATAACAAGCAAAAGTATGAGACATGAAAGGACAGAAATGGATGCATAAGAACAGTCTGCTAACTGAAGAGCTGATGGTTATTTTTGGGAGCCAGCTATTTGCTGTGCTCTGTGCACACACTACATCATCTTTCATTTTGATTACAGATCACTTTAATATGCTTTTTGCCAGTGTGATTCATTTGGGAAATCCAAAGATTGTGTTTGTGAATTTCACTATAGCACAGAGAACATTAAATAAACACTGAAATAGATTCTTACTATCCAAGGTGTTCCAACAGATTTTCTCAGATCTAGGGGAGCAATGCACTGTTTATATCACCAGCATCACGCATTCTTGTCATCACAAAAAAATGCTGAATTTTATCTAATTTTATCTAATTTTATTCCAGTTGGAACTGGATGATCAGGTGGTCCCTTCCAACCCAGAGTGATTCTCATTCTATAACTTCTCCAGTGAAGTGATCCTGCTGTGGCAGGGGGATTGGACTAGATGATCTTTCGGGGTCCCTTCCAATCCCTAATGATTCTATCTGTAGAACCTAAACCTAATTAGATATTCCTTGGCATGTAATTTGATAGGAAAATACGTGTGCATTATTACAGGGGAAGTGCAAAAACGTGTGTTCATAAGGAACCTGGAATACATTTAATCAAGAATTGTTTTTCTTTCTGCCAAGCATGAAGAAAAAAGAGGACAGTATTACCAGTTGCATTGATGTAGAACTTAGCTGAGAAAACTGGACTATTACATATCAATCCAACTAGAACTAAGGAAGAACAGTAGTAGAAAACATTCAGAGGAAGGAGACATGGTATGTCAAAGCAAAACAGAGGCAGCAATGTGAACATGTAAATCCTTAGTCACAAACCAACACAGATAAAAGATACTTCAATAAATTCATAGCAAACCACGAGTCAACACTGAGACCGCTTTGGTGGTTTTTGCTTACTCCAACTGCCAGACACTACCTTACAGTCACAAACATACACTTAAACAGGAGAAGCTGTTGCAATTTGATCGACTTCGCTCAAGCTCCCATCCCCTTCAGCATGCATTTCTCCCCTTGGATTGTTGAAAAATTCTTGTATAGAACTTCCATACAATTAAATGCAGATCTGCTTTTTCAAAAGTGCATTTTCAGTGCCCTGTAACTGACTTGCTGCCTGAAAGACTCCCTACATTCTGCTAGCTGAAAATTAACTCCATGTGAAAAAAAAAACCAACAACTTTGCTCATTTCGAGACACTCACAAAACATCTCTACTGTACCATTTTGTGCCTCATCTTTTGTTATCCCTATTCACATTAGGAGGCGTTATGTAAAACCAGAACCTTTGTTTAGTAGTGGTTTTGTAGTATTTATTTGGTAGTATTTTTCATAACCATTAACTCCCCTATAACTCTATCACTATTTATGCTCCCCACTGTTCTAAAGGGTGTGTGCATTCTAAAATACACAATAATCCCCCTTGTTAGTCCAGTTAAGAGAAAAGCATCAGAACAGAGATAACAAAGGATCTCACCAATTACTTAGTAAATTTAACAGTTGCACTTAAAGAGCTGTTAAGGAGAATCTGGAAGAAACTTCTGCATAACCACACTGACTTCCCTGAAATCCCTACCTAGACTTATTTTCACACTGCAGAAAGCAAAGGGTGCAGCAGGCCACCACTTGAAGAAGCAAAGATGATGCCAGAGGGAAAGAGAGCGAGTAAGCAGCTGCTAAAAAGATAGGATAGGCGCAGTACTTCTAGTCCTGGGAGTATCGACCAGGTTTCTTATAGCTTAGCATCATAGGGATGGATCAAATGGTTTGACATCAAGGAGATGATAATAGATGATGGGAGAGTCTTCCTGGTTGAGTGAGAAGGGACTGTGGGAAGAATTGAGAAGACAAGCAATGGATGTGGTCCCCTGAGTGTGGGCACTGCCCAGAGATTCCATGTGGTAGCACTGGGGCTGCCAGCCTGCTCTGTCACAGGATGGTTCTTTCCCTCCCCCACCTGCCACGAGCAACCTCCCAAGGAGGTAATGTCTGTGCATGAGCATGTATGCTAGGCACCACAACGGAGCGCTCCTTTGTCTTGTTAAATAGTCCTTTATCAATCTCCCCATCTTGTTCTGGAAAATTATAGTACTTTTCTCTGATTATACCTTTCTTTTATCTTTCACCGGGCTCAAAGCTGTCTTGATGGAAGCAGCTCAGCTATGTGTGTCATTCCTTTCCGCAGGCAAAATAATCTCTTTTCCTTGTCAGCCACTTCTCCTGACTGTGATGTGAAAGGTACCCATCGCTGGATTATTAAATTCCACCTACTTTACTGCTAAATTTTAATATCTGTTTATAAAAATGTAAATGCTTGTAACATACTTGTGGCAGAATTTAGTAACATCCTTACACTACAACAGTGCTAGAGATGCCAGGATGCTAGTAAGAATGTATTTGAGATTTGGGTAGTAAACAGGTAATTTCAATCCTGTCAGTTTCCTACTTTAGGCTAATTTGCATCATCTATTTCAACTTTGCATACTCATGAGTATTGCTGAGTCAGGGTAGTTTTCAGTTCTTAATATTTACAAGTGTGTCCAGTATCTTTTACTTTGCATACTGCACAGTTGTGTGGCATTTTTATGTCCACTTCTAAGGGCATACGCTACAAGTTTTTACTTAGGTGAGTTCAAGAGAGCACTAAAGTGAGGAACATTCAGACATTCCTTTCTCCTGCACAAGTAAACTTCAGCCATAGGCCAGCTATTGAGAAATTCTGAGCCTAGTAAACAATTTTGAAATATTAGAATCTTAGAGAAATAAGTCATTATATTGGTAGACAAGGGATCTCTTGGGTACTAACTCTTTAAAATCAGGAGTAGTATGAGCACTAGGGACATTCAATCGATATGCAGAGATCTATTTAGATGGTCTAAATTCCTTGAAAATCTCAGGTGTTAGATAGAAAAGCCCTAGAAGACAAGCAAGAGTTGACATGCTCAATTTATCACTAATATCTATAGGTGCCATGAAGCAACTGTGGCTTTTGAAAAGAGACTTTGCTAGTCCAAGTTACAGTAAAGCAAGCTACCAAAAGGACTGTTCCTTTGAAAGAAGTCAGAGAGAAGCAGAATGTTGAAGACCATAAAAACCATTGAGATTGTTAGAAATGCTGAAGTCTCGGTGGTCCATGCAGCAGCCCTACTAACTGACTTCAGTTGTGGGGTCCAAGATACTTCCGTGCACCCAAGACCATGTGCTGTGCTGATAATCTCAATCACTTCTCCTTCCCCCTGCAAAGGGAAAGGGTTTTAGCAGTAAGTCATAGGGTGAGGATTAAAAGCAACAAGACAGTACTAGAAGAGACAATGACTGTGCTTTTTGGTAGCATCATAATAGCAGAACCAAGAAATTATCAATCACATATAGACTGGGCTTACTTAAAAGCTAGCCTTGCAACCAAATCTGGAGTCTATTAGCAAAGCAACCTCTTCCCTTGTCGTTTCAAATGGTTCTGATGTCTTATGAAGAGTTTTATAATCGGAAGGCAATAACTCCTGACACAAAAAGCCAACAGGCTGAACACCGGAGAGGCAGAGCAATTTGCTTCCCAGCTGTAATTGTGGTGCTGACTTCACACTGTTTGGAGCAGTTCCTTCAAATCTCTGCATTTCATTTTCACGGCTCTCCAAGAGAAAATATTTACTAAATATTATGCTCTGCTTCTCTCAACTTCAGGCACTATTTATAGGTGGAGAATACTTCAGATTATTAAACATAGAGAGAGGAGCCTGTTCTTCACTCTTTGTGAAGTGTTTAAGAGTGCAGCATCGTGGAAATGTTATTAAGACAGAGTCTGGACTACTTTGGCTGCAAAGAAGTGAACTGATTTTATTACAAGATTTTCTATGCCAACCTTTGAAACAAAAGGCATTTCATGCTTTGTGAATCCTGTGAACCAGTGAATTTTTACATATTTTAGAATACTGCAAAAAAGACTTCAGAATCCAAAGTAAACAAATACTTCAGCATAAACCAAATTAAGAAATATAAAACACTATTTCACACTTCAGAGCATGGCACCCAATAACTGCTTCTAAAGAAATCTTTGCTTCAGATGGAAATACAAAACCAAGAATATTGGAAAAGAGAGACCTAACAACAAGGAGAGGTACAAGTAGATTGTGACAGGTGGGAATTTTTGTGGTATTGATCACAGAATCATCATGGCTGGAAAGGATGAGACTGAAAGAAGCCACTGAAGAAAAACCACAGTATGAGAGTTGATTTTACTCTGCTACACTCCCTGAAATCCAAAAGCTATTAAACATTTTATTGCAGATTCCACCTTTAGCCACAGCATTACCCAAACTTTGATGTACAGTAAGTTACAGTAAATAACTCCAGGGATCTATTAATGAGAACATGTTTCAGAAGCTTGTAAATCACGGCTCCTTTCTGTCAGACTACTTAAAAATCAAGAATTGCTTTCATATTTTATTTCTATATCTCTCACTTGGGAAAAGCAGAAATCTTTAGGTTTTTCCTCTGGATCAAACCCGCTGCTAAATCCTGTGCATAAGCTCCACATCTACACAACTTATAAACAGAGCCTGGGGTGGTGATTCAACCACCTCCATGCACAGCCTGTTCCAAGGCCTGATGAGTCTTTCAGTAAAGACATTTTCCCTAATGTCCACCCTGAACTTCCCCTGATGCAACTGGAGGCCCTTTCGTCTTGTCCTGTCACTTGTTGCTCATGAGAAGAGATCAACACCCAGCTTCCTACAACCTCCTTTGAGATAGTTGCAGGCAATGAGAAGGTCTTCCCTCAATCTCCTTTTCTTCAGATTAAACAGTCCCACAGTGTTTGTGCCCCAGAAGCTTCACCAGCATTGTTGCCCTTCTTTGGACCTGCTCTAGCAGGTCTTTCTAGTAGTGAAGTGCCCAAAACTGAACACGGTACTCGAGGTGTGCCAAGTACAGGAGGACAACAATTTCCCTACTCCTACACTATTTCTGATACAAACCAGGAGGCTTTTAGCTTTGGCCACCTGAGCACACTGCTGGCTCTCAGCCAGTTATCAGTCAACACTCCCTGGTCTCCTCCTGCTTTTCTCTAGCAGCTTTCCAGCCCTCTTGCCCAAGACTGTAGTGTTGAATTTGTTGTGACCCGAGTGCAGGACACAGCACTTGTCTTTATGAAAACTCATTCAGTTGGCTTCATACTTCACGTTTTTAACCAAAAGTGCAGTCGTCCAGGACTGAGGGAAATTTGTAATTAGTTGCATAGTTGTAGTAACGAGTTGCACAAGCAAACTCAGATTTGGAATTTTACATAACACCACCCACATTTAAAATTTAAGTTCACCAGCACTGACTTTGGACCATGATTTTTGGGCATGTAACTCAAAACCAAATCGCTAGATCCTTCTCCATGAAGCTATTCCATAGTGTGACTGTACCACTGCAGCAGCACTTCTGTGCTGTTGATGATGTAGATTTCCTTGAAATATTATGACAGAGTCTTTGACAGGAAATGAAAGTCAGACTGTTTATACAGCCTAGTATGAATTTTTGAGATCCAGTTTTCTATTTAACTGTTGCCTTGGGCAATACCGAATCCATCACAACATTCAGGTAAGTAAAGGTGGAAAAACCAGCCTCATCGTTCTGATCAGATGTTACAGCAGTCAAATTCCATCAATGAAGGCTCATCTAAAATATTGTTAATGGAGATGAGTTATGTTTACCCAGGGAACCTTCAGTTACTGCTTGGCTTTAAAGTCAAAAACTGAACTCTATGAGACCTAGCTGTTTAAAACTCACACATAACGTGTGTGATTTTTAGTTTTCTCTGCCTCTTCACAGAATCCTGAACCCAGAGTTAAACAGCCACATTAAAGTCTTTGTTCACCGTACTGAGAAGGGTAAATGGCTCTTTGAAGTGATTATTGGCTACATAGCTACCCACAAGGCTATTTGAAGTAAGTAGATGAGCAGGAAGCCACTGATCTGAATGTGTTTAGTTTCAGCATCACAACAGGATCAACACAGACCAAAAGATATGTTCCATTTCGGATCAAAGAACTATGGAAAAACGAGGAAGTGCTTTCAAATGCAATCAGAAGAGATATCTAAAGGAATTAAATCCACACCAGCAGCATGGACACTTCTGAAGGATACTCTAGAGCCAACACAGCAACAGCTACTAAATGATATTTAAAGAGGGGTAAAATCATGGCCACTCAGCAAAATAAGAAATAGTATTAGAAAATAAAGTCTCTTCCAAAATGTTGTTATATACAAACAAAGGAAAATTTCGTGCATTTTGTCAGTTTAGGTATAAAAAGTACAATCATGCAGTCCAAGAAAGCGTTTGAGGAGCAAATAGCAGAAACAAAACTAGCAGTGAAGCTTAATCTCAAACCAAAGCCGCAAAAAGTCATCCAGTGAATCTTGTTTGACAACCAAGAAGGGTTGTTTCCTGGCTCAGTAAGGGCCAGCAGTACTCTGGGATATGGTGTCTGGAGCCAGCAGCGCTCCATCAGGGCAGGAGCCTCACCAGCCAGTTCTGTCCTACCACCCTCAGCCTGAGAGCTGAGCAGGTTTGAGAAAGTCGAAAGGTCAGAAGGGCGCCTGGTAACCTGGGTCTGACCATGCACAATAAGGCCACTGAGAGGACCTGAATGCCCCATGGAAATCTTTCTGTTTGAACACATCTGCAGCCTCCTTTTCAACAAGCCCATTTTCATTGCTGTCACCTGCTTCCTCACATACATCAGGGTTGGCTAAATCAAACAAGGTTGATGCAAACTCCCTGCATCAAAAACATTGTGAGAGCAGAGAATTAGACAACTGGCAACAGGACTCTGAAACAATCAATGGGGAAGTAAAGAGCAGAGCAGGGCAATGTTATTTTAGAACTGGGAGAGATTCAGCAAAAGGCAGCGAGGATTATCAGAGGTGTGCTCAACTCCTGTACGAACAGACATTCCATATGAACTATGGGTCAGACTGGGACCCTTCAACCTCAGCCAGGGTTGGCTTACACAGATGTAATAGAGCTCTGCAAAATCAGGAGTGCCATAGAGAAGGTGAATAGGGGTCAAGAATTTGTTGTTTCTTCCAGCAAAAGAATTATGGGCCACCACACAAAGCTAGCAGGAACCAAATTCAAAACAAACAGAAGTAAGTGGTTGTTTTATGAATGGTTATCAGACCAGTGGAACAGTGTGCCAAGATCTATGCCAAGTGCAAGAAATGTACATAGATTCAAGGAGAGACAGAACAAGAACTTGAAAGCAAGCTCAGCTGAGAAGTTAGCAAACAGACAAATCACATCAGGCTCATGGATTACTCTGACCTGAACATAGCTGAAGGCTGGGAACATTCCAGGAAAATTATGTATCTGCTTGTCCAGTTATTTTTCCTCCCTTATGGTTTGACTAAGTACAGCCTTTCCTTTATTAGTGTTTTGCCAAAAGTATAGTTATTTCATCTTCTCAAAGGAATTCATAGATTTATGTGGATGCAGAATCATTGCTGGTGTGAAGAGGGAAAGACTAAAAACAGCTGTCAAATTGGAAGGGCGAGTCCCAGCTAATACTGTCCACTGTGAAATATACATTTGAAGTGACCTGACACTAGACCTCTGCTGATGATTATAATACAGACTACAGTTGGTCTGAAAACTATGTAGCTAAAGAGGATGGGTGAGCAAAAGTTTGGTCTTTTCAAGTCTCAAAGTGCTGCCTGACTAATAGCTGGAGCTCATGATTTGAATTATACCCCTATACCTTCCTTTACAGCTTCCAATGTTACCAGCAGACAGAGCACTCAAAGCTAGGCATCTCAACATTCAGGTTTCTCTTATGACTGTCACAGAAGCAAAGCAATTCATGCCACCATGAAAAGTGTGAAACAGCTAATTTTATCCCCAATTTCCAGGTAGTTAAGCTAAATGTGTGCTCTGAGGAGAGATGAGCCTGTAGGGATAAAGTTGTAGGGTCACATGGCTGAGGAAATAGTCTAGGGGGTCTGGTGGAAAAGCAGCATAGTGGTCACTGAAATTAATATAGATTATTTAGTTATTTGGCCTTACAATATGTGCAGGAATAACCAAAGTGACCTGGGTATAGAAACTACCACCAAGTTTTAATTATAATTTATACCAGAAGGAAAATGTTCTGTTTGACTGAGTTCCACTCTAGAAGAAATAGAGGTGGGCAGCTTTTGTTGACGTCTCTGTATTCCTAACAAAGTTATTCCTCACTAAATTACTACTTTTTGCTGTGAACTTCAAAGTGTGACTACACTTCTCAATTATTTATTACTAGTCTCGTAATATATTTAGTACATCTGCTAATTTGAAAATATCTTGAAGGTGTCCAAATAATAAAATGCAGCATAATATTTTTAGAATGATTAAAAATTAACTTTAAAAACTCAGGAGTGTTGTCAGAAACAGCACACAGCTGATGAGAAGTTTCCTGACTAGAAGTAAATTGCTCAGGTTTATTAGTTGCTGTGCCAGAAATCCATGAACTAACTATTCATAGGTCAAGTGTTGCACGAAGAAAGCGTGATATGGATGAGAAATAATGAATAACTACAAAACACAAAGAGTAAAGCCATATATTAGCTTCTGTTCATGCATGGATTTAACTTTCAATAAGCTAAATAACTTCTAAAAATTTCAGTAATGGTAGAATTCAGAATGAAACCCTCAACTACTGATTTGCAAAATGTTTTTCCTAAAGAAAATTTCTTGTATAACCGGCGCAGAGGCAAACTTGGAAATAACACAATCATAATATAAATATGATTTGGTCCAACACCAACCACACATCCCCAGTCTCTGGGTTAATTTACATGCTTTCCATACGGACAGACAACATTTTAATGACGAATAATCAAGTTAATCAAGTTAAACCTAAAGGTCATTTCTTACATTTATTCATTATGAAAGGGAAAATATCACATTAAGCAAACTGAGAAACAGTGAAAAGGTTACGGTTTTCGAATCGTGATAAAAATACCCGACAAACCTTTTCACCTTTTAGGTACCAGAAGTGCACGGAGGCCACTTTGCCACTAAGTGCCCTCTAAATCTATTCCTCGTTTGTGTTTGAAGGAGTTTAACTTCAGCAATGTTTGGATAGAGAAGAAAATTCAACTGGGCTCTGAATCAGATGTTATTAAAGATCATTTCCCCCAGGGGACTTTTAAAATTTAAATTTTAATTCTTAGAAGTGTCTTTCTGGGTCACGGAGAGAACTATTCACCAAATCAGAAAAGACATCCCTGCACATGTGATAAGAATGGAGCAGTCTGTGACCTCTCATGAAAACTTCCACCGTGGGGTTTCCTGGAGGGCATAAGTCACCATCCACAAAGTTGTTCAGGGCATCACTCCATAACACGAGGAGTGATGTGGCAGTGAGAGCAACTGAACACACCAACAAGCTTGTCAGAGTTGATAGGGTGAGGACTGGTGGCTCCCCGGAGCTGCACTGTGGAAAGCACTGACAGCTCCCCATCCCCAGCAGGAGCAGGGTAGACAGGTGCACCAGGGTAGACCCAGCCCTGGGCACGAGACATGTCTGTGGGGATAGTGAAGCGTGAAGACCAAACCAAGCTGTTATCCCATGTATAGACCCATGGCCAGGCCATGTCTGTGGGATGGTGGCAGCAGTAGCTCAGGCTGGTCTAAGTGAAAGCTTCAGCTGAAAGTACCTCCCTTGGGCTACAGGTTGTCCCTGACCACAGTCATCTTGCAGTATCACTTCACCCGTTGTGCTCACTTTGCCTTGGGGCCCAAACCCCCAGGAGTGGGGATGCTCTCAGACACCATACACCAATTACTGAATAAACATCACAGCTTTTATAAGAGCCAAGGACATGCCTTCTGTACAGCATTTCTATTTCAGTATGTTCTGTAGGTTTTTTATAGACACATCTACAAAGTAGGAACTGATTTAGCTGAATGCTAACAACTTTCAGTACCACTTGCCTTTCTGGGACAAAGCTGATGCAGTAAAGCTGCTAAGAAATGACACATCTGTCCAGGTTTCTCTGAGGTATTAATAAAGTGCCAGCCTGGGACCTCTGAGCACTTTCTCTTGCACTGACTGCTCCCTTTCATCTGGTCAGATCCTGCTCTTACTGTGTCTCAGTTCCATGCTGCTCCCCTGAGGCTCAACATAATTTTTTTCCCAGGCAATGTCTATCTTCCTTGAAAACCCTCGCAGTTACAACTGAGAGTGAAATAAAGCCAAGTGTACTTGAAAAAACACCATAAAATATCACAAATAAATGACATCTAAACCAGTGGAACATTAATATTGCTGCCAGAATTGCCAAACAAGTCTCTGAATCTGATGCACAGTAGCAACGTGACAGAAGAACCTTTGTTCCTGTTCTGACTTGGAACAGACTTGGGATCAGAGACCTGCCCAGTAAACAAAATAATGTTAGAGCCTGGGCGTGATCCTACAATTACCTTCAATGTTAACACAGCCTCTGCATCACTTGTGACCACTAGTATTGTCCCAAGAGTTCCTGGCACCAGAGCATTTCCAACAGGCAGTTAAGCTTTAGCCACTCACCTGGGAACACAGTCCTAGAATTACTACAGCCCTTCTAGTCTGGTTCAGTGCCATAATCAGGCAGGGGAGAGGCTGTCTGGTACTCTGGCTTTTTAAAGGGTTTAATATAGAGGGTCAACATTCAGGCTGTCCTACCGAATCATTAAATTCTAAGTAAGAGCAGCCTGAAAATGCTGCAACATTTTTTATCAGGTAGGTATTTAGTTATGTAAGCGTTCACACTTGCTCAAGTCCAGAGCATGACATTCACCTGGTGGTCCATGTTTCACATTCTCCTGCAACGGTGCTCCAGTGCCACACACTGCCAGCTGCCTTCCTGGTCTGGAGTTCATGTGCCTGTCGTGATCTGGCATGGGAGGCAGAAGAGAAGCGTCGCACCCAAAATGTTTTCTAACCATTTGATGCAGTCCAGAGGCTGACAGAAAGCAGATTGCATCCCTGAGCCACGCTCCCTAACGTCTCAGGATCTGGCACGTGCTTCAGTATGGTGGTTGTTCTTAATTTTTTTTCTCTAGATTGCATTTTTTTGTTCCATTCTGATTTGATTTTTTGTGTGTTTTCTGGTGTCTCTCCATCTGCTTCTGCTATAGTTGATACCTGTTCAAGAGTTAATAGCTATAAGCTAACTTCTCTGTTTCTCATTCTTTTGCACTTTACTCTTCTACCTGTGACATCACTCAGAACAATCTCTAGTCCTTCAGACACTCCATTTCTGCTTATTCTCATCTCTGTTCTTGAGTGAGCATCTCACCCTTTCCAAGTAGGTACACAAACCTGTTCCAAACGGAAATCTAAGCAAATATCAGACAGATTCCTTGCTCCATTTCAGATTCCTCTTACTGAACATCTTCCCCGCTTGTCACTGGGTTTTGTGTGACAAAATACTTTGTCTTTGTTCCTTAAACTCATCTGCCAAATTCCAAACCTTAAAAATTATCACTGCATCCCCACCTCAGAGGCATCTTTCTGAGCATCAGTGTTCTCACCAGTGAGATCAACTGAGCATTTCCCATGGAAATCAGTGGTAAAAATATTGACCTCAGCACAAAGTCACCTGGAATGATATGAAAGTATAATACAGCAGAATAATCCTTTTTTCTGTACTCCTGTCATCTTCTTCATTATCTCCATTGACCTTTTAGCATATCTCTCTAGTTTTTATGTAATTTTCTTCAGCATGCCTGATTAATGACACTTCGTCACCAGAGCACAGGAACTAAACACACTTGGTACGCACAACTGTTTAAAAGCAGGAGAAAAAGATGGGTTACACACTCAATTGCTCTTCAGACAGTGTGTTTCTTCCAGCTTATTTGCTTTGGCATTAACTCTACAAATGATGCCTTATGAGCCTGAGCAAACAAACCTTTTTAACAGCAGGACAGATAGTGACAAAGTCTAAGAAACATCTTAGATGGTCTGGCTTATTGTCAGTTTTGCTGTGTTGTATTTTAAAATACATTTGGCAAAGACTGTGTATACAAATCCAAAACTATGTAATTGAATATGTGAACCAACTTGTTCACCGGTTTCAGTGATTATTCAGATGTGGATGACGTCTGAGGTTTAAGTTTGAGGAATTTTGAACTCTAGTCTGGTGCTCCTTTCCGTTGAGATGTATGTAGTAGTAGCTGGAAAAACAAATCACTTCAGTGAAAAATCTGTCACAGAACTAATCTGAGGTGTTGTCTACAGCAAGTGATGAGCACAGGCAAACAAGCACCTGTTTAAATCTCACCACAGACAAGAGAACAAGACAAAAGCCACACGTTTGCTACTTCTCAAAGCATACCAAACTGACAGTTTTCCTGAAGGAGACCAAATTGCTCGTGGAATAAGGAAAGGGTCTGTAAGACCGTACAAGAGTTTTTCTTGATAACGTGTTGATCTCTGTGTTCTGAAATCAAGCTAGCACTGGATAGCTCAACTAAGAATATATGGGAACTAGGGAAAAGGTATTTCCAATAAATATATTTAACTGTCAATGTTGGGTGGTCTGTTGTTGTTTGTCCTGAAAAACCTTCATTTTACTTCTAACTATGATTTTCTACTCAACAGTAGAAGTCCCTATGGTCATTAAAGAACATCCAGCATAATCTTTGTTGGCACTACAACTTCACTGCATTTACCTGCTCTCAAGAAAATAGGTAACTGGTTGACTAGAAGTAAGAAATAAAATGTCTACTGCGTATTGCAAGTGAAAGTCCTGAGAATGGAAAGGTGGTTATTTAAAAATATTATTGCATAGCCGAATCTGCATCTTGAAGTGGTATCCTGCCAGGCTGATGATTTTATCAAATCCATGATCAAGATTAAAGCTGTAGCATAATGTATTAACAGGTGAATTACAGGAAGATGCTTAAAAGAAGTGCTATAGGAAAAGGCACATTCCAAGCAAAGACTGATTTTTGTAATTTTTTTTCTTCCAGAAAAGACTCTCTGATTCCACAAAATAGAATCTTTCACAGCATACAAATAGGGTTTTCTATTTCTCTTCACAATCTTACGGCTATTCCATCTCAAGGTCATGGAAAATTAAATATAGGCTCTGACAATCCCATCATTTTATAAAACTAGTCAGCTATGACAGCACTAACCATCAACCCAAAAAGAAATCTGACTTGCTCAGTGGCTGTTGTGTGGTACCTGATACCTACAGTAGGTTAAGTACAACAAAGAAGGATTTTTATAAAACAGTTATTTCCATTTTTCATTCATTTTCATGTACTTGTAGATGTTCCAAGCTTTCCAAGGCATGCTTTTGCTACCACAAGTGCATAATGATTCTCTATGAAGTAAGCTGACCTGGACATTTGCATTTCCATGAATTAAGGCCAACTATCGCTTTACATGTTCAAAATATTTATTAAGCCTAAACAAACATTAGATGACAAACGTAAAATTCACACAAAATAAATGTAAAATTGCAAGACCCAATTGAATTCCACAGGTTTTCTAGCATTGAGACAAGATAAAATGTGGAAAAAGTAATTTGATGCTGTTATCTGATCTAGAGGAGACCTGCTAGAGCTTTTTAAATATCTAGGGGTGAAGTGTCTATGTGTTGTAGGAGAACTAGAACATAGATGTCTAATACACATTAATGTTAAGTTTTAGCACGCTAAGGTCCATGAAGGCACCTACTTGATCTGAAGCAGTGATGGGTTACTTATGCAGTAAAAAGCTAATCTCCCCATACACAAAGGAACAGCTAGGGGAACCCAAACCACACTCTGCACCCTCTGTTTCTGGATCCATTACAGAAGACACAACCCACTCAAACTTAGAAGAGCACAGAGGCACAAAGGCAGGGAGCAACCTCAATATACCAGTTAGAGAAACCTGTTCTGTCTTCCTCCAGGTCTGTCCTAGAAGAGTCTCAGCCCCATAGGCCATGAAGTGTCACCATGAGCCAATAGAAGGTGCTTTCTCATATTATGGGATAGAAAAAGCATTTTGAGACTTACTACTCTTATGATACCAAAAGTGGAGAAAAGGATGAACTGAGGAAGAGAGAGATCAGGGTGTTTGGCTACAAACACACACAGAAGTACAGAGAGTTAAAGGGTTAAATCGTGCTAGTCATGCATAAACAGGTCTTCGTCAGCACACTCATCTGGCCATGCCCTGCACTTGGTTAGTGGTCCACCTCATTTTCTTGTTACATTTCTTTTTTAACTTTTCCTGAGTGAAAGGGAGTTTTCTGCTGAGGCTTGTACGTATGGAGATCTGAGCGCCAGCAGCTGGAACAGGTAAGCATATGTGCACAGGAGTGTGATCACTAGCAAATATCAAGCTGGGCTAGCCAGAGAATAAGGAAAGGGCCTGGGAGCCAGGAAGGTGAGCATCATTCAGATACAGCAAGAGTTCGGATCTGACAGGACCAGTGTTTGTCCAGGCCAGCTGCTGGGGTGTCAAATGGGAGACCCATTTCTACATTTGTGTTTAACTCTGAGACAATTAGGATCTAGCAAGGATCTAGGAACCATCTACGAGGTAGGTTGTTTTGCATACTGTACACATATAGAATTATATTTCTTGCTAACAAATCCTCTTTCTAATCAGCCAGAGAGGGGACAAAATGAGACTTTTGGTGTTTGTGTGAGTGTTGTTTTCTGTCTGCATGGCCAGTGGTGCACACGTGTGTAAGTGCACCGTGTCTTGTGTGCTTGAGTGTCTGTCACTGGGAATACACGCTCAGCTTCACTGCTGGTTGGACTGGGGGGAAATGGAGTGGCAGCAGCCTTGCCTCTTTCAGCCTGCAGTATTCATCAGCCCCTACCAGCGATAAAACCTAAAAGACTGCAAGTAAAAAAAAAACTGAGATATCATCTAATCTTTTAAATTTTATCTCACAGCATAAATCCGAGAATATCCACCTGTAGAATATTCTGCTGTCGTATTAGCATTTCAGAAGTAGTGTGACAAACACAGAAAAGGCAAGGCACATACTGTCAAATTTGTTATGTGGTGGGAAGGTTTAAAAGGGAGAAAAGTTATAATCCGTGAGAATTTTCTTCAGCTGGAGAAAAGTTAAAATTTACTGCATTCAGACATAGGTGTGAATTGACTGGAAGGAACATCACAAAGGTACAAAAGGAAGTCTTGCTTTGTTCATGTCCCTTCTCAGTTTGAGAAACTGAGATATTCAGATAAGCTAGAACCATCTCTAGAAACAATAAATGAAAGTGCTTTGTTACAGTGGCCATAGTTCAGCAACAGTACTCATTTTCAAGAGTTAATAATCAACACAAAGCAGATGGCTACAGAGTCATGCTAGCTCAGTAAGATACTTACAAAGATTCAATTTGATGTGAAAGACTGAGTATATCCACAGCCATGAATATTAAGTAGGAAAAAATAATAGGAATTCAAGCCTTCATACCTCAGGGCATAAACCAATGACTAATTAAATCTGATATGAAGATAATGTCCTTCCAAACAGAGTTTTCTGTGACTGTCTTTTTACAGCATTTATTGCATCTTGTAGTATTTGCAGAAGAGGATAAAACACTGTAATTGTCTAGAACCTTTTCTGGATCAATCAACAATCTTCAGATTATTTTTTAGCTTATCTAGTTTATTTAAATGGAACAAAGTCCCAAGGTTTGCCTCGCTCTCTTTGTAGCTTTTTGTTCAGTATACCAGCTCTGTGTGCTGACGTACAGGGTCTGTGCAAGTTGCTGTAATTATATCTCCAGAGTCTGAAGTTCTTTTATGCAGTCACAAAGCAAACAAAGTTCAAGCAGCAAACACATTTTCCCTCTGGCACACCTCAACCTTGACCTAACAACACACAGATCTAGAGGTGATAAAATGCCATTCCCTATTCTCCTCTGAGATGATGGTGCTAGACTGCAATTTATAGGAAGGATGCAAAACAGGTCACCTTAGCAAAGAACACATCCCTAAAAGCTTGCAAAGCAGCCAGAAACAGTAACTAGTTCTGATAAGGGAAATCCCATGTCCAGACAAGGATTGCAGAGAGCTCAGTTAAAAAACCAGTCATAACAAATTGTCTTTACTCAAATATATGATCTAAATAATCTATATTCTCACCTTCTTTGAATGTGCTTGTACAGCTCATTACATAATAGCCTTTTCTACCACTGAAATACTCAGAAACATTTCACAAAACATAAATAAAGAATTCAGTCTGATTTTTCATTATCAATCTGATATGGCCTCATCAAGAATTTAACTGAGACACCCAATATCAGCTACAGAAGCACTTCTACAAATAGAGAACTGTGGCTATAATCATATATATAGCCAGAGAATTAGTCACAGAAAAGGATCTAGGCAATTGAGATGGGTACCCATTATCCTGAGCACCACAAAAAGCAAATGTATTTAAAGCTTCTTTCTGAGGAAGCTCATTTGAATAAAAAGAGTCTCTTTAAATGGCACTGATTTCTTGTGGAAACGTGCTTCTTTTTTGTAGTGCATGGGAGCCCATGGAAGGTCCTATAGCTGTGTGCCCTCATCCTCTCAACTTTGCTGCTAAAAAGTAGCTCTAACTCTTACTCACAGGAATTCATTCTGGATTGCGACTGGACAAGCCACTTTTTCTGAACATAAGTGAGATGAAGTTAATTTGACATGCACTTCAACACAGCTTAGTAGACTTCTTCCTTTTATAAGTAACTTCAGACAAAGCATTTTGAGGAAAATATTGTTCTACTGTGAGTATAATAGCAACAAAGAGCTATTTAACTCCTTCCTATCCCTCCTTAGCACAGAATCACTCTGGCTGGAAAAGACCCCTTGCATCATCGAGTCCAACCATCTACCCTACCTTATGAGTTCACCCCTAAACCAGATCCCTCAACACCTGATCCAAATGATCTTTAAACACATCCAGGGATGGCAACTCAACCACCTCCCTGGGAAGCCCATTCTAGTGCTTCATCACCCCTTCTTGGAAAAAAATTTTCCTAATATCTAGTCTAATCCTACCCTGTTGGAACTTGAACCCATTCCCTCTTGTTCTATCACTACTTGTGAGAAGAGAACAGCACCAAAGTCTCCACAATGTCCTTTCAGGTAGTTGTAGAGAGTGATGAGGTCTCCTTCTCAGCCTCCTGTTCTTCAAACTAAAGAGCCCCAGTTCTTCCAGTCTTTCCTCAGAAGATTTATTCTCCAGGCCCTTCACCAGCTCAGTCGCCCTCCTCTGCACCCGTTCCAGCACCTCCACATCTCTTGTGTATTGAGGTGCCCAAACTGGACACAACACTCAAGATGTGCTGAATACAGGTGGATGATAACCTCCCTACTCCTGCTGGCCACACTATTTCTAATACAAGCCAGGATGCCATTTGCCTTCTTGACCACCTGGGCACACTGTTGGCTCATATTCATCTTCCTGTCTATTAGAACCCCCAGGTCCCTCTCTGCCACACAGTAAACTGAGTACACAGCTTTCAATATTGAGGGGTGATAGCCTTCCTGGTTATCTGTGATGCCACACTGCCCCACAGGTGTTCTAGCAAAGCCAGTTGTCACCCCTTCCCCCCTTAATATCTAGTTTAAAGCTCTGTTACTGACTGTCGCTAACTCCTGCCCCAAAATTCTCTCCCCCCTCTGGGACAGGTGTATCCCAGCGCCTGACTGCAGACCAGGAGTCTCATATAGCAGCCCATGGTTGAAGAACCCAAAACCCTGTCTGTAACATCAGTCCTGGAGGCAGGAGTTCACTTGATGGCTCTTTCTTTTCATCTTTTCATTTTTGACTGCCACTGAAGGGATAGGGGAGAAAAGTACTAAAGCTCCCGATCCCTTAAGCAGCCTCCCCAGAGCTCTAAATTCTCTTTTAATTGATTTTGGGCTTCTCCTGGTAACCTCATCACTTCTCACCTGAAAAATTAGCAGGGGATAATAATCAGAGGGTTTTACTAGGGTAGGAAGTTTGTCTACTACATCCTTAACCCATGCCCCAGGGAGGCAGCAAACCTCCCTGTGGAGTGGGTCAGGATGGCATACTGGACCCTCTGCCCCTCTCAGGAGTCAGCCACCACAATTACCTGCCTAGCTTTCTTTTTAGAACCAGTAGTGATGGTGGGGCTAGAGCGACTTAGTCTTCCTGCTACTTCTGGCCTGAGTGAATCATTCCCCTCTCCAGCAGCTAGCTCCTCCTGCAAAACCCCATACCTGTTCTGCAAGATTAAATGGGATGGTGGGAAAGACTGGGAGGTGATCTGCCTGCTTTTCTGATCAGGAACCTTTTTTCATTCAACCCCTTCCCTGAGGTCCTCTCCCAAAGCTGTATCTTACTCCATATCTTATAAACATGAAGGGAGAGCAGGATATTATTTTTACTTCCAGAAAAAAATTGTAGATCCTTTCTAACTCCTGGACACCAAGTCTCAAGCAAAAAGCACCAGCACACTTAATTTGTAGAATATTAGTCATGCTACCTCTAGGCAGATGATCCAAATGGATCCTCCCACAGCATCCATAGCTGGATAAGATGTGATCCAGTGCAAGAAAATACTTCCTTGTATGACACGTACAGGAGAAGGCTGTTTCCCTGCCTTTACAAAGAAGAACGTGTCCATTCCTCCCTGTAGTATTGTAAGAAGTCACCATATTCAGCAATACCCTTTTTTAGAGCTACAAAGTCAAAATTCTGTTGTACAATGAAAATGCTATAGTCAAAAAGAGTCTGAAAGTGTTTGTACTGATTATCAGTATTTGGTGTCATTCACAGAGAGATTCTCTCTATCCAGCATCACGCCTCAAACCTGAGAGCTTTCTTCTACTGTAGAAAGCAAGCTTGAGTAAATGTCAAACTATGCCGCTTACACAGGCCATATTCTACTTTGTTCCCAAGGCACAGTGGACATTCTATTTAAGGTAAAATGCACTTTGGATACTAGGGTTTGTTCAAAGTTAAGCTCACACTTCGGTATTTACCTCGATACAACTAGTGATGCAATGCAAACTAGATAAACAGTTGTAACTAATCTATCATGGCTCTAATCTGCAGTAAGAAGAATAAATCTACAGCTTTGGGGAAAAGAATCAGTATTGAATTAGCTTCCATGAGGATATTGAACTGGACAGGACCTCTCAGGTCAGCAAATACTGTTCCTTATCATGTTATTAAAGCCTGTGCAGAAATACAGCCAATTTAATTTTGAAATCAATTGTTTCTAAACCTGTCTACTTCGTTTTACAGCAATAATTAAGATTATTCTAATGTTTCTACCATAGATTTATTCTGCATTAGAATGTCTTGTGTCTTCATGTAAACACAGCTTTTATTTCTCCTCTTATTACCCAGATATATGGCCTTTAAAAGTCTTATGTGAAAAAAAATGACCATGCTTTATCTCACCATTCACTGAAAATTAAGCAGAACAAGCCCTTTCAGTGAGTTCTAGCAAGAGAGATACTCACCACTACTTCAGCCAAGCTAGAAAGTTAATACCTTTTAACTATATTTCTTTAACATGTCTGATCAGACCCGAGCATGGCAGTTTGGTAAAGTGTCTCTATCTTCTCATGTACTAATTTTGCCTTACATATAGCAGAAATACTTGGAAAATATTCCTTGGCATATTTTAAATACCCCAAAGACTGCATTTGTTTGTTTGTTTTTTAATACGGGCATCAGACTGCATCAAACCACTGCAGTTATTTTCATATTATATCTGTCTAATGCAATGCTGTATTCAAAATATGATCTATACAAAAATAGTTGCTAGCATAACTTGTATAACCTCCTAGTCCTGCTTGATGTAAACAAGGCAAACCACTATGCCACTTTGCTCTTCAGACAATTTTTTACTGTTTTATTCCTCCTCTGCACCTTTGTAGTCACCCCTCTACAAGCAAACTTCACTGAGCTCCAGATAGATGAGATTTACCACACTCTGAAGAGTTTGCTTGCCCCACAAAACTATGCAATTAGTCAGTTAATAAAGACAGCTCACATTTCTTACTGGATTCTTTTCACCCTCTTTTTCCCCCCCAGTGTTTCTTGAATTTTTTAAAGCTTCCATCTGACAAAGTCTTTTCTTACTGTTCAGAAAAGGATGCTAGTGATCTGAAACGATGAAAACCTGGCAAAACTGGGGGTTTGGGGATTTGGTGGTGGATTTTTGTTTTCATACTTTTAGCAACAGTTTTGTATCTTACCATGCACATAAGGAGCTACTGGACTCAGAATGTGCTCCAAAAAAAATAGCAGGAAAGTGAAAGTCATTAGGTTTAGAACAGCAGAGAGAGATTAGCTGCATGGAATGTGGCTAGATGAGAACACACAAGACAGTCTGTGGATGTGTCAGCAGCAAACAGGATGTGGAAAGTATGTAAACAAGAAGAAAGGACCAAAAAAGAGAACCACAGATGAATGAGGCTAAGAAAATAGAAAACTGAGAAGCTCAAAACAGAACATAAAACTTCCTGGTTTTGATTAGTGAACATCTGTGACAAGGGAAGAGGAAAAAAAATAGAAAAAAGGTTTTAAATGGAGCAGGTAATCTAAAATGAAAAGGGAAGATACTAGGGATGGAAGAATGAAATAAAGAAGTAAATGGGAAAAAAATAAAGACTCTGGAACAATGGGATCTGCTCATTGAAATACAGGAGTTAAAGATGATAAATGAACAGAGATTGGCTAATCTACAAATGAACAGCCCACAAGAGTCAGTAACTTCTACCAATGTGTGTTAAATAAAACTAGCAGAGTGTCCAAGTAACTTAAGGTTCTGGTAACTTAAGGAAAGTTGTTGGCCATTCTGACTCCCAGCTGCAAGTACAAGGACTTGTTCAACACTCTTAAATGATAATTAATTCAGCAGTAACTGAAAGCACCTGGCAACTTACTGGACTAGGCTTTACAGCCTGCAGTACTCGCAATTTATAGAGCAGTTTAATCATCACATCTATAGAGCCCTGAGAACCACCACAATATTAACACTTTCTTGCTGTGAAAAGAGTACAATTTCTGTCAGCCAAAACTGTAAGATCTAATTCCACCATGAAATGGTGGCAAAGAGACCTTATATTGACCATCAGTACTGGAACGTTAACATAGTCACATAAGCAGCTGGCCCTTCTACAGAAGAGCAAGGACACAAAGACGACCAGAGTATATTTGATCAAGCACACACCACCATCGCTGTTTATTTTGTTTAAGGCTTCACTTTGACACAGCCACATGCTCTAATTCAGAGAGAAGCTGACATGACCTGCAAAGGCTGACATTGACTTTTCTAGGATTTGAGGGTGCACAGCACTTTAGGGGGAGAGAGATGGAGTTAAAATAAAAATAATTCAGTGTAAAGCCTGTGTCTCTGCAATTTTCAGGCTACTGTGAACTACTGATATTTCAAAAGAAAAACACCCCTGGCTGTTCAATCTAGCTTTGGGATTTTCCAATATAATAATTATTTTCCAATATAATAAGTGTGATATGACAATAATTACTAGCCAGGAATAGATATACACATATGGCTTGAGCAACGACATTTAAATAAACACATTTTTTTTAAAAAAATTATATAATGCAGCTGAGATAAAGATAGCACTACTGCAAATGTAGTTATTTCCTATTTTTAAGCTATTCTAAGTAAAACCTTAATACTGTATAAAAGCAGCCATAAAATACAGATCCTGGCTGTGAGACAGAGAGATTAAAAAATAAATCATCCATGTTTAATTACAGTCAAAGTTCATGTTTCTTTTGAGATAGCACAATCCATTACATAGGAATTCAGTGGAAGCCTTTTGATTACTACAGTTCAGAGAAAGTATTTTCTTTGAAAATATTTTATTCAACTCATCATGTTTTATATATTGTGAAATACTGCAGGTCACATTCAAAGCTGGCTGCAGCCAAAAGAAATTTATAGTTTGTAGATATGTCTATATCTGGTTTTCCAGTGACATCAGAAGCTGTGGGATTGACTCTAAATTGATAGGTTTTTTTTAAAATTTTTTTTTAGTTACTCTAAATTATCAAATTGTTTTTCTATTCCCTGTGTATGTTCAGCTCAATCACAGAAGTTAAGCGTTTCCAAGTCAGTCTTCTTAAGCCAAGCCAGATTTGGAAACTAAGGTAACATCAATGAATACCTCATAGCAGTGCTCAATTAGTACACCCTGTATGCTGAAGTAACTCACTGCCAGTGAGGCAGCATTTCACCTCTTAGAAAATTAGCATCTTCTGTTTTTCCACTGGTAAGCTTATCCTGTGATACGGGGCAACAAAGATGTAGCCTGGTGGTTTACCAGCTGTGAGGTCCCTGAGTAAACCAATAGACCACTACTTGATCAGCTTCACCTAGGACCACCCACCAGGCACCCATGGACAGGGTCACCAGCCATTGTCCAAGCTGGCTGCCAAGGAGCAGCATCAGCAGGGCTGTGCTGCAATTTGGGGTGAGCTCAGTGCTGCAGGTGTCAAGTGATTTATTTGAGAGAGCTGGTAGCTTTCTTCCTTCAGGGAGACCTCCGATATGTAACTGTCAGCAAGTCAACAGTCCACAAATAGAGTATGTTGAAGTGCATATACAGTTTGAAGAGGGTTTTCTGTAATCATTGTCTAGGATGAATATATAGGTTATCATTCCTTTTTCATTACTCTCTCTCTGTGTATATATATATATATAGACATACATACATACACACACACACTTTCCCTTCTAGTTTTTACATAGGAAAGTAATTGCACTATATTTTTTTTACTTGAATTTTTAGTCCACTCTCTCATAATTTAACAAATTAGACAATAGATTGTACAATAAAATAGAAGCCTGCAGTACAATGCTGACAGTCTTGTTACTTTTATAACAGACTTAATGAGATAACACACTTTAAAACTCTGGTCCAAGTGGTTTTTTGTAGTGTAAACATTGCATTAACTTTATCTAGGCATCAAGACATAAACATTTGATGATGACTGTAAAACAAGAGGGATGCTATCCCTCTAAAATGCTAATGCTTCTGGTAACAAAGTCACTTTTTCCTATTAAATAAAACTCTTTTTCCACATCTCAATTTGTTGCCAGACTCATATAATAAAGAGGTCAAGAAAAGCACTGTTAAAGATATGGCTATGCTTTGTTACTTTATTACTGCCTTTAATCATTCATTCATTAACTTTTCCAGAATGCCAAAGAGTATAAAACGTGATCCCTCACAGTATTCTGCTTCATAAAGTACATAAAATTCTGTGTAGAAATCCCATCGTGTATGTTTCTTTCCAGTTTGTCCTTGTACTCGGATCAACAGATCCAAGTAGCTTAGAAGAAGCCACCAGCATTATCTCATTTAATTCAGCTTGTTAATAACAGTCTTTCATGTTTTCATGGAACCCTTACCCTAATTTCTTAACTTACAACAGTGCAGTCACACCACATTATATTTGACTATGTCACATCAGAAAGTGGTCCTGTGGTGAAACAAATTGTAACTACTACATCTCAGATACTCTCTTACTCCACAATGCTTGGAGAGAAAGCCCATGGTGACTGTCACCTGTTGGCTAAGACTAGCCAGTTCCCAGATGGACTCTATAGTTAAAGCTTGAAAACAAGACCAAAAAACAGGATGGACTCACTTGCCACTTATGCGCTTAGGCAAAAGTCAGACTCAGCTTGGGAAAACACAAAATCAAACTTAATATGAACAAAAAAATCCACTACCTGCTCTCAGTCCTTCTTCAGTGCTGATCCCTGGGGTCTTCAAAGGCTCACTCTCTTTTCACCATGAATCAAATGGCAATGGCTGTTCAGCAGTGTCTTCTCTCTCCTCACTGACCTGGACAACCTCGTGGCTGTATCTTCGCCTCCAAATAAAAGAGATCTCCAAACAAAAGCCCCAGAACAAACCAGAAACAGGAAATTGCCAATAAACTTCTCTCCTGCTGTGTAGGCTTATTTGCAGAAGCACTGATCATGGCTCAACATGAGCCAGGTGTGGGTCCAACTCAAAGATGGTGAGAGCTTTCAGGAAACTTCTTACAGAGGCAGAGCAGAGGCACCTGTCGTCCCCTACCAAAGCCCCACCACACTCAAATTATAGCAGTAACATTCTCTGGTCACTTCTCTACATCCTGCAAAATTGTGCCACCTGTGTACCATCTTGATAAGTTAGGGGAGGACTTCTACTAAAGCATTTGCACTTTATACCTGTAAGTTAATAGCTTAAACAGCTGCACTGGTTTGTAAGTCAGGAAACATGCTCTGTTATTAATTTACACACAAAGCCTTGTGTTTTCAAATATCTCCTACTTTCTGCCTTGTGAATGGATTGCCCAGGGAGGTGGTGGTGTCACCGTCCCTGGAGGTATTTAAGGAACGAGTGGACGTGACGCTTAGGGATCTGGTCTAGCAGCTAGATAATAGGATAAAGGTTGGACTCAATGACCCTGGAGGTCCTTTCCAGCCATGATGATTCTGTGATTCTGAACTCCAAGTTTGATTTCTCATCTATGTTTGCACATACGCCCCTGAGCTGCCTTTGGTTTTACGGAGGAAAGAAAATGTCATATCTTCTGGGTTCCTCTTATTTATGTGTTTTAATTTTTGAAGAAAGTGACATTTTGATTCAGAGGCATTGCAGAGAGAAACTCTGTCTTTTATTTTACTTTTACATTTCAGTTTTATGTTTTGTTGTTGTAGTCTCCTTCTATTTAGTTGCTAATGTGTCACTTTTTCTTAGTACTTAAATGGTTCCAAGTCACGATACAGCACAACACTGGGCTGACCAAGGACACCTCTCCTGAAATCTGGATTTGCATCCGTTACTGCGAAGGTCAACATGTGGCATTTTATGATGTATTTCATGGCTTTTGATGGCGGCACGCTTAATTCTAATGTGATCTGGAGAGAAATAAACGAAGTGTTGTGCTGTGGCAGAGTGGGAATCAGGGGATGATCAAATGTATGCGTGATTTCGGTAGAGGTCAAAGTTTTACTCGTCCTACCTCAGAAGTGGTAAAAATTATCCTCCTTTTTCGCAGGAGTCACTCAAACACGTGTCAAAAGACACAGAATTTGGATAACTAGAAGGTCAGTAAGAGGAAGACGTAACCATTACAAACCAACAGTGAGAGCATTTTCTAGAAAATGGTTTCTTCAGAAACACCCATAATCGAGTCACCTCTTTGTTCACTCTGTGCATGAGACATCTCCTGGCGATTAATTCACCCTCTGCAAAAGAAACTGTTGTGCAGACAAAGTCTCAACATGTCCAGATTGTCATAAGGGATCCTGCTTCCTCGAGCTTCACACAGCACCCATGTAGAGATGATAATGATTGTATGACACAAGAACTACCATTTCACGTCATTATTTTTGTTGCTCTGAGCACTGGGAGCACAAACTTTCCCCCTCTTTCTTGGAACATTATGTTTCTTTCTGATTTCACTAACTTCATATTCTCTGTCATACTTTTCACTCCTGTCACAAATGTGCGTACGAAAATAGCACAGCTTGACTCGTGTTGGTATTTTCTCATAAAACACCAGCTAGAACAAGTAGCTGGGTACACTTGCTCCAGTGAAGATGCCCCACCAGCCACAAGAAGTATGTGACCTCCCAACAGAGTCCCTCCTTCACCTCTAACTTTTATGTTCCTTCTGTTGTTTCTTCTCTTTTCTGTTCTCTCTTTCTCTTCCTGTGGAACAAACAATTGTTATGGGCAGTTCTACTTTATTCAGCCTTCTTACGGTTCACACAGCATTTAGTGATAGGAAGGAACAGAAATGAAAATTCATTCTCAGTATATTTTCTCAACACTTCCAAACACAAATTAAATAGGCGTCTTCCTTCTCAGCTTACTAATTTTCCAGAAGACACTGGAGAAATGAGGCTTCGTATTAGTGCTGAGCACAAGAAAGGGAGAGAAGAATTCAGAACTTTTAACATTTCTACCAGCCCAGACACCAACAATATAAAAACTTAACCATAAAGTATAAGACTGGGAGGAGGAGAAATCAGAGAATAAAGTTATAATTGATGGGATACGTGTTTTTCACACTCTGAAAGGCAAGGAAATACAGCAAAATCTATATCAGGTTATAGTGCAGTATAAAAGTCATTCCTCAGCAGAAGGAACCAATTCAACTCATAACTGTAAAGGACATAACCGAGCTGACTGGGCTTGGCATTCGGGAACAGTATAAGTGGCTATTAAAATATGGCTCTGACAGGGGCAGAGACATAGAGCATTACGAGGGCAGGTCATGCCAACTTTCATGGCAGCCTTATGGCCAGTAAGCAAATCAATCACCCAATACATTGTAGATTTTAACTAAACTACACTTGAAACACGGGTCCACCATTATATCAAAGATAAATGTGTGAAGAAGTCCAGATAAAGATTTGGAAGTGAACACAACAAGAAAAGATCACACAGTTTGGCTCCAGAATGTTGCCGGTATATTACAGTGAGAGTAGCCTTTCAGAAAGTCAGGTTTAAGGGTGTTTTCACTGAATCAATACTAAATAACCAACTCTTGCTAGAGGAATGTCTTGTTTATTTTAGATTTAACATTTGTTATGCATTATATTGGATAAGGACTACTATAGGTACATGCTTTCTAGGATTAAGTGAGTGAAAAGATATAGAAATACAGAGAGGTGACATTATAAAATGATCCCACGTGAATACTGAGACAATATTATATCCCATCTCAGTCTTTTTAAAAATTATACTTAATGTGCTGCGTTGAAATTTGTCTATTGTTTCTAAATTTTCTAATGCCATTTTTACTCAGGCCTTTTACTGTATGTAAAATACATAAAGAACTTTTTAAGGTAGTTTTCACTGTGCTTTTTTTGTGTTGTTTTTAATGTTGGCAAAGGCTGTTTGCATAAAAAAAAAAACCTCCAACTTTTCATTCACACTATTCATTATTTTGGACCTAAGAATACAAAGACAGTAGCAATAGAGAAGACAAAGGGATTTGTCAACCTGGCAGGAATGCTGCACCATTGTTTAACTCCATGAAAATGCATAGCCAGTAGGTAAGCACAGCCATGACAGAGCTTGCTTCTCTGACGTGTTTCCTAAATTAAGAAAACCAAGAGCTAACAGAAAATCATGAAGACAATTCTTTTTCTTAAATATCTGCATAACTGCAGAGCCTAGTCAACTGGTGAATGTCTCAATTACCTGTCTTTGATCTAGAGGAAGACAAAACTGCAAGTACCAAGAACACTAACCAAAATTTAAAAACAAATGGAAATATTTGCAGACTGAAATTAAGAAGGAAGAAATCGAATAGAAAGCAGTATTATTAGAGACAAAATAAAGACTAAGATAGCAACACATTTGTCTTGAACACCACACAGAAGTTAAGAATGTGTGTGTTAGAGTAAAATACATTTGACTTGCACCATTTCAGCTTCACTGCCTTTTCTAGCATTGTCATAGGAACAAGAGTGACAGTATTTCAAGCTAAATGAAGAAATGCCTTATATCTGAAAATGGTGTTGGAGAACATAGAACCAATCCATCCTGTTTTCCATATGCCAAGCAGTTCTGCTTCTCTTCTGCTTAAAAAGATCTAAGGAGACCGATGAGAACAAAGGGAGAATCAAGGGCTTCTCATCGGAAATGCGAATGAATATTCAAATATTGAACAAAGCCAGACAATAAATAGCAAATCTTTTAGTCAGGTGCAACTGCATAAATGTGCTGCAGTGAGAGACTGTGTTCGTGCCTGTAAATAAGTATGTGCGTATGTAGCATCTGTACTACTGAGGAGCCTTTTTTTCACCAGTCAGGTAGGCAGATGTTTGAATGAATCTTGTCTGTCTCATAGGAAATAATACTATCTTTAAAGTTTGGCCCAATTCTTAACCTAGGTTGGGCTATAACCAAATATTTTATTAACTAATACACTTCAAAGACCTATAGATTTTTTTCCTTTTGTTTTTGTGAGAAGAATAAGTTATGCAACGTCCTCAATGTTGAATAAGTAGCCATTTCATTCTCCATCTACATTTGTGCTTTGAATGCTATCGACAGTAAAAGCCAAATTCTACCTTGAATACATAGAACAGAACCAAAAAAATCTGTACGAAAATTAATCATATATTAAAAGCATTTTATTGAAGTAATATCCATTCTAGGTCTTTCTTGCTTACCTTAGGAATAAAATTTCATCTTAACTCTGAATTTGAAATTTTATACATTCATCCTTCACAAAGATGTTCTATGCAACAAAAACTCCGTGTAACCATCAGCTTTAAGACAGGGAAGGGCACGTGATGACACCTAGGAGATAGGTCATAAATTTACAAAATATTACGCTACAGGAGATTCTGCAAAGGACTGAACAGGACAACAGGAGCTGAAGTTTCTTGAAGATATTTGGATGGAAAAGTATAATTTCTTATTTGAGCATTTCAAATTGACAAAGCTAGACAGATAGACAGGTATTTAGCCCTTATTACACTGTTCCCTAGCAAATGCTTTAGTTACACCCACAAGAAAGAAATTATTCGACACTTGGAAGACAAACAAGCAGCTCTGTGAAGATAGTGGTCTTATCACAGACTCACAAAATCATGAAATTACTGAATCACAGAATCAAACCATGTTTGAGGTTGCCAAGGACTTCTGGAGGTCATCTGGTTCAGCTCAAGCTCAAGCAAGGTCAATCAGAGCCAGATACCCAGAAAAGTGTCTAGACAGCATTTGAAAATCTCTAAGTGATGCAACTCAACCAGTCTGGGCAAATTAACCCACTGCTCCACCATCCATCCTATGAAAAAGTGTTTTCAGATATTCAGATAGGAACAGAACAGATGCTGCTCGTTGCCTCTGGACCTGTAAGCAGGCACCATTGGCAAGGATCTGGTTCCACCCTCTTCGTATTTTCATTCAGGTATTTATATGCCCCGAGAAGATCCCCTTGAGCCTTTCCTTCACTACGCACAACAGTCCCATCTCTCTCAGCCTTTCCTCATAAAAGAGATGCTCCAGTCCCTTTATGACCTCTGTGACATATAACTGGTTGTTCACTTAAGGCTTCTGCACTGTTAGCTATTTAGCCTGAGCTTCCTTTATTTTTGACTAAAGGTGACACTTTTCATCACAGTTCATCAAAGTCTATTTTAAATTTTTTGTTTAGAATTGCTTGGAAGGAATTGAGCCAGAAGGCTTCCCACTGGATTCAGCTCTGTTAAATCAGTCTGATCTCTCCTTAGAAGGACAAAGGAATGAATGAAGTAATGTAGATCTATAAATGAACTAATCTCTCCAGTTTCTGCTTTGTCTCCTGTTAGAGGTTTCAAGTTCTAGGATACGTTTCTATGGGTGCTTTAGCAAATGTGCTCCACGGTGTCTTTAGAAAGGGCTTCGTGTCAAGCTGTTGATAATGACAGCTGCCAGAATATTGTTGTTGACTATGGACCATTATTCTCTCATTGGTTTGTAGCTAGATCATAATAAATGAAGAAGACTCTCAAAGAGCTGGTCCTTTCCAAGACAAATGTTATTGTTTTGGATTTTTCACCGGATTCCTGGCTGTTATAATAGGAGAGCTGCTGCTGCTGCTGCTGCAGAATGCCTAATTAGGTCATTTGCAGACTTTTTATTATATGTTGTTCTTTATCAAATGACAGCAGCTACAGAGATTAATAAAGCTGTCAGCTGTGGAGAAATTAATAAGTTACTATTTCAATTTTTTATTATCAAGTGATCCTTATTAGTGCATTGTCTTTTTTATTGAGGGAACTGAAGTGGATTGCAAAGAGTTATCTCTTTAGCATGAGGTAGCTTCAGGTTTTGTTGAACAGTGTCCTCCCTAGAGAAAGGCCCAGTAGGAGTAGAATTTTAACTAACTGGTAGACAAACCACTATTATTAGTATGGACTGCACATTTAGCTGGCAGTAAGGAGCATTCAGTGGGGTCTGGACAGGCTGGAGAGCTGGGCAGGGAGAAATTGAATGAACTATAACAAGGGCAAGTGTAGAGTCTTGCATCTGGCCAGGAGCAACCTCGGGTACCAGTATAGGCTGGGAATCGACGTGTTGGACAGCGATGTAGGAGAAAGGGTCCTGGGGGTCCTGGTGGACAGCAGGATGATCGTGAGTCAGCAGCGTGCTCTTGTGGCCAAGAGGAGCAACAGCATCCTGGGGTGGATCAGAAGGGAGACGGTTAGCAGACCAAGTGAGGGTTTCTTCCCCCTCTACTCTGCCCTGGTGAGACCACACCTGGAGTATTGTGTCCAGTTCTCGACCCCTCAGTTCAAGAAGGACACGGAGCTGCTGGAGAGTCCAGTGCAGAGCCAGGAAGATTATGAAGGAAGTAGAACACCTCCCTTATGAGGAAAGGCTGAGGAAACTGGGTCTCTTGAGCTTGGAGAAGAGGAGCCTGAGGAGTGGTCTTATTAATGTTAAATAAATATGTGACCGGTGGGTATCAGGAGGATGGAGCCAGGCTTTTCTCAGTGTCAACTAATGATAGGACAAGGGCCAGTGGGTGTAAGCTGGAACATAGGAAGTTCCATATGAATGTGAGAAGGAACTTCTTAACAGTAAGGGTGATGGAGCATTGGAACAGGTTGCCCAAGGGGGTTATGGAGTCTCCTTCTCTGGAGACATTTAAAACCTGCCTGGACACGTTCCTGTGTAACTTGGTCTAGGAGATCCTTTTCTGGCAGGGGGATTGGACTAGATGATCTTTCGAGGTCACTTCCAATCCCTGATATTCTGTGATTTTGTGATTACTGTCATTGACCAAATCAAATATGTCACAACAAAGTATATTGCTTTCAGTATGAAGTCCTCTTGTCTCCTTTTTTCTTGGTTTAATTTCTCTGGTGAAAAAAACCTGATTATTTTACAAGCGTAATATTAATAAATCCATTTTCATTTCAAAAATTCATTTAAAAATAGATAAAATTTCAGCTACTGAGACTGGAGTATGAGCTTCTTTCTACAGAAGTTGCAGACAGCTTGGTGAAGATACGTTTTAAAGATCCACAGTCAATTAATAAAGCATTCAATAGGAAATTAAACTGTCAACGTTTACGGAAAGGTCTGCTACATAAAATTTGTAATGAAACTGTAACAGATTTTAATAACATTTGGATCAAAAGGATATTTTAAGAATTTAAATTATTTTAACAAGGGCAAGACAATATATTTGAAACAATTATGGTAGTCTGACTAACAGTTTTCACATTTCACTAAGTAAAAAGTCACTGACAGGTGTAAAAGAAGCAGTAGTGAAGAGTAGTGTGGCATAGCCAGTGATGAAGTGGAACCAGTCCCTCACAGTTCTAGGCACTCATCAATTACAAAGACAGCCTTGGACAAATACACAGAAAAATATCCATTAGAGCTTTTTGAAAAACTGAGTCTAGATCTAGCAATAGCTATGTGTCAACAGATTCTAAATACATTTAATTTGCCAGACATAGTTAAGTCAGGACTTGATCATCGTTTCTAAGTACTCACACAGAATATACAAAATTTTAATAAAGGGCTCTTTAGCCTAGCACATAAAAGAATAAAAAAATTCAAGAGCTAAATAAATTTCACTATAGCAACAAAACCATAGTTTTCATCATCAAGTGCAATTAAAGAAGGAAATAATTCAATACTGGCTCGGTGAACGCTCAGTGAATTGTACTTCATAGACACTTTACAGAAGAACATCCTCTGGTCAATCCTACGCAGGGATTTGAATTTAAATTGTCATATTGTCCTTAAGCTAAAATAATATACTACTGTATGCAGACGGGAGGGAGAATACAGGTGACATGACACACATGTGAAGTAAAACAAAGGCAAAGTAACATACCCTTAAAAATATACGTGTTACTTTAACAAGTAATATCTTTAAAAGTCTCACATGCCATTAGGAGCAGCACCCAAAGCAGTTTCCTAATAAGCCATTATTTTATAATTCAGTATTGTCCCACCTAATTTTTTTCCTTCTTCCTTTGCTCTTTCCACATTAGCACAAAGGAAAAAAAAAAAAAAAAGGCCTATCTTATCATCATTTTTTCCAATAGAGACTGTAAACACGTTAATGTTTGTTTTCAGATCTATCAGACCCATTGACTTTGCTTTAGAAGTGCAATTTATACAACTTTGAATACTATACCAATGATGTCAGGTGTAATTAGTTTCAGCTATTAGCTGACCTGACCTATAAATTCTTGTGGGAAACCACTGACAAGGTAGAGCACAAATCTTTTCTGTATTCTTTTTTAGAACTAAAAAAGAATCTATGAAGCTAGGAATATGTGTTTCAGGTCTCTGGAATGAATAATTGCTAAAGCTCTGTTGCCGTGTTTCACGGTCTTCCTGAAAAATGAGAATACAAGGCATTTTTAGAATAAATCATTATATGAATATAAATTTGTCAACAGTGTAAATAGAATGGCTGTTTCTAAAAGTAGAAAATACATTTTGCAAAAGCTGATCGTCGTATGTGTGCCACCTGCTTGAAGTCACGTATTGCAGATTTTGGAGCCTTGTGCCATTTTTCTTCAGCTGGTAGGTTAGGAAAAAAATTCCTGAATTTGGTCCACCTGTTCAATGAGTTTCATTAAGTCCCTAAAAAGGCATTTACACTCACAATAACAAAAAGAAAAAGAAAAAAATAGAAAGACCCTCTTTTTCCTATATATGTATATTGAGGGAATGGAAACTAAAAAATGTATTAAGTAACTCTGACTTCATAGGGAAGCAAATGCAGCACTGGTTTCATAAAGAACAAAAAAATCACCATAGCAAAACATTTAAGGCATTCACCTTAAACGTGATACGGTAGAACCCTAAAATCTGAGAACATTATTATAATTACAATAATTTCAATTGTATTCGGACTTGGACTTTCTGCCCAGCAACTCGTGATGAGTATTCTAATTAAGAATTTAGATTAAACAACACCCAATTATTTTTAGTTTATATGTTTTAAACACAGAAGATCATCTAACCTTCTCCACTGAGCAAGAATCATGCACTGAGCAAGCTCATCATTTCTGTGTAATACGTCGTGTATCTTTTTAAGTGCCATCCAGTGTAGATTTAAAGACTGTAAACGATGGAGAACAGACCACATGCTTCAGTAATCTCTAACACTGGATAATTACCCTCCTTATTAAGAGGTGCCTTATTAGGAGTCCGAATTTGACTGGTAAAAGCTTACCAACGTTTGCACCCATAGTATAAAATGCTTTGAAGATGAAAAGTATTTCACAATCAGTAATTAGTAAAGCCAGTAGATTATTAAAAGACCTTTTAATTACCAAGTTCAAACAAAGGGTTCAGGACTTAAAGCCTTATTTTAATTGACATCAGCACAAATATATTTCCAAAGACTTTTATTTGGAAAAAAAATCCAAACTATATATAAATGAAAAACCAAATAATTGTAATTAATTTATAATTTCAGTTATTTTTTTCCTATTGTCTCTATATGTTCAGATATTAACACTGTATGTTGTATGCGGTCAGAATTCGACCAAAAAAATCACATTATCTTGAAACATGAGCATACCTTGGTTTTAAGATTAGAAATGTTATTTACACATAAAGTAGCACGTTTGACAATAAACATTAGTGTATGTGATTTGGAAAAAAAAATTGACACTAGGTGTTCAAAGAATAAACTAAAACTAAACCTGGTAGAGAAAAGGAAAGGCTTCAGGAAGTATTTTTAGTTGAAAATGTTCTGGAATACAAACTGCTTAACAGAGTTGAAGACAGTACTCTTCCTACTGTTTTTACATTGTCCACAAAAAAACCCCAAATATTTTCTATCACAATGAAGTAAATGGGCTTAAGTGACTGAGAACAAGGCGAAGGGAAGTCTGAATGTGCATTTTAAAGCCTTGAAGAATACAACTATACAACACATAATAACTCATGCTTTCAAAGGCTCAACACCAAAATTGCAATAACCACTTCCACGTTGGCTTTTGCCACATTTCCTCGTTTCGTGTTGCAAATATCCATGGACGTAACAGAAACACATTGAAAATCTTTTATCTTTGATGAAATTCAGATATCCTAGCTTTTCCCGAAGTTTCACTGAAGACACAGAAAATCTTCTGAGCTGCCACTACTCTCACATTCTCTCACTTTTTAATCTTTTCCTGTAGTTTTTCTTATCTGCGTATTTTAACTCACTTTGTAGCCCTCCTGTGTGTCACTTTTTTCTAATATCTTCACCTCTCCTTTTGAAAATACACCTTTTTCTAAGCAAGAGAAATAAAGACTAACACACACACACACAAAATAGACTTTCAGAAGACTTTCAGAAGAATGTCCAAGCTGCCATGATTTATCACCTGAAAGAGGTAGGAGACCTCTGTCTAGCAAATTCACTTCACTGTCTGCAGAAAACTAGTAGATTCAGAAAGGAGGGGAGATACAATAATTGTACCTAAGCAATTAGGGCACTCATCATAGAAGGACAATGCCTGACTTCCACTTGGTGTGGAAAATACACTCATCAAGTGACTGGAAAATGTCAAAAAGATAGAACTCAAAGGGCAACCTCTAAACGAAGAGTTATGCTTTATGTTTAACCTTTCTTTCTCTCCTTCTGTGCAAAGTAATCCAACTTTAAAAGGTCTTTTTCCCCTCCTCTTTCCTTACAAAGGACTTCAAATAGTTGACTTCAAATAGTTCCCTATGAAAGCACTGATTCTGCCATAAGAAATGAAAGGTCAATTAAACACAGGTTTCTCAAATCTTGAAGCAGATTGCTCATCACCTAGCCTCTCAGCAACTGCTGGTCGCCGAAAGATGGTGATATCACTACCAGTACTTCTACTGCCATGGTTTGAAGGAAAAAACAACTGATTACTATAAAGAAAGCCTGTTCTGTTTTGAGTAGACTTACCACACTGATCCCTTTGGGCAACCAAGCACAAAGTTGTTAACTTTGTTAAACTGAAAGTACTTCTGGTTTGCCCAGAAACTTACTCGCAGACATTCCAGAGGTTGTGAGGTTGAACATTAACAGCATTTTGGAATTTGTGTGTATACCTATAGGTAGATATTTTCTGCTGTCTATTAATTTATCATATTGGAAGAAAAAAGCCAAAGCAAATTACCAGACCAACTGTGTTATCTTAATTAACACATATCATATATTACAAAAATGGTAGAGAATTTGTCTCAGTTAGTGAGAATAATTGACCAGTGGTTTTATGTGAATAGACTGAATTAATAAAAGAGCCAATTTATATTCCTGTCTGTCTAAACTGTAGGAGACAGAAAGCATTTGGAAAAGGAAGATTTCACATACATAGCCCTTACTATTTCCCTCTCATCTCACACCCAGAATTTTCCAGTGAAGCCCAGTTAAGTTTGCTGTCAAATGAAGAAATTTATGGTACCTAGTGTAAGACCTGCCTCACATTTCCAGTGTTAAAAGAAATGACAGATTACTACAAAATTTCTTGTTCTGAAGCAATTCTGCAAGCACATAGCATAAACTAACCTCTCATCACAAGTAAAGCTGCTGTATTTAACAAGTGTTCATTATAAATTAACCCAACACAAAATGGACTACCAACATTACTTGGTAGCTGTAGTAATGCAAAAATACTACTGGATCTAGGGCTACTGCATCATTTTCCATTCTTGTAATAAAGAAATCTTGAGGTTTTAACAGCCCCAGGACTTACTCAATACATTCAGGCAGTCTTGAAGTTCACACTCAAGAACACCATAGGGAACACTTATGTACTCTACCACAAACCTTTGCCTGGCAGGTGTTCGATGAGCAATGTTTAATTAATTAATTAATGAGCAGGTTTAATTAATTAGCATGTGAAAACTACTGAAAAGAGTTCTATTGCCTGTAGTTCTTCAGAGAACTCTGCTACAGCTACAGATAAGGCTGGACTGTATCAGCAGTGAAGAACATTTTAGAGTTCTGGGTTACCTATTATCAGATTTTTTTCTGTCTTTTGTGTTTACTTAGTTGAGAGGTCAATAAGGACACACAGAGAAGAGATTTGACTTGTTACACATTTGTGCTTAACTTGCTTTAATTTCTTTTCACATCCTGTTTTCGTAAGGATGTCATTTTAGGAGAGAATAGATTGTTTATAATGAGAAGAATCACTTAATCATATTCTAAGTTTCTACCTCATTTTTACTGAGTCGTACTTAGGGACTTGCATTATGGCCCCATGTCTCTGCTATACTGATCTGTGGTTATGCTTTATAACCTTGAGTTAAATAAGCTGAAGCTTTGAAATTAACCAAGGGAGCACACTTCTTCAGACAATCCATTAACCCACGGAGCTCACTGCCGTGAGATGATGTGGATGTCAGGAGTCTGAACGCCTCCTCAAACGGTTACGTAAATCCTGGGTGAAAACTGTACTGAAGACTCTTAAACAAAAGGTGCAGCAATAGCTTTCACCTCAGAAACATCTGCACTTCTCCAAAGGGCATTTATCATGGGAAGCACCACTATAGGAAGCCTTTCCTTACCATTTTCTAGAGATGGCTCTTATCAAAGTCATGATTCTGGGCTGAAGCTAGGCATAGCAATTTTTCTAACTGCACCTGAGCCCCCTGTGTGATCTAGCACTACAGCCCCAGCTACAGAGCAGCTCGGCGGTAATTTGAACGGCTGCAGCTTAGAGGTAATTGCTCTTCCAGAGCTACTGAAGAAACTGTGGTATCCAAGAAACCCTCCTCAGCAATCAACAAAATGAGACATCAATCTGAGATGCCCTATGCCTATCCTTGCTTGTGCTTTGCACTTCCTGTTAGAGAAGCACCATGTGCAGCAGAACTATAAAGCACAAAACCTAGATATTTTGAGATATACAGACTAAAACTATGACTGTTCTCTCTCCTAGTCCATTGCAATGTTACCACATTAATATGTGCTACAGAGATGTGTAAGTTGTATTTTTCACATAAAACATGGTTCTGGAAGCTGTTTTATGTAGAAACAGATTTGGACTTGTACAGAGCTCCTGTGATTTCCACAAGTCTCTGTATGAGTTCAAGCTCCCTCACAGAGGAAGCCTGTGAGAGAGCCTGAAAAATCTATTCTTATATTGTCAGTCATCGGAGACTCACCAGCAGCTTCTGTCCCTGAAGGGCGGCTTGGAAAGGTTCTTGGAGTCTGGCCTTTCCCAGAAAAATCAGCTACAAAATTAAACCAACACACATCTCAGTGGCAAAACAATCTTTCCAGACCAGAATTGCCAGACCTTTCAGCATAATGGATTAAACACATTTCTGCAAACTGTTTTTTCCCTAAGTCTTCCCCATACGATTATTAGAAATAAGAATTATCTTGCATTGAACTCTCAGATTCAGCCCTCAAGTTCCAAACACTCAAATTACCTCACACAGCACAGTTTTTTTTGTATTATTCACTCATCATGCTAATTCTATGACATGTCAGTCCTCACATTTAATTAATATTTTCCACCTCCATGCTTTATTTGGTAATTTTAACTTATTCTTCTCACACCCTGTCTTCTCTCAGGACTATTTATAGTGACTTGACAGAAAAGAACAAAAAAAAAAAATCAATTAATAAATTCAGCCAGGGCTGTAGGTAGCAAAATGTATTTTGTATGAGGATGTGAGTGCACTGTGTTTTGGATCCATCACTGTCAGTTAAACAGCTATGAAAATTGCTGTTTCTCACAGGTCTGACAGGAACGTGGGTACCAATGTTTTAACACCTAAGTGTTTTGCAGGAAATAAAACACAATCTTCCTTTTAATAATCTTACACTTTTTATTACAATCTCAAACCCCTGATTTCCACTGAGATCACAGAAATTTGCTTGGTCAGAATACTTACTTAAATATTAAGTAGAAAACCTATCTAAAAGAGTGTTAATAGGAGACTTTTAAAGCTATGAACATTATAAGCAGTTGCAATGAATCTTTGTAGTGAGGAATTCAACATCTTCTTTAAAGCACTATTTTTGGAAAAACTCACCTAATTTAAAGCAGTGCTGCTTCAGATATGGAGCTGCTGCATTTCTCAGCTGCATCTGCAGCTGGATTTATATTTCAATATGAAGGTACTTATCAACCCCAGAAGTGACGTTATCCACATACTATCAACACTTCTAAATATTCCTCAAAACTGAGTAATAATTTATCAGGGAACAAAATGTTTTACTCCTTTAGTTCTGGCTGAGTGATTCCATGGCAGTTCATTTAAGAATAAACTACACTGAGTGAAGTACTGGCCTTTACCAATGGCCACATACCTTTAAAGATATCTCTAAAACACAATTCTCCCAGTAGCCAAGGGACAGGAACATAATTTAATTTTCTCTGTTCTAATCTTGAGGCTCTTTCTCATACTGAAAATTGTAAATAAATGTCAACTCAAGAAGCAGCAGCAATTTATACTGTTGTACACGAGAAAGTCAGTTCCAAGCTCTTAGATTTATTTTGCTTTTACAACTCTTAGACCATTGCTACCTTTTTGGTATTTTCAGGGTTGACAAATGGTTCCCAAGGGTCTAAGCTTCTTTGTATATTAATAGCATGCACCATGCCCTCCTCAAATTTGTTCTTTTTTCTTCTTAAAGATTCCATACTTATTGTGAGCATTAAATATAGAACGAAATTTCAGTTATGAACCGTAAATTATTGACAACAAAGTGGAATTCAAGCCTTGTTCAAAGTCATTTTTTTCCATGTGAGGCTGTAAACACTCTCATTAAAGCCAACTTAATTTTGGACATTTAAAATGGATCAACTTCTCCTTTTGAAAACAGTGGGATAACTTTAAATGAGTTTGCAGAGCTCCTACTTGTACAGGAATATAGCACACGTGTTTTCACGCAGAGAACAGCTATTGGGTGTTCAACATGTCTTTTGTGCAGTGTCACTATGAAGAGGATCTTGCCAGCTTCTCTAGTCTTACTCTGCAGGAAGTCCAATTACCCTTGCTGTAAACAGGTACGGAAAGCTTCACTTTCACTGAACATGTGCTTGTACATTGTTGCCACCATTTGAAATTATAAGCCAGTTTAGGCTGGCCTCTTGGAAATCTGACTTTTGTTTTACAAGACATTTAAATCATATTAAATGCTCAGTTGACAAGGGAAAACCTATGGATGTAATTTATCTGGACTTCTGCCTACCGTAGAGATCACCAGTCCCTACCCTAGAGATGCTACAGCAGGGCCAGTGTCCAGCTCCACAGAGTACTACCCTGATATGGTCCCATGTCCTGACCCAACTTCAGCCCATCACTGATGTCTGCAATTAGGGTTGCACCAGAGTCCCCCATTTTTCTGCTCCTAATGAGTGATTGGACAGGCTCCTCTCTGTCAAGACATCTGACCAACTGGTCCATGTGGGCCTCTTCTGCACTTCTTGGTTCCTGTTCCCAGGGAACATCCAGCCCTCAGGGCACCCTGACAATACAACTAGATTGCTAGAATACTATCAAATGTTTGGGGTTCTTCTTTATTCTTTCTTAACCTTCTCTTTCAAATCTCCATGTTTTCCAGGTTGCAATAACCTGTAAGTGCTTGGCAGCCCTGATGATCAAAAGAGCATCACTTCTGTCTCTGTCTTCAGTGCTGGCTCCCAGCTGAATATAATTTGAAGCTTAGTGTTTTAGTCTTGATCTTGAAAGGTCACCATATGACTGGCCTTGGCAACCTAAAGGATGGTCTCAATCTCCCCGTTCACTGCCTCCAATGACAAATGCATTCCTCAGGGGAACCAAAAATGTCAGACATCAAAATAAGACCCATGAGCGTGTCAGACAGTTTTCTCAGCAGCTGGCATGTGACCAAGAAACTCACTGTGACAGAGATCAGAGTGACCGCAAACAAAACATAAAGCTCAGATGTTTGACCTAGCTTCCTCAATATCATGATAAAAGGAAAAGCAACTACTGACAAGAGGTTGAAGAGGAACGCTGGGATAGGTCCTTATATACCTGGCAGGTATATTTGAATAAACCTATCGGAGATGAAGTTCATTAATGTGTGTGGCCTCACACGTATATTCCTGTTGCTAGAGAAAGTTTTGGTGGAAGATCTCTCTTTTAGAGAATGACTATATGATGAAATGAAAGGTCTTTACTAAAGGATAACGATTAAATTTTGTAAAGGTATGAGAAATAATAGAAGTATCAGGTTCTACTAGTGCTATGATATTTTGTTTTGACCTAACCAAACATTTTCTGTTTGAGGAATTCAAACGTGTCAACTTCTATGTCAATTTGACATACTGTAATGGTTAAATCAGATCAACTAGTTGATTATGACAAGTCAAAGTATTATAATGAAATAGAATATGACAACTTCTGCCATAACATAGTATTTCCTTGTATGTTTTGACACATTTTATTATTGACATCACATTCCTAAAATAAAATAAATGTGAATTAGTATTTTAATCGTTCCACCACAATAGAAATATTCCAATATTGCAACCACCAATATAATTACCTAATAATATTTAATATTTAATTTGTGGTTTACAGTCACAATAAAAGTTTTAACATTTCCAGCACAATGGAGTTGGCAATTTTTCAATTTTTCTCATATGTAATTTTTATAATCCTTGCATGAAAAACACTTCGGTGATAAATATAAGACAATATGATAGAAAAATCAAACTGCATTCGCTGTCTCTTTGTTTGTGTCATACATAGGCTTAGTTATTTAGAATAACTGCCAATGTCCAACTCTTCAAAGACATTCAGGTGCTAAAAATATTTATAAAAGCAAATGAACCGTGGGTATATTCTACTCACACAGGTATTTAACTGTTTTCCCTTTGTCACTTGATGGTATATGTCTCCCAGTTTTCTCCCTTTACAACATGCAGGTGATGAAAAATAGCCTGATCACCCTAAGTGATTTTAGATATTCATCATTAAATCTGTATTTATGATGCACAAAATCCATTAAGGAAGATTTGTCTCTGGGGTAAAGCCCTGGTTTTTGTAGGGGTTGCAGTAACATCTGTGCAGCCATCCTGATAGTCTCTGTGCAGTGTGACACAGGTCTGCAAGGCAGAATTTCGTTAAGCACTATGTATTTCAAACAAAGTCTGAACTAGTAGGTAACTGATGTGTAAAAGCTTAGTCTGATCCACTGTCATTTGCAGCAGTGATACTGTTGTTAATGCTTACCATGAATTAGGTTAGACACTGACGTTCTGGTTAATGAAAAGGCTGCGTGGAAGCAAATAGCTCAAAGCACATGCTAACTAAATTTGCAATTGGAGTTGATACAAGAAGTCAGGAGAAGACATCAAAGAAAGGAACTTATGTAGGATGGGGAAAGCAATTTACCTTGTCTCAGAGGCTCTTTGTTATGAGCTTCACCCGCAGGCAAAACTGACGCAGCTGTGCTTTGCATAGTGAAATGCATGTAAATACATCTAAAGTGTGAAGTCCATGCTTTGCAAGCCCTAGTATCCTTGTAGAAAGAAGAGACCATTCATAACTTTAGTGCTGTGTGACTGGTTGATTCCAAACCTCTACTCAGATAGAGAAATATCTTATTGGACCAGGATATTAGAATCAGAGAAGTACAGGATAGGGAGCAACGTCCTGAATCAGTGAATAGTAACCTGCTATTAGATAATCTAAATGTTTTTCTAACTATAATCCTTGGTAGCAAAGATACAATAACCAATTGAAGCAGTTGCACAGCAAGAAAAGGGTGGCACTTTTAAAAGCATTATTTGAAAAGGTAGTAAGTTCCTGTAATCACAGAATAACAGGACATTAGGGATTGGAATGGACCTCAAAAAAATCATCTAGTCCAATCACCCTACTAGAGCAGGATCACCCAGACCAAGCCACACAGGAATATATCCAGGTGGGTTTTAAACATCTCCAGAGAAGGAGACTCCACAGCCTCTCTGGGCAGCCCATTCCAGTGCTCCATCACCCTTAATCTCTTGTGCTATCAGTATCTTGATTTCAGTAAGAAAATTAAGATCTTAAAGACAACACGTTGGATCTGAGGATGAGCCATTATCCAGTAATTTGGATAAAAATTTATATTTGGTGTTACTTAAAGGAGCTAAAAATAACAATCAAGAATTTTTGTTGGTATGTTTTGCTGATAAGAAATTACAAATTATTTCCACAGGAAGAACTGACAGGGCATATGATATTCATGGAAAAAGAAAATTGTTCAACAACCTGCTTTAATACTGAAGCTGCATGAGAGCATTCAAAGAAATGCTCTTTTCCCTTAGACAGAGGAAAACTCTCTCACCAACTCTACTGGAAACATGTCAAAAATGTAAGTGATATCTCCAAGAGCCCTTTAGTGATAAAGTCTGTTCCTTTCCTATGGCTGCCATACACAAGATAAGAATAATCTCTGCCTTAGACTATACGTGTGAGGTTTGGGGCTGTTTGAGGCTTTGGAGTGAAGATTGAGAAGGTAAGGAAGAGAAAGAAGCTGTTCTGCAACCTAAAAGTGTTCTATCCTGTTTCCCAGGGTTCTGAAGATCAGCAAGCACTCTAGTGCTTCGGGCTACATGGGAATTGTTCAGGCTTCATAACTATTTCTCTCTGCTAAAAGCTACTTTTTGAAATATCTGAAAAGAAAGATTCATTTTAACTTCTTTATTACAAAACTAGTTTCATATGAAATCAATATTTATAAAGTCTGAAAATAAAGGTAAGAAAAAACTGTGTTCTCACACGGGCAAGAGACTGGCTTCAATAACTAGAACTTCTCTGAAGGGGTGTAAGGACTAGTGTTAAGGTATAAACTGTATTAAGTTTCTCACTTTGAATTTTGTGAGGGGTTCTGTTTAGCTTTGCTCAACTAACAAAGCAGGTGAAAGTGGGAAAATAATGTGGTCTTAAGCACAAGGAGGGGTCGGATATCTCACAACTCCACTCATCACTTATGACTTACTGCCTTGGACATCTGTAGTTCTAACTGATTAAAAAGCTTTGCAGATTTGCCTAATCAGCATGAGGTTCCTTGGTCTGAGGGTTTACTCGGACATTAGTCTGTTTAATGAGTTTCCTACTTTCTTATATTGCTACAAACAATACCCATGCATACATTTATCAGGAGAAAACATGACTAAGATCTCTCAGCACGCTTTTTATCAGTACAGTGTATCTCCTAGCTACCAAAATACGGGTCTCACCACTCTAGTCACAATTTCTCATTGAAAAGATCTCGTTTAAAAAGAGCCTATTGGCCTGGACTTGGTCATCTAAAATATCACTATTTTCTGACATGAAATCATTAATCTTTCTAATGAGGAACAAAGGACAAATATGGAAGTCCCTTGCTGCAGAAGACAATTGTCTCAGAGGTAAGTGTACTCACTTTTGCAGCCCATTGAGATGGGAATGCTTTATCAGCAGATCCAATTTTGAGTAAAAATACTTTGGAAGAGAGTGAAAGAGAATTTCCACTATTATTAGGAGTGCAGTCACAGCCTGATT
>JAOXOE010000001.1:13016679-13028102 GCA_028565055.1 Phoeniculus purpureus
AGCGGGTCACCTGATCATAGAAGGAGATCAGGTTGGAGAGGCAGGATCTGCCCTTCCTGAATCCATGTTGACTGGACTCACTGTTAGCTCATCATATATAATACCTTAATTTTAACAGATTTTGAATCTTGGTGGCTGTCCAAGTAATTTAACTTCTCTATCAACATATCTTAATGAAGGGTGTGACTAGACTTTATACTAACTTATCAAGGCTGTATTAAACATTGATCGTATAATGTGCTGGAGCAGATCATGTGCTCATTCAATAAATCTTTATTTTAAGGTCACCTTTTTGAGTACTTGAACACAAACTTCATTGTATCTAGATAATTTGTATCTTTAGTTTTATATGGAAAACTAGGCAGGAACATTTATTGTTAGAGTCCAAAGTTATAAAACTGTCCTTTCAGTAACATGTTTACATTTGTATGTTTTATAGGTAATCTGAAGATCATATAATACGATGAATTAAAAGTGGAACAAAATAGTTTGGGATGTGATTGAAGGATGCCATGTGTAATAATCAGGACCAGATTAGTGACAAAACCTTGCTCAACACACCGAATATTGGATGAAGTGAAATACAGAAATCTTTTATCACAATGATCACAAACTGCATTAATAGTTATCTTCAAATGTACCATCAGGGCTGAGCCTGGAGCTGTTAAATCATATTAAACCAAGTTCTTTTCTCCAAGTACAAACCTCCCGAAGGCTACTTCTGCCTCTCTCCACAGCCAGCGCATTTGTGACAAAAGTCATCCCAGTGGAAGGAGCTTTCATCCAAATCTGAACCTGGAAATCTGTCTCCCTATTCCTTTCCTTTCTTCTTGTTCTTTCCTTGTATTTTAGAGTGCACAAATACCTGTTTTCCTAACCTTGAGTGAACCACCACAATATAAAACTGAGCTAGGTGGTACTGGAAGGAAAGCACTCTCTTGACCTGGTTGGATCAGAATAGAGTACCGAAAAAACATGACGTGCTCGTGAAACAAAGGGATGGGTACATCTGAAATACTTCCTGTGAGCTTTGCAGTGTTGTCTACTTCAGACTGGCTTTCCAAATTCTTTACATTATTATGCCACATGATTGCAAATGTGTGTCCTGTAGCTATTACTTGCCAGTAACTTTCAAATGTATTGCTCAAATCTAGCCAATGGAATAAAGGTTTCAAGGACTGCAACCTCTTACAAATGAAGGTGCTATACTGGAAAATACATTGGACAGTAATTGGAAAAGACATTTATTGCTGTCTCTAGTGAAGAAAAATGTTAATAATATCACTCAGGCCTACGAGACTCCGCAGAGAGTCTGCAGTGCTCCTGTTCTTGACGGTATGCCTGTACTTTTCTCAGTCCTTCTCACAGAGTTATTTTGTTTACCACTCAGGGAGGAAGGAATAAAAAAAGTTGGTTCAAGGCTTAAAATCTTTCTTATAAGGTATTGTAGCTGTAAATTTGCAGCATCTAATTGGACATCTTCTAAAAGGGTGTTTTAAACCAGCACTATAGGAGCCAAAGAACTTTAGCATCTTTTATACCTTCCTGACAGTGGCCTTAAAGAAAGAATGGGAATCAATGGACTCAAGGAGCTAATGGACCTGCCAGTTCACTGAACACCTCTAAGAAGTGTGATCCAGACAAGTGGCCAAAGAAAGCAGAGGAAAAAAAAGGCATCAGAGAAAAGACAATGAAATCTCTTCTGAGGTACCTTGATACAGTTTTTTTCTTTCTCTTTTTCTATTGTGCTCTGTATCTGCCTTTGTCTCTTAAATATTCATTGTAATTTGAAATATTTACCAAAATTAATAGGGGATCCTATAAGTAAATTGAGAAAGGATCACATTGGGTTTGTTTTTTTTCTCAAGGTCTTGCAAACAATAAAGTAACCAGATTTTTAGCTGAAGTGTATCGTGATTTAGGTGTTTGTTATGGTTTAATGTGGTGGGCAGGTAAGACCCACATAGTAGCTCACTCATCCCTCTCACTTAGTGGCATGTGAGACACTAAGGTAAAGTTAAGAAAACTCTTTTTTTAATATAAAAACAGTTTAATTGTTAGAATAATGATATGTGTGCAAACAAAGCAAAATAAGGAATGCATTCATTACTTCCCATTGATAGCAGGTCTTCAGTCATGTCCTTGAAAGCAGGGCTCCACCACTTGAAATTGGCGTAAGTAAACATTCCCCTTTTCTCCTTCTTCCCGGAGCTTTTATTGCTTGTCATGACATTGTACTGTATGGATTATCCTTCTGGTCATTTGAAGTCAACAGGGTCAGCTGTGTGCCTTCCCACTCACTTGTGCACTCCCAGCCTGGCATGAGAAACATAAAAGACCTTGACACTGGTCAGCTGTAGCTAAAACATTGGTGTCTTATCAACAACATTTTGGTCACAAATCCAAAACATAACGCTATACAAATTCCTGTGAGGAAAACCTGAAACTTCTGTTAAGATAAACCAAACTACAGGTCATCTGGCATTTAGGCTCCAATCACAAAAATCATGGAATCATTTTTGTTGGAAGACACCTTTAAGTCCAGCCATTGACCCAGTACTGGTAAGTCACCAACAAATTGTGTTCCTCAGTGCTAGATACTTCCAGGGATCATGACTCCACCATTTCACTATTCCAGTCATTCAACAACATTTTGACTGAAGAATACAATACCAAATATCCTAATATATAATCTGAACCTCCCCTGGGGCAACTGGTGGCCATTCCTCTAGTTCTATCACTACTTGGGAGAAAAGCCAACACCCACCTCACTACAACCTCCTTTCAGAGAGTGATATGGTCTCCCCTGAGCCTTCTTTTCTCCAGGCTGAACAGCCACATTTCCCCCAGCCCCTCCTCACAGGCTTTGTGCTCTTAGACCCTTGAGCTTTGTTGCCCTTCCCTGGTCATGCTCCTGCACCTCAATGTGTGAGACACAAAACCAAGCCCAGTATTTGATGTGTAGCCTCACTAGCGCTGAGAAGGGAAATCACTTCCGTACATCACTTTGTCAGGCAGAAACGTTTTCTTCAGAGACAGAACAGTGTACTTCTGCTCTTGTTCTCTGTTCACAGCAGTTGGATGGAAGATCAAAGCAATGTTTGCCTTATACTTAACAATGAAACTATGAGAAGGAAGTTTTAGCAGGAAATCCAAAGCTTGTACAGTGTAGTAGATAGAAGGAACTTTTACTCTAGTGATACGAGCTTCATCACTGCCATGCCTCTTTTACTTCTCCTAGTGAATGCTTTATTAATGGACTAGCATTACCTTCTCTGAAAGCCATCCTTTAAAGTAAACGGTACTCCAGGCAAAAAAACCATTGTATTTTCTGCAGTCCAGGAAGCTTCTGATAAAATAAAGGAACTCAAACCACAAATAGACATCTCTTATGTTAGGAAAAACAAATCAGCAAAGTAAGAACAATCTTGCAAAGATATAGAAATGTGCACTTAGAGTATTTCCTTTTTTTTAAACACTAAAAACCTTGTGACTTACAAAGGTTCTCAGACTTGTATTCTGATCCTCACTATAATTACCTGATCATTAGCAATGAAGTGCAGTTAGAACATATTCTTGACTAGATTAAGCATTTGAGCTTCCAGTGTTAGATCTTCTGCTGTTTAGAGCTGTATTGAATACCAGAATACAAAGAGGTCACCATTATTTCTACTCTGATCTTCTCCACATCTTAGAACTTATGAAAAAAAAAAATCCAAAGATTCTCATCTATCAGAAGATGATCTCGTCTGAACTAGATTCAAACAAAACCCTTATTTCATTTAGAGAACCCAGCGTAAGTTGCAATGGTATAAAATAAAGTTTCAGGGAAGGAAACATTATCTTCAAAAAGGCAAACTCTGTACACCCCTCTGTTTTGCTTACTTTTCCTTTTTTGTGTCTCAGGCTTCTTCGTAATGAAGCCAGGCTAACTGGGTGATTTCTTTCCTTGTGTTACTGAGCTCTGTCCATGGTCCATGCTGCAAGCCCAGTCTGTCCAGCTGTACAGAACCAAGCAGGGCATTCTGCTCATCTGTGAATGTCTCAGCATTTCCATATGACCTTTTTGACTTAAGTATACACATGACAGAATCAAATCAGACAGAAGATGAGAGCGTCGGGGTGTCATTACTGGTAGCTGATCTGTACCTTTCACTGATCACAGGGGAGAAGACAGACTGAGAGACTCCCGGGAGTACAAAAAGGACAGACGTGAGACAATCACTATGATCCAGCGAATGCCGTTTACTAAGCGTCAGCTTAGCCCTTTTATACACGGCCGGGTGGTCCATGCGATACAAGTGCATTGCTGGTTGGTACAACACATCTGTCCACACGTCTTACAAGCTACTGCCATTGGTGAAGTACATCGTGTGATAGTTAGTTTTTTGTTCCACAACCTGTTGTCTTCTCCTACGTACCAGGGTTCTCACAGACCTGCACATCACTGACCTTGAGAAACTGTCTGAGCAGGCTTCAAAGCCCTTGGCTCAGACTCCGGCTAAGTTCACACAGCTGGGATTGCTCACGCGTCCATTCTCTATGAGATATTCCTCTACAAGAGACCAATAGTAAAGTAATAGAAAATGAAATAGAAAAATAAATAGATGATGCATATGGAGCACGTGTAAAGAAAGGATCTGTGGCAAAGCACGACTAACAGAATTTGAGGCTGGCTATGAAATAGGCTTGGCATACCGAAGAGTAAGATCAAACAGAAACTTCTCGCACAGGAGGGCACATTAGACATAACAACATAATATACTGTTAATAAGTCATTGTTAATTATACATATATTACATATCAATAATATCATACAAGAACCAAAAAAGAGAGAACTAGGGGGAAAAGGGGTTGAGACAAAAACAGAATACTGGAAACAAAGGAGTAAATAAGAAGGACTGAATAAACTGAGGAAATCAGACTGTAAGAAAGGAAAGAGCGAGAACAAAAAGCTGACTAGAAACACAACTGACGTTGCAAAGAAAATAACGGGTAAATAAGAACAGGATTTGTGGGACAGGTAGACATAAATAATAGGACTTAAGGGAAAATGAGAGAAGTATGGGAAGAAGAAAACACTTTTTACCAAAGTGAGGGGACGATAAATAGCCCATGTATCGCCCAGCCACCCTTACAGCCTAACGCAGAAATACTCATACAGAACTATTTTGGCCTCAGGAGGAGAAAATTAAGTCTAAATATCCAATAACCGTTTAAAAATAAAGGTGACGAACACGAATAACCATCTGAGAAATGTAGTTGTCTTAGGTGTAGATTCAATAAACGTTAATAGAAGGTAAAAAGAAATAAGTTAAAAGTAGTAGATAGAAAAGTATTCTTATTTCTCTTCAGATATGCAATTCACAGTTCTTGACACTCGAGGGAACTGAAAATTTTCATCTTCATACAGGTTTGGGTCCTAGCAATGCACTCTATGTACAGGGCTTCTGTCAGCCAAAGTCCTTTCATCTTGAGGGAAATCTGAGAATGTAGTAGTTACCCTACAGGCAGAGGAAAGACACCAGACCAACGCCATACCAATTATACCATTTCTCAGAGGGATCCATTGCAAGCACTCAAACGCTCTCAGTTCTGCTTCATAAAGGCAGTCTGTGTCAAAAGCTGGAAGCCACTGGTGAAATTCTGAACTGCAGAACTTCACTCTCAAGGATATGGAGGAATGGAATATGACTGATGCCTCCCGTAGTGAAGAAGAATCTTCTTTGAAATGTTAACGATCTGGCTGCATGCCCCGTCTTGTGCTATTTGTGTACAATTCGTATGCAGCTAATGATGGATAAAATATGCTGGGACAAACAGCAGTAGTAATGGGTTTTACCTTTCTTTTTTTTTTTTACAAAAAGATAAAAGAACAAAGTCAATAAAGATGTTTCTACACTTTACTTTGAATTTAAATAGCTTGCCTTTTTTTTGCCTCCCTGGCTTCCACTCATTAATAATGATGACTATGTATTGAAAATTAGGTCTTTATAACCTTTCACATATTCCTGTCATTCAACTGTAGGCAAAGTACCTTGGAGAATTTTATGTAGGATAACTAATCAGTCCTCAGGGAAAGGAAGAACTCACTCTGAGGCAAGTAACAAGGCCCCTATGCTGTCCTTACACAGCTAAGAAAAAGGTAGAGAGGTCACACCACAGCAGGGTGATTTAGGCTGGAGGGGAACTCTGGAGGTCATTTCATCCAACCTCTGCTCAAAGCAGAGTTAACTTCAGAGTTCAGCCAGCTTGCTAAGGACTTTGTCAAGTTACTGTCTGGATCTATTTAAAGATGGAAACAGCTTTGGGCGACCATTACCACAGCTTAACCATTCTCTTTTTTTTTTCCTTCCTTGAGCTGGATTTTGTCTTGCTACAGCTTGAGCCTCTTGTTCTTTTCATGCAGGACTCTGAGACCCCATTTTCTCTACAACCTCACTTTTCAGAGTTGAAGACAGCAGTCAAATCTTCCCTTAGTCTTGTCTTTTTCACACCGAAAATTCCGCTCAAACTCTCCTTGTGCATCACACGCTCACCTAAGCATCTTTGTAGCCTGCCATTGGAAATGCTTCAGTGTCAATCTTGTATGGGGGAGCCCAGAACCAGACACAGCATTCCAGATACAAATTCATCAACGCTGAATAAATGGACAATCATTCTTTACTCCGAGTCTTTAGAGGCTCCAACTGCTTGCCTCTACTGACACACAAACTCCATGTTGTAGTGGGATGGTAAGGATATGAACTTTTTCCTGTCAAAAAGTTGCAAAAAATGGTGCTCATGAATGAGGCGGCCAGGCTGGGTGGGGCTCTGGCCAGCCTGGTCTAGGGTGGGGGTGTCCCTGCCCATGGTGAAGGGGCTGGAACCGGATGATCAGATGGTCCCTTCCAACCCAGAATGATTCTGATTCTATAACTTCTCCAGTGAAGTGATCCTGCTGTGGCAGGGGGATTGGACTAGATGATCTTTCGGGGTCCCTTCCAATCCCTAATGATTCTAGGATTCTGTAAGAACCGGAATGTTTGTTCACACTCATTTTATTCCTCTTGCCATCATGTTTTTACCTTTGTGAAAAAGTCCCATACGGATTTTGCATGGGCAGTTGGACTGTAAGAGAGGGGTTTTTTCTTCTCCTAATGTCATATTTGGGTGTCGTACCTTTATGTGTAGGAGCAAGTCTAGATGTCTCAGTTACCGTCTACATGACTCTTTCTTGAAGCACTGCTGTTGGAAAAATTAGATTCCAATGACTTTAATAATCAGATTCCAAATACCTTTAGTGTGACAGAGGGAGCACTGTGCGTATTTCTTCCTAGTTCCTTTGGTGCGCTCAGGTAGTTCACAAAAATCATGTTTTTTTCTGTAGTATCTCCTGGTTCAATGATACTGTTGATTGCATTGCTTTAACTGAACGACCACTAAACAGTTTCCCAGTTGTGACTGCACCCTGTGCCCCACACGGTAATGGGGTGTTTTATAAACAAGTTCAGCAACATCTGGTACTAGAGGGGAGAGGATGCTCTTTGCAATGCGTTCTTTTTTCTGGACATCATGTTTTTGTGTTGGTGGGCAGCCGTTTCTATCTCACTTTCTCTTCTCATGCACTCTTACACCAGCATCCTTTCCCTGCTTCTTGAATACAGATTCACGTGGGCAGCAAACGCTCTGGGCATTTTTGATGGTTTTCCACAAATGATGTGTTCTTTGCTGATCCAGGTATGATGTCGAGAGGAGGCGACTTTCAGGGACGTACATGACATTGGATTTTGCCAGCTTGAGTGAGCCTGGCCACAGGTTGCACCACGGAAGTTCAGATTGGAAATTAGGAAAAATTTCTTTAGTGAAAGAGCAGTTAAACTTTGGAACAGGCTGCCTAGGGAAGTGGTGGAGTCACCATCCTTGGACGTGTTCAAAAAGGCACTTTGGGACATGGCCTATGGTCATGGAGATGTTGGGTTGAAGGTTGGATCTGATAAGAGGTCCTTTCCAACCTGTGTGATTCTATGTGTGCTGTGGGTTGCCACTGGTAATTTGGTTTACAGTCAGATGAATATTTAGCAGCTATCAGGTTTTAGACTTTATTCAGCTCATTCATTCTGGTCCTATTCCCAAGTACCTGAAACTGATCTTTTAGAGTGAAAATAATTCCTGCAACTTGGTGAACAGAGTATGATTTAAGATGTCATGTAATGAAGAAGGTTAGTGCTAAACCAGCTTCTCAGCATATGCTTGTCTTTTGATTTCCTCAAATCAGTGAAAACTTCTATTGCAATCATCTTGTTACGCGTGCAGATTCTGACTGAGTTTAAACCTAGAAGACTTTGCTGTTCAATTCCCAATTAAGGAAAACAGAGTAGCATAGCAAAAACTAGAGGGGTCCTCACCCTGTCTTAAAACGATCTCCTTGAGGAATGTTTGTCACTTCTTTTCTCTTTGTGAATGTTTTCTAGAAACGCTGATGGCCGACATACAAAGACCTAAGATGAATGCAACACCTAAGTGCACTCTGAATGGTATCTTGTTTTTCTCATTAGATTGGAGGGAGAGATTTACATGTCTCAGGTAACCTAAGTAGGCATTAACTCAGTTTAGTCTTCCACAAGTCAGCTCTGGCTGAACACAACAGAACTGACTAAATAGAATGGGTCAGCCCATTTCCGTGCTGGTTTCAGCTCCCTATATGAAACCTTGTAGATTAGAGAGACAGAGTGCCAGGTACTTTACCCATCTTCTCAACAACATTAAAGTGGAGGGGAAACAAAAGGGTTTTATCCTGGTCTCATACCCCTTCCACAGTTGATTCATCTAATGCTACATGCCTTTTTCTGGGAAACCAGCCACCCAGTGCTGTCCCAGTACCTGAAGTGTTTGTATCTTGGCGGAGGGACCGTTGTGTTTGCTGGGAACAGTCACACCAGCAAGGACACTGCAACAACACATGGCCAGCTGGAAAAGGTTGATCACAAGCCATAAATGATATTGTGGGATTATTTTGTGGCATTAGAAGGATAATTCTTCATTAAGGAAAAGCTTACTATAAATGGTGAAAGACAGTAATAAAAGCAGAAGGGAGCGTTAACATACTTGCAGAAAGGAAGTTGTTTCTTTTGCAGAAGACAGAGCAAAAGGAGATCAGTTCTGGTGAGGCACCCTGAGGCCCCATGAAGGTTGTCAGCTGTCGTTTGCATACTTGTTTGTGCTGTTACGAAGTACTGGCTGGCATGACCTCCCGTTCTGTTGGTAAACTAGCGCTTGGTTTCTTTGTACCTTCACAGGAACACGTGTGTCTGCAGCTGAACTTTTCACTGTTGCCAGTGGTTGTTTTGGAACACAAGGCAGGTTCCAAATCTACAGAAACTTAGACTCAGTTGGTTAAATGCTGTCGTGCCTTGTTCCTTCTACGGCTGCTTGGAGCGATGAACTACTGACAACTGCTGGAGTTTGCCCTACAGCAACTTACTTGTAATACTAAGAGAGAAAAAGGTTTGGATACCGTTCAAATGCTGACCTTTAGTTTGTTTCAGGAGTGGCATGAAAGATTTTAGCTGTCTTTCCATAGAAGAAAGAGACAAAAATGACTTGTACTCCTGTGATTTATCAGTCTTTCTTAGACCTGTGAGGTTGGGCCTTTGATAATGGTAAGGAGAGCTCATTTCTAACCATGAAACAAAATTTAACTTAGGTTAAATCATTACTACACATGTTCCAGAACTCGTTGGTCCTACTGTTAGTAAAGCTTTGTACGTTTGTCAGCACTGTTAAATCATGAGGTTACACAAGGGACAGCTCTATTATTAGAAGATAGATGCTACACTCTCATAGCTATTGAATTTGCATAGAAAAATACTGGAATTCAGCTGTTTTGGAAGAAATGGCAGAAAAGAGAGTTACCTTGAAGTGCCTTTTCTCAGTAATCTCCCATTTTCCTAAACTATTGCAGGTATCACTCTCCTTCCTTCAGATGGCTTTTCTCCAGTTACACCTTATTTTTACGTGGTGCCCTAGCCTGGTGCCTCTTGCCCGTCCTGTAGCCTTTCACGACACAAACTTGTGTTGATTTCCAGGGAAGATAAGCCCTTGTTCTGAAACAATCAAGAACAGATTTGCTGAAGCAGAGTGTACGGGATTTCACGTGCTTGCGTGGGCACCTAGCTTCAGCAGTTGTGTACCTCTGGAAGTGTGTTTCTTGCCTAGTCTGGGGACTCTGGGAAAACATGCAGCAATATCACTTGGAGTGAAAACAGGAGGAGGCACCAGCGCGAAAAGGAGATGCACGTACAGCTGTGTCACTCTTTGATGGGGGATGAATGTCGCTATGGCTTTCTGAATCAGGCGAGTGTTGTTTAATTGATGCATTTCTTTAGGGTTTTATAAGAATTACTGTAGCATTGTTTCTGCTTCTTCTAAGGAAGTTCGAAATGAGATGTGAGCGCTCAAAATTTAGCTTTTGGAAACACATCAGCACAAATCCTAGCACAGGGAGACAAAACCCAGACCAGATACAGAGGAATATTCAACAGTAGCATAAGCTGCAGAAGAGTCAAGGACAGTATAAAGTGAAGTGTCACTAAAAACTTTTACTGTAGAGCACTGATTGGAATGGATTCTTTGGTGCCTGTATAGAAAGGACAGTAAAATCAGTTCAGCATGACCTGCACAATGAGTGTGGAGATGGAAAACTTCCTGTCTAGAGCCAGTTTGGACCTGGGCCCACTGTGCTATATGGGAAAGAAAACCATGATAAATTGAAGTAGTTTCTCTTCCTCCACAAGGCATTTCATGTGGTAACATGATGCTATTAAACACATTCAAGCTTTTGATGACAAAGACCCAGTTTAAACTTCCAATACTCTTTTGCCTAAGCTGCCTACAAGGGAATCTCAGCTCTGTTTGGTCAATCTGGACCTCTCTGTGTCTTAAATTTGATCAACCACATCAGACACTGATGTTACTCCATCTGAATAGCTTTCAGTGCTACTCCTAACACTCTCTCTGTCTTACTTTCTGAGGTTTTGTAGTCTTCCCATCCATCTCAGGCTTTACCCTGTTCTTTTGATCTTTTTTTCTATTTCTCCCAATTTCTCTTAGTCTGTGTTTGGCAGAAACCAGTTTACAAGCACAGCAGGTGCTGAGTGAGGGGTGAAGCAAGAACTGAAGACAAGGCACAAACACTAGTGAGTTTGCAGCCCTAAGAGAAAACAAACCCTGCAAACTGCTGAGACACTTTGCTGGATGGCAGGTACTGGGCTTTCATGGGGTATTTTAAGTAAAGTAGAAAATACTTAGATTAAGTATCAACTTAGATTAAGTCCCAAAGTGGAGAAGCTAAGTTGCCCTTCTCTAAGCCCAGAGAAGGGCAACCAAGCTGGTGAAGGGGCTGGAAGACATGCCCTGTGAGGAGAGGCTGAGGGAGCTGGGGC
>JAOXOE010000001.1:13032221-13064702 GCA_028565055.1 Phoeniculus purpureus
GGCTGATCTACAAGCACCACCCCCCCCCACAAAAAACCCTCTCAACCCCCTCCCAAAAGTGAATCTTCTGATTCAAATACCACTAGGGGAGAGTGAACAAGTGGCAGTGTGGGACTTAGCTGCCCACCTGGGCTAAAGCATAACATCTACAGAAACCTGAAAAGACAAATCTGAAATCATTACTTCCTGCAATTGATTGATATTGACCAGCTGACAGAAGCTCACCCAGCTACTCTCACTGTTTCTCAACTACTTTCAGCTATCCAGGCTTGAGAATGTGAGAAAATGAAATGAAAAAGCTAGTGGGTCAAAATAAATACTGGACGAGAATTATCTTCTCACCAAATAAAACAAGCGAAAACAAAAATAGATGATTTCCTCCCAAACTCAACCTTGTACCTCCATGCCTGACCTCTTCCACTCGTGAGCAGTGCAGAGGGATCAGGACTGGGACATTGTCTTGAGTCCATAACATCTTTTCTTTGTTGCTTGTTCTTATCACACTTTTCCCCTACTCCAGCATGGGTCCTTCCATGAGCTGCAGTTTTCAGTATAAACTTGTTCCACCATGGTGTCTCTGTGAGCTGCAGGAGAGTCTCTGCTCCAAAGCCTGAAGTACAAGCTCTGACCTTGGTACTTCCATAGTAATTTTACATTTTCCTCAATCTTCCCTTAGAACTGCTTCACAGCTGTTTTTCCTCTTTCTGAAACACGTTGACATGGAAGTGTCACCACCTTTGCTGCTGCATCCTGTGGTGAGTTGGTTGGAGCTCTCTGGATCCATGTGTGTCCAGCACAGGGCAGCCCCAGCCTGCTCTTACAGATTGCACCCTGTGTTCCCACTGACAGCACCTGGGCACAGACACCCAGTGCTCTTCCCTATGTAAATCTACCAATTAAGGTTCCTTGTTTTCAGCATATTACTTACACAGCAAAAGACAAGTGTGCTATAAAATACCGCTGTGATTCAACAACGTTTGCTAGTTAAGTGATAATTTTTCACCTTTATTAAAATGGGTGTAATTTGAAATTTCATGGAAACAAGCTAAAACTGAAAAGCACAGCTAAAATTCGGTGCATATATGAATTCATATTTAAAACAATATGTTAATGGATAGCATTAATCACAAAAGTTTTACATTTCTGATGAAACACTTTGATGAAGACATTTTATAAAGCAATATTACAGAAAAAGACACTCTTGAGGAGGTATTTAATCCAACCAATCCAATCCAACCAGATACCCTGTGATTCTCTTCAGTGAGTTCACATTTTGGATGTGGCAGGTAGATCACAAACCTTCACAATGGCTTTCAGAAAAGCCACAAATGACTGACAGGTGCTATCACATATTCACAAAATACATTCTTCCCCAAACAGAGCAGAATGCAGCCCTCTGGCTGTAAAACACTGAACCTTTATCTGGATGGCTTTCAAGAGGCTCAATTTGAATTGAAAGAGATATCAGAAGCTGCCCAATTCACATGTACTATCAATCAGGTTAAAGAAAAAGGAATAAGAAATCAGAATATAAAATCAGCCCCATGGGGTGGCAGGAGAGGTTCCTAAAAATGACACAAAAAGCTGGTAGTATTCAAGGTCAAAAAGCATCTGTAGTTTGTACTCACGCAAGCAAATTTTTATCTTTCTTCACTACATTTTTCTGCTTTGAGCATATTAAAGTAAAATATTTCCAGACTTGTTGAACACTGACCAGGTGCTGAGATCCTTGTCCATCTGTGAAATACAGACGTATGTTCTGAAAGATTTCCACGTAGCCTTGGGATTCATGGACAAGTGTGATTATCAAAGTCTAGCCTGCAAATGTCCTTAACCTCTCTTTTTGTTGTCTTTTAATTTGGCATTTAAGAGAATAATTCATAAGCCCACCCTTCATTCAAGTTATGCTAAACCACCATGCTGCCTCCAGAAGGGTTAGAAGGGAGAGTTAAAATGGTTCTATGCAGAGGACCTTATCCAAAACAGACTGTTCAAAGACTCCTTTTCTCAGAGTCCTGAATCTAAGGAATCTTTATTTATATCACTTTGTGTGCAAAAATGGATGTAACGAATTTCCTTGTAGTACGAGCTTCTCATATGAAAATGACAGGGGTCTGCATATGTAATAATAATAATAATGAAAGAAATACGGGTGAGTGACCAGAGTCTTTTCAAATACTCTTTTTATTCTGTAGTGCTGATACGTAGAGGACTTCAGCGAACAGCAGGTGTTTTCCTATCTTTCCAGGATAATCACTAAATTATTTGCAATGCTTATCTGTCAGCTTTGCCATGACTTTTCCACTGTCTGCTGCTATTTCATACACTCTGCTGGTCTTTACTATAGTTCAGTCTCCTGACAGCTCTTACGACCTCCTCACATCGCCTCTACTTTAGCAGTTTTCAAAACTGATTTTATTTAAACATAGTTCCCCTTAGGACATCTATTTTTTTCATAGGAAAATTAGAAAATGTACTGCACCTTATCACAGAATCATAGAATCATTAGAGGTTGGAAGGGACCTCGAAAGATCATCTAGTCCAATCCCTCTGCCACAGCAGGATCACCCCGACCAAGTGGCACAGGAACAGTTTTACACATCTCTAGGTGATCCTGCTGTGGGGTGGCGTGGACTTCAGAAATCCTTTCCAACCCCTACCATTACAAGAGTCTGTGAAGTCTAGTGCATCATTTTGGATGCAGGTTTGTTTGGGTTTAGATGGTTTTTTACACAAAGCTATTACAACATTCTAACTAAGGTTTCTTCTAGCAAAAGGAACAATAGAAGGTTAGGACCACAGCGGTGCTAACTGCTTATACACACTGGGATGCTGAAGAGTAAGGAAAGAATTGCTCTCCCTTGCAGGGGAGAAGTAGTTTCCACATAAATTCACACCTTCTTTGCCCCACAGCAGGTCCAGGTTAGAAATGCACAGATTCAATGCTTCCTGACCAAGGAAGCTGTGAGCAACTTGACCTAACACCACCCTAATACAAAGTGGGAAAATAGGTCACTTACAACCTAGGCTAGTCTGTTATCCAGTTTCTTGCTGTCCAGAGATACCATCCCATACGCTCTGCATGAACTTTCTTCAGCTTGCATGGGGCTTGTCTAGGGGCTACGGATCTGACTGGAGCACTGGACTGCTCCAGCCCAGCTGCTTTCAGCAGAGTCAACAGTTCCCAAAAGAAAAGTCCAAAATCAACAAAGATCAGAAAACTTGTCCCACAGGTTTTTCCCCTTCCCCAATATGTATTTATCTGCAGAGATGTTAATTGGTTCAAACTCCCAGAGGTGGGGAAGTGACTCAAACTGTAAGGAGCTTTTGTCTTTGTGAAGCTTCTTAACAGGGCTGCACCAGCAACCCCCTTCCTCAGTGCTAAAACCTCCACCAGGCTCAAACTACACTACTTTGTCCCACAGGGTCTTCACACTTCCCAGCCTAGACCCACCTTTCTTGATCCTCTTTCACCAAAAATGCCTCCTATGGTAGTGTCAGCATCTCTCTCACCAGACCAGTCTATTCACTCTATCTCAAAACCATCACCTACCTCTTACTTGCATTCTTTAAAACTTGAATTTAATGTTGCAGTCTGTTTTCTGATTCTGAAAGAAGATGTAGTGTAGAAGCAAGTGTATGTATGTGTGTTTACGCGTGCAAGAGCGAGGCACAGCCACATTTTCTTGACACAGAAAAGAGGAGGTATCCACCAGCCTTCCTATGAGAAATGACTGACTTCCAGGTAATTATTTGCTACATCACTGTTTACACTAAGACAAAGCCAGGCTTTGCAAAGCTTTGTGAGGGAGATCCTTACTATAAAACAAGGATCATCTGGCTCACAAATAGATGATGCAAAGCCACTTTCTTCTATATTTCCTTGAATTATTTAAAAAACCTAAAAGCACATGAAACAAAGCCAACAAAAAATAATAGAACCAGCTGGTTTAAACAGAAATTAAGGAAATGTCTGTAAACACTTCAGTCGTGCATGAGTTTCTTTTTTTGGAGCATACGTGATTACGCTATATGTATGTTGGTTTGGAAAAGTCATAAAAACTTACAGGAGAAAAAGTAATGGAGCTTGAAGTTGCTTGTTTTCAGCAAATATATTCGTCTCTATTTTGAACTCTGAGATGAGGCATTATGCTGTAAATTTTTTCCCTGCATCTCTCACATTGAAAAATTTACTTATTAAAAAGACACATTTTGAAATCGGTTAGGACGGGTCATCTTGGCTTCTCAGGGAAAAAAAATGCTAATTCTTACAAAAGATTTTTATCCCTTTTATCTCTTTTTCTTTCTTTTTTACAGAAAGAGATAAATCACCCACTATAAAAGATTATTTGTGAGTTCATACAGCATCTTTTCTCTAAGAATTATTATTTTACAATATTTTTAATGACTTTTTTAATTAGACCTAGATTGAGGGCAAGACTGTTAACTACTCTTAATCATCATATTTTTAAATAAAATGAGTGAGTATATTACAGCAGACCAGTGTGAGAGAGAAGAAATGTTTCAAATTCTTTAAAAAGCAGCAGCAATATACAACTTTCCAGCAATTATTTCTATTGCTTCAAACAATTGTACCACAAGCAGAAATCTTCTAATCAATGTCTAAATAATTCTGCCATAATAAACTGCAGCACATGGGTGGCAAGGTTAGACTAAATATCCAGCTAAACATCGTTAATGTGAATCATTCATCCATACAGCAGTTTATGTCTAATAATAAAATCTACATAGTTCATCTGTGTGATTTACAGGATCTGCAGGAGCAAATGGCTGAGTGCACCTCACCTCAGTAACTGAAAGGTTATATCTGTTATCACAAATAAGTTTCCATCTGCTTTTTGCACATCAAATTAAATAGTGATAAAACCTAAAACTGGAAATAGTTCTGAGGTATTATAAGCACATATCTGATTATTGCCTTAAACTTTATTTGCTGCAAAAGATTAATGGCCATATGAAACAAAGCTAATTACTACAGCTCTTTGTGCAGGTGACTTACATCTGCAATTAGAGTATCTGTGTCTGCTGGTATCTTTCACCCAGCGAGAGACAACAACACAGAATTGGCTGTAAAGCAATAAACAAATTCCTTTCAAAAGTGAGTGCCCACCCTGATAAATAGGTGACCGCTGAGTTAGAAGAAAAGCAATGTTATGTATTCCGTCACCTGCATACTTGCACTAATCTTGTCTTTCACTGTGAGTGTCCCTATTCTGCCCTTTCAGCCCATTAGCCCTAGTTCAGCTTTTACTTTATAATTTTGAATACTATTCTGATCCTACCCCCACTGCCCACAAGGTCTGAGATGAAAGTCAGCAGAACGGGTAGTCTAGAGAGTACCTATTAGAACATTTCTGCTGCAGAAACCACATCAAACACAGTTCAGTTACAACTAAGGTTCAGCTCACTGAAAGCCATGTGCAGTGGACAGAACAAATACACTTCTCTGACTCTCCTGACACTCTCAACTGCACCTTGAGAGGTGCTCATGAAGGACATTCTCACAGAATCACAGAACATCAGGGACCTTGAAAGATCATCTAGGTCAATCCCCCTGCCCAAGCAGGATCACCTAGACCAAGTCACACAGGAACACATCCACAACCCCCCTGGGCAGCCCCTTCCAGCGCTCTGTCACCCTCACTGTGAAGAATTTCGTTCTCATATGGAACTTCCTACATCCCAGCTTACACCCATTGCGCCTTGTTCTATCATTAGATGACACTGAGAAGAGCCTGGCTCCATCCTCCTGACACCCACCCCTCACACATTTATAGACATTAATGAGGTCACCCTTCAATCTCCTCTTCTCCAAGCTAAAGAGAACCAGCTCCCTTAGCCTTTCGTTATCCACTCCCTTCATCATCTTTGTTGCTCTGAGCACTGGACTCCCTCTAGCAGCTCCGTGTCCTTCCTAAACTGAGGGACCTAGAACTGGACACAACACTCCAGGTGTGGTCTCACCAAGGCAGAGTAGCAGGGTAGAAGGACCTCTCGGTCTGCCAACCACCCCCCTTTCTGATCTGCCCCAGGATGCTGTTGGCCTTCTTGGCCACAAGAGCACATTGGTGGCTCATGGTCATCCTGCTGTCTACCAGGACCCCCAGGTCCCTTTCTCCTACACTGCTCTCCAACAGGTTAGTCCTCAAAATTTCAGTACTTTCCATCAGTAAATGAAAGGACTAATTAAATCATGCAGAGGGCACAAATCATGGAAATATATTTCTTGATAATTCATTTTGATTTGTGGTTCTAACAGTTCCACGTGTTTCTCACTGAAGTGTGTAACAACTTCTTTTGTTTTCTACCCAGCAAAGATTTTCCTGGAACCATCAAACCTCACTAGCTTTTCAAACCTCAGTCGTCATTTCTGACCATTTTTCCTTACAATAAATTCAGTGTGAAGGACACAAGTCCTTTGTTGATAATAGGTTGCTCGTGTTGTTTCATTTTTGTAAATAAAGCGTTTACATGACAATCTGAACAAAGTTCTAAGCAGAATTTCCTACACTGAAATGTTTTCTCAATATCTCACATAAGGTACTGGGAAGATCGCCTTTCCTTTTTAAAAGAATAGGACAAAGATATCTCAGGCTCTCATTTGCTTTCAGCGAAATGACCACATGTTTTTTGAGGTAAGATATCAATGGAAAGTAATTACAATTCACATTTTTTAAAGGATCAAGATATTATTTAAAATACCAGATAATTATATTTCTTTCTAAGATACCTTTTGTCTTTTTTTTCTCTTTTGCTGAAACAAAAGCCAGCTGAAACTACAATGCTGCTGTAATTTATAACTATGGCTGGATCATTAGGCAGAAAGATTGCCTTGATGAATTCTTACAGGCAGTGAAGTAGTCCCCAATTACTCCTAGAACCTACTTTATTCTACATAAATGAGAAGATTTTTTTTAAAGTCTACTACAACTTTTTTATCCTGAACATTAAGCATCTGATTATGGAAGCAGTTGAGACACCAATGCTTTGCAAATGGTGCAACTGGTCATCTAGAACACATTCAGGTGAGGTATCTATTACATATGCTTATGGAGATTAAAATCTTTGTCTACTACCATCTAGATGCAGGATTTTAATTACACAACAAGCTTTTCCTAAACAAACTACTTTTAAAAAAACTATATAAAGTTCAAAAGACCAAATTCACAAGTCACGTCACTTCTTTGTGTTTTTTTTCTAGACAATGAACCTGGTCTACTAAGAAATTACATCACGGTGTTGTACCACGTGCAGTGGATGTTCCCCTAACAATCCATTTTTATGCTGTTGGATACTGATTTTTTTTTTTAAGTATCTCCTGAAACAAAAGGAATAAAATTCATCAGTTAAATTGTTTTTTCATTTCATCCAAGGTTCAAACATTCAATTGCAAACTGATTTTGTCAAACCACATAGTACTATCGGGGTATTCTTTTGGATCACAGTTGTTGAATTAGGTGCAATTCCTTTCTACTCTGGGGACAGCCTGCTAACTTCGTGCAGCCATGAAACTAAAAAGCCTCTTAAGACATGAATAATAGCTATGTTCTATTTCTGCACAAACACTTTTAGCTAAAGAAAAATTTACTTCTGTTACTTGACTCAATGCAAATAAATTGCAGTCTGGTAAGATGGGAGTATGTGCAGTCCACATGATTTGTTTCTGTACTTGAGTATCTTTTCTCCATCTATAATATCTATTAAAATAACTGAGACTTAGCTCATTCCCCTAAGAACCCTGCAAAGGGATGTACAGGCCAGAATTGGAAAAGCCTTGGCAAGAGAAGCAGGTATATATCTTAATTCTTCAGCTCCCACACAGGGAACTGTAAATACCCGAGAAGGTGCCTGTGATCAAAAAACAACCGGGCAAGCCAGGAGGCAGCCTTGAGGTAAAGTAAGACTTGTAGCATCTCATCGTAAGAAAGTAATAGTGCTTTCTTCCTACCAACACCTTAATGTCTTTTTAAATCCATTTGAGACTCAAAGACTTGGATCCAGATGCTGTTTCCAAGCATGAAGAATTTGGCTGACACTGGGCTGACAGGGAGAAGGATACTCGGAAGACACAGTCGTGAAGGCAGAGGACTATCACGGGCCTCCCAACAGCTTTCAGAGGTCAGTCCTTGGAGGCAGTCCCTGTAACTGTTCTTCAGCAGAGCAAACCTTTTACTTTTTGAAGGAACAAAAAAGCTTCCCAAGAGGAAATGTACAGGGATACTTCCCACTTCACATTTTTCTTTCAATTTTTCTTCACAATAAGGAAGATCTGACCCCACAATTCCCAAAAGCCTCAAATCTGAAGGAAGATAATCCCTAAAGTCTTTATCACTTTGTTTTTCCATTATCATAAGAGAAAATTTCAGTGGTGCATGATGCATTCAAAGCTATACAATCACAGCAACTCCGTCTTCCTAAATCCATTACCTCCCCCAAAGTACCTCCTAGCAGTTCTAAGGTGGATGAGTGCATTTAGCGATTTTACGTTCATTATGGGTTGACATTGCAAAACTTGCACAGTTGTACTTCATTTTAAAAGAGGAAACAGTGAAACAATTATTTAAAAGGCTGTATGTCTAGCTGCTTAGAAAGTCTTTGTGGAATTTGTCTAATTTGCTTACGCTGAGAAGAGTGGGAATAAATGACACAGCAGAGACAGAATTAATATTGCAAAACAGATGTTCAACAAGTCTCCGTCTAGTTTTAGTTTTTGCTGCAACAATCAAGAATTCACTATTGGTATGTAGATTTTTCTATAACAGAACCCCACTTGTGCATACAGTAACTCTTTAGTGTGCTTTTTAGTCAACAACATTGCTATTTATTGAAGGATAGATGAATCACTTCACTGCTGCTCACTGTTTGGCATCATTTTTTAGGTTATATTCCAAGAAGCATGTCAGATAATACATCGAGAAAATTCTTATTCTAATATTTCCACAAAAAGCTGCATTAGGTTTTAGTCCAACCGAAATCCAATGGATTTACCTGGACTAGTTCCAACAGTACTTTTGGATTAGTCTGATCCTGAGCTAGTCAAGAGCTAGACAAGCTAGCTTTAATTTGCTTCAGATAATCATAGCCAATTCATCTGTAAGTACTGGCAATCATTTGGGAGGTGGTTGTCATTCTTAAGACCTCAAAGAAAGGGATAAATAGAATATGAAAGGAGTGTGTAATGCAACACGGAATCCTCTGGATTACTACAAAAGAAGAAAGAATCAAAATTCTAATTCCCTTAAAACCTGCTTTAGCCAGAAAACCTGTAATGTGAAGTAAGGAACACCCTCATACCTTGTAGAACCACAGTAAGTCTTAATGGGATATAGAGACCTTCTGGAGCAAATAAAAGGGAGAGAATTACAGCCCAACAACCAGACCAGTACATTAACTCCCACAATGGAACAAATGCGGGATGAAATACGTGTTTCTATGAAGCTCTCTAAAGCAACAGTTATTGTATAAGCAATAATAGCCTTCTGAATACTGTAACGTAGGAGTCAGTCTCAAGACGGTTTATCACCAATCCAACAGTGCCATCTATCAGATTTCATTAGAATTGTATTTTTCCACTTGGCAAAGCGAATGCGTCATCTTCTAATGCTCGGCAGCATCAGCTAAATCCTTCTTCAGCGAATTGTCTAACTTCCTTTTTAATGTGATTGTCAAGCAAAAGTTTGAAGTTTGAAATGCTCTTTGAAAACTCCCATCTAGCAGTTTTACAACTGTAGTCTGTATCATCTAAACTAAGGACGTAAGAGGTTGCTCCATTAAGGTGATAATTTTTGTTGACTCAGTAACTGAAAAATTATCATTAGCAAAATATATATCTTCCCCTGAAAATCTGGCAGACAGGACAAATAAAAAGTTCTTCTATCAGAAAATCCTCAAAACTCACATAGATTGCAATTAGAAATGCGGAAGTACTAGGCAGATTTGTAGTGCTTGACTTTAATATGTCAGTTCTTGTTTCCTCTTCCTTCAGTAAATAGTGCTACACTGACTAAACTTAAATTTAAATAAAGGAAACGTACAGGTGAGTCAGAGGACAAGCAATACTCCCAACATATAAGGCTCTTGTAGGGTCAGGTAGATGTCACCTCTATGATTAAATGCAACTGTTCCCTCATAAAATACATCAGGGAATGGAGCAATGGTACTTTTGAAAAGTCAGGTGGAACCATTTCTCTATTAATGCAGACCTGGAACTACCCTTCATCACTGTATAGCACGACACAAATGAGGGTAGACCTTACATAAGTACACAACTTCTACGGTGCTCAAAGGAAAAGTGGGTGGATTCCAGTAGTATGTAGTGGACTACATACATCTAAGCAACTTGCAACTAGTTGCATCCTTACTGTACAGTACAGTACAAGGATGGTTCTATCCCCAGGCTAAGTCCTTCTATGATGAAGTGGGACTGAAAATTAGATGTTTCTGGTCTTGAATTAATGTGACGAGTTTTATTCCAGACCATAACTATCTGTGAGGAGATCAGATTAACTACCACTTGACACGTCCTACGAAATTCATTACATAAATTATTCAGTAATATTTTTTTTACTTTTGCCAAATTTACAGATAGTAGAACAATTAGTAAATTATTCAGAAATGGGTTAATTTCTCTTCACATTCTAGACTGCGTTCAGAATATTATGTTCACTAGCAAAATGGCCAAAGTTATTTGTAAATTAAACTAAAATCTAAAATTTTGGATGAATCCAACTTGTTTAAATTGACAGTATTATAAAGCAGGTTCCTGCAACTAAAAATGTCAAGATTATCAGAACAGAAACTTTTCTTTTACAAGGAGCTGGAAAATTAATCATGTCATTAAATCTTAGGCAATTAATTTGACTTCTGTTCTTTGCCAGGCAATCTGAATAGGAAGATCTGTCTTAAAGAGTCTTCTGGCTGGTCTTCAGTTAGGATCTAAATTTAGATAGCTAATATTTGGTTAAACAAATTTCATCAGATACTTTGGAATCATTGAGTTGCACAAACTTACAGCTAAAGCAATAGTCTTCATTGTGGATAATCCAACAGTATTGTTGGAAGCCATATAAAGCGGCATTTTCAAAAGAGCTCAGCACTGGCCTAACTTTGCCCTCATTAAAGTCAATGAGAGTTGTATAAGGTTGTTTTTCACCACTAACAACACCTGTTTAAGAAACAGATTCTTAGAAGAAATCTTGACATTTCCCTTAACACAATATTTCACTGGTGCAGTTGATCCTAGAGCTTAAATCTTACGGACTATATTCAGGCAACACGGGTGTGCTTCACTGCACATTTAACATCACCATAAGCCTGTACTCAGAGCAGAGGGGACTACACAAATTCTTCTTGAGCAGACTGTTTCTACCAGGGCAAGATAAATGCCATGAGATGAATCACAGAATCACAGAACATTAGGGATTGGAAGGGACCTCAAAAGATCATCTAGTTCAATCGCCCTACCACAGCAGGATCACCTAGACCAAGTCACACAGGAACATGTCCAAGTGGGTTTTAAACATCTCCAGACAAGAAGACTCCAAAACTTCCCTGGGAAGCCCATTCCAGTGGTCTGTCACCCTCACTGCGAAGAAGTTCAATGTGATGCAGATTATTTCTACCAGGGCAACATACAAGTGCCTGAGATGAAGGACAATGGGGTCACACAGTGTACTGTCAGACCTAAAACATACATTTTAATCAGAAACATTTTGTCCTATAGACAGAAATCTTCATTAATTCTACCATATATTTTTGCCATTTCTGTAATATTCTACCATAAGACAAGTTCTTTCACAATGACCACGAACTGTGTCATCTTTAGGGAGCCCGTAACATTCAAATTAGCTGTGCATCTAGCTACAATATTTAGCCAAAAATTGATCTGCTGTACCAGCCTGTTTTCAGCAAAAAAATCCCATGGTTCTGCCCCAGCAACTTATAAAAAAGACTGCTCTTTCAAATGATCTAAGCCAAAAAATTCCTCTGCAAATGCAAATATGCAACAACTAGAATTCTAGCACAGGGTAGCAGTCCCCTGTTTATAACCAAACACATTGACATTCAATAAACACTGTTGCATAAAATTTCATCTCCCTGTGGGGAAAATTTAAACTTACTTTATTATTCCTTTGGAATATTTTAAACGAGAAAAAAATGAAGATAAACTGCAGTTGACCCTAGGCATTATAAATGCCATTAAGGCTCTCGCTCTGTTAGGTCCATCTGTTGCTTTTCAGGCCAACTATTCATTAACCTTATTAGCACCAGCCCCTATAGCCTTGAGTTGACATTTCCCTGGTTAATATGGAAAGCCCATTTCCTAGCACACATGAAGAGGCTGATTAAAGCATTTGTATGAATTGTCTAATAGAAGCTGTAGGGTAGAGAAACAACTGATATATTTTTTCAAATCCAAAGCAAAATTCCTTTCTGTAGGCTTCTAGGGGCCATCAGTGTTTTTATATATTAATATGTACCCTTTGCTCAGCTACTGTTCTAATCAAATCAGCAGAAAATCAGTCTTCCTGGCATCAGTAATAATCACTATCTGTTGCAGCAATATAAATCCAACTACACTATTAGCTTTTGTTCTAGATTTACTGAGCCAAAAATAACCCTGCAAACGTATTCATTCAACTGATATACCCATCCGTTTAAAATGATGTGAATACATAAACTGTTTATCATGCTTAACCCATTGATATGAAGTCACAGTAAGGTGAATTGTTTGGTATTTAATCCCAGTGCGTCCTCATGCTGGGCACTCATGCAATTTTTTACTCCCACAGTGAATATCGTGAGCAATTTAATTTGCAGCATGACTTTAGAGGAAGTGCCTTTCTCTATTCATTCTAGAGTAGCTACGGCAAGAATAAACAGAACGCCATGCATTTATAAACCTGCACATGCTAAATGAAAGTTTCAAAAAGCAAGTAACATGAATTCCTTCCACAACATCATTTTGGTGGCAACAGCCAACACTATTTCACACACCTAAGTGAAATAATGCACTCTTTTTTTGTCGAGGGGTGGTCTTCAATTCTTTTCTGAAAAGCCTAAATGTGAAAGTCAATGAACGAATGGGTTAAACTCAACAGGGGCAGTTCAGCAGCCTCTCACAGTACTTGGACACTTCTGATTTTTCTTGTATCTGTGGCACTGTAAGGGAATTTCTAGATAATTTTTTCCCGTAAGTGGAATGTCAGGATAATTTATAGAGGTGCCCTATTCTGCCTGACCAGATTACTCACCAGTTAAGAGTAAACCTTAGTATTTTGAGGCTAAAATTAAGACTGTCCTTCCTAAAAACAACCAATTCAGCAACAATTAAAGATAAGATCTGACTACAGAAATGACTAAAATGACTGTAGGTAGAATGCACTGGAAAACATACAGCTGCCCAAATCTCTTTTACTTCAAGGTTGTATTAATCAAGTATTCTACCTCCGTTAATCATTGTGTGTCTCTACCACACCTGTTCTAAGCCTGTGCATGACACAGCCTCTCTTTTACAGCCATCAACACCCCCAGCATTCACTGATATGGAAAAGACATAAGAAGAAGAATAATAGTCATAAATCCTATAGACCTTATACAAACCCAGTGAATTCAGTGGAAAGACTTGCAGAAACTTCGCATGGGTTTGGAGCCCACTTAGCATCCTGCACAAGGGCATATGCATCACTGATGATGTCATGTGTGTTCCCCTCCTCCCATTGCCATCACTGGGATAATCTCTCTTAGCTCAGCGTCTTGATTCAGACATACCTGAGGACTGAGCCCGCACCTCTATTTCCTCAAGGCAATGCTGGAATTTGGAAGCGTTTTGTAACACACATGTCGCTATTTTGAAGTGCTGCTTTAAGAAAAAGCCATTTCTATTGGAATTTCGACCAATAATGGACAAATCCTATTCAAGCATGAAAAGCACCAATACGTTTGTATGCTTATCTGAAAGTTTCTGACTAACAGATGTGAGGTACTTGCATCTGCTCAGTTTAGCTGGCAAGTTGAGGAAACGAATCTGCTTCTTGAAGCATGGCTAACAGAACAATCTGAGGACTCTGGAAGATAATCCTTGAGTATAAGGTCTGAAAAAGAAAAGAGAAGAAAAACAACTAAATTTCTTCAGGGCTCAGGAACTAATTTACTTCAGATTTGATTCAGGAAATAGGTTAATAAATTACTTTATTTGTATTTTTATGTAAGTCATCACTTCTAGTTGTTAATGCTACTTTCGTCATTAATATTGAAACAAAACCTCAAGCACATTAAAAACTTGCTTAGCATTTCAGTGAGACACAGAGGGATGCAAACAGTTTCCGTCTGCTCCTCTTCCTTCACTCTTCAGCGTGCAGAGCTGCTAGCTGAAGCTCTGTAATAGAAAAATTTTCCCAGTTCAGGTGCAACAGATGTTTTTGCAAGTGCTTCGACTCCCAAAGAAGCAAGGCTGGAGATAACTGCATAAGCTCCCTCATCCTAATGGAACAGCACATTACCCAGCAACCGCAACGCAGCCTTTATGCGAATATCTCATAACATGTAAGGCACTGAAAAAAGAAGTTTCACACCTAGGAAGCCGCTGTCTTTTTTTCACTGTAATTATTTCTTCTTTTCCTGCACATGCAGCTCCTCCAGCTTAGGCCACCGCGACCGCACATTTATCAATTTGCTGGCACGAAGTTTGCGCTGCCCCCTAACTTACATAATGCTACTTCACAAATCAGTTCCTAATTTGAACCAAGATTCCCTGTGAGCACGGAAGAAAAGGCTCGGTGCCTTATCCTTTATAGCTGAACAAAGATAAAACGTAGGAAGTGGGAGAAAAACGGACTTTCTTATTCCTGATTCTAGATGAAATGTTCTTCTTGTTTTTCTGCAGCCCTTTGTTCTCCACCAGAACGAAGCCAAGCACAGAACGCCACTCGAGCAGCTCTTGTTAACGCTGTTAGGGTAATACTAAAGAAGGATATTGCATGTGGGGGGGGGCAGGGTGCTCGTAGCCATTTAGCGAAATTAGTAGTCTGCTAAATCCTACCAACAAATGAGAGAAAAACACAGAGATCATGGTTCCGTTTCAAAGCAACTGTTCACATAATTTTTACTCTGCTGGAATGTAGATCTTTCCTTCGGGGCACTGGAAGTCCACAGGAATTTAACACGTATTTCTCAAGCAATATATTTTGAGTTTGCATTACTCAAATACTGAAATGCGTCATTCAGTCCAGAAAAAAAGGAGGGCGCATCTCTCGGTCATATAGAAATTGAAAAGATGGACTGTCAGGGTTTTAAATGTGCAGGGAGCAGGTGAGTTTGTAGTGCCAACAGCAAAAAACCAACCCAAAAACAACCATAAAGCCCTTCTTGCGGGCTTATGTAAATTGAAGAACGCCCTCACTGTCAGCAGGTCTATTATTTCGTAGAAGACGGGCAACTGTGTTAATCTCCCTTCTGCTTAATCCCTGTCTCTCCACAAATCATCGTGTCGGCAGTTTAAACAGATGTAGGTGTGACTGAAATAAAGAAAAGGAGATCGTCTCAGGACGTTGGGGCTGGTGAGAGCCTCCAAGAGGTAATTTTGTTTGTGGTAGAGAGAGAGCATGGGAGAGAGAGAGTAAATCTAACAAATCTAACAAAGCAACCCTCTGGCCCAGCCCTGAGGATCAAATTCAATTCTATCAAGATACACATTAAGCCCTGTCTATCACAGCTTTGCCCTTGAAAAGACAAATAATGATGAGATTCACCTCGCCGTGCTTGTCTCTGGAGAGAGGAGACAGAAGGCAGTTAAGGAACCTGCACTGTTGCTCATTTTGAATACCATTTATTATTTAGTTCTTATTATCTGAGAGCGGGGATTAAGAAAAGTTAACCCTGTTAGTTTAACCACTTGCCGCCCCTTAACTACCAAGAAATGGTCCCTACACTAATAGAAGCAGTCAATAATCAAGAACATGGTGGTCAGAACACCGCCTCATGCGTTATTCATCTCGATCAAATTACTTGGTACAAACTTCAGCTTTTATGCTTCTGCTTACTGCTTCTTCCTGTCTACTTACTGCTCTACTGAAAGTCGTTGTGGAAAATGTTCTCAAAAGACTCCTGTGAACTCAAAAAAAACCCCCAATACAACACCGACTGTTTAATCATTTTCTGATAGTATAAACTTTAGATCCTCTCACATTCCTTCTGTGCCTGGGCACCCTCAAAACAGCCCTTTAACACTGTTTTCCAGTCTTAATGGTCATGTTAAGTACAAAAGAAGTCCTTTGTCAATATGGAGTACTAGCATGCCACTCCTGAAGTTTTAAATCCTATCATGTAATCACTTTCGCTCTGTTATCTGATCAAATCAGCATTTGCAAGACGACACCTAAAATAACAAAAGTAGTATTTGGAGTAATCGTCAATGCAGAGAAAATTATAATTACCTAGGTGGTCTGCAAGATCACAGCTTGAAATTCTGTGGCTTAGAAGAAAAACAGAAAATTAATTAGTTAATGTTAGAGATGCTCTTTGAAGATGAACCACCACACAAAAACGCTGAGAATGATTGCAGCGCTTAGGTAGCACAATTAGCCACCACTCACAATTAAAAATTCGAAGCAATTTAACTGAACTAAAGCGAATGCCACTGTCTGCAGTTCTTCGGGCCAGCTCCCTAGGGTCTCGCTGATGGGTTGAGGAGAAAGCAAAAGAAAACTTGGGCAGATCATCACTGTGCAGGACTACAGAGCCCTTTGGGAATGACTGAAAGGGTGCAGACTTCTGCGTCCAGCAGCATGCAGGAGCCAGTCTTCAGCTGGGGACTGCAAGAGCAAAATCCTCTCTGTCCTCTCCTGTCAAAAACAAATACCATTTCCCTTACTGTCCCTCACTGGGAGATCTCTCCTGCCTGAAGAGAGGTGTACAGAAGGAAGAAGAGGGGACACTTCACAACATGGGAAATGCAGCTTGTGTTTCTATTATCATTTAAAATTTGTATGCTCCTCTGAAACCTTCCTACCCAACCTCAGCCCAAAGACTTCTGGCTTTGACAAACAAACATGTTACTGTCAAAAAAACCCCCTGCCCAAAGGGCTCTGACTTATTCTAGATGCAGCAGTTCACTTCACTCCCTGGACCTTAAAAGCGCCACCTTTAGCAGGAACCGCCTCTTCACAATTCACAGCATCACAGAATGTCAGGGGCTGGAAGGTACCTGCAAAGATCATCGAGTCCAACCCCTCTGCCAGAGAAGGACAAAAACTAAGGCAGACCACTCAGGGATGCATCCAAACAGGTCTGGAAAGTCTCCGGAGATGACTACACCACAACCTCTCTGGGGAGCCTGTTCCAGTGTAACCCTCACAGTAAAGAAGTTGTTCTTCATGTTGAGGTGGAACATCCCAACCACTGTACTATGTTTTAGCACTTTTATCTGTTTGCAGCTGTCCATCCATTGTGTCCTTTGGATTACATTTTCATGGTATTCAAGCACGGAGCTGTGTGGCAACTGTCACCCAGGACCTTATTTTATGCAGTTTAAATTGAGTTTTCAACATCTGCTGAACATTTCATTCTCAGCCAACTTCCTTTACTCCATGAAATACATTTTTTTAATTTCTTAAATGCTTGTAGATCATAGGAATGAAATAGCTAAGGAAGAATGAGATGTAATATTCAAATTACATATAATAATATTAGCATATAATTCAGCGAAAATGAATTGACAAATTTAGATTCCCCTTCTACACTGTGAGCTGCTTTTCCTGGAACTATTCATAATTCAGACATATTAGAAGAGTCCTTAGCTGTGGTATTTTATGAGCTGTTGAATATTCATAATTTAAACTATACATTTCCTTAAGATTGCTCAAAGGAGCTACATGGTGAAACTCCTATTCACTGATTGCTTCATTGTTCAGGAAGAATTGCTTGTGTTTGCAAAATCAGAAATGAACTTGTACTAGCACTTTCTCATCACTTTAAAGATTTTCTTCATGAAAACACATTATTCAGCGAACTACTTTGCCTGGATACCTGCAGCAGTACTTGAACATGACGTTGCAGGTCAGAAACAACTCCTGATGGCAAGTTTAAACTAACTGCTTGTCGTGGCCACCTTGAAATTTCACCACTATTTTGTGTGTGACTATGTAATAGAACTTTACCAGGTTTTAATTGGATTTCTTCCCAAAAGTGTGGAAGTTACGAATGCCTTTTGCTGTGTGTTAAGTGGGTCGATGTGTCAGTCACTGCGCACGCAAAGGACACTAAAAGTCCGCAAGGAGCAAAGGCGCAGCCTCCTCAAAATTTAAAAGAATTACCACTCTGACAAGGGAACTGGGTTTAGCAAAGATCTAGAAAATTTAGCGATAATTAAACAGAGTAAGAGGAATAGTCTCAAAGTTAATCACATAACTGGAAGCGCAAAAGAACGCTGTGACAGCACTATTGCTCTGAGCTATTTCCCTAAAGAAATCATCTCTGCAGAGATACCCAGTGCTCCGTACTGCGCTGGGGAACAATTAAGGCTAGCAGCCACCTTATGTTGCCTGTGGTAAATGCAGCCGCTCTAGAAACTGAACAACAGCGAGGTGGATGCCTGCAGAGGCTGAGCTGTCACAAGAGCTATAGCACCAAACAGCTACACTTTGTAACATTAGCCCTAGCCAAGAATGCCTTCAGGGGGTCATTAGCCATATGACTTGCCCAGCTTCTACATTTATAGCTGGACGCAGGGTGTGAAAAGATTAATTATGCACCTTTGCAAGTGCAAATAGTAAAAGAGATGTCACAGGCTCAGGGCTGAGGCACAAGAGCAGAGCACTGTGGTGAAATCTGATCACTGTTCACTGCTGCCCGCTTATGAAAACTGGTTTTCACGAGCTGAGCACAAGGTCTGTGACAAGAGGAAGGTGTGTACTCACTGTTACCTCACGGCACAGTCATGCAGCACAACTGAAAGAGCATTTGAACTCTTCTGCTAACCCTTATGCTAGACGAGCAAAGTACTGCATTCACTAAGGCAGAAGCAAAAGGTCAAAAATACTTTCAAGAACACCCTGCTTGAATAGAGATAATATTCGTATGTCACCCAGGTGTGAGCACAACCAAAAAATACACGTGTCCCCGTCTTTGTTTTGTGCCTTTGCACTATTAGACATTGCAGTCTGGATATTCTAGCCTAACAGGTGAGAACAAACGAAGACTGCAGTCTGGACATTGCAGTATCAAGCCTTGCCGCTAAACACTTCACTACTCTCCTTGCCTGGCACAGACTTCTTTGTGTCAGTTGTATTTTATGCACTAAATGGAACTACGTGCTAGCTGAAATACAGTTTGCAATGTCTCAGGCCAGGGTTGCTTTATATCTTACGGAAATGTTAATTGCTTAGGAGCTATCTTTCGGTTTTTAATTAAATATTTTCCTGGGAACATTTTTATTCTTGTAGTGTGCTGCGTATTGAATCCTTTTCCATAAACTCCTAGAAGGGAAAAAACAGAGTCTTCCTGGATTTTTCTCTTTTCTCACATTCCTAAATTGTATTTCTCTGTCCTGCTATCTAGATAGTACTGATGAACAAAAAGAATAGTCTTAAATCTTTCCTGTTCAGTTGGACTTCTGGCTGGACTATATTATGCTCTTTCAACCCATTCTTGTTCTGGGTATGCAGATATCTTTACGTAGGCAAATTTAAATGAAAGCAAGCCTGTTCCCAGTATCTCCATGAAGTCTTCATGCTTTTGTTCACTAGCCACAGCCTCAGCAAGAAAAAGAAGTGCTATCTAGAAAGCAAGTACTGAGTGCAACGGGCATGCCGTAATTCACAGTGGAGGCAGTGTTTGGTGTTGACAAGTGACACAAGTGATTGTAAAGTGCACAACACGCTGAGCTCCCATCAAAGTCCAGGTGCCCCACTTAGATGATTCAAAGTTCAGAGAAGTAATTTCTGCTTTCTACCTACACACATAAATATAATCAAACCATACATATCAGCTCCAGAAAGACACTTGGTGCAGCGTGTTCCTCTGGCAATTTAGACTTGCAAATCTAATATTACCAAGGTTATGCACACAAGTCATCATCCTGAGAAGTCAACACATGCTACGGTTGGGAAAAATAACACAACTATATTCTCCAGAAGAAACAAGACCTGAGTGGAAGACAAATAAAGTGAAAACATTGCACAGAAAAAACCGCTCTAGACAGGAATGGTCACAACCCAAGGTTACCCCATGACCCCAGGTTTTGTGCACTAGCCGTGGTGTGTAGCAACAACAGCTCAGTTGAGTTTCATAAACTTAAAGAGATTAAGGAGAGAGGCCTCCTCGCTTTCATACATATGATAGCAAAGACCTGATTTAATAACTTTGTGATTGGAAGTCTTAATAAAGTGAAAGAAGTAATTGCAGCTGATTTGTGCTGTTGATGTAATGTTTTTAGACTACTGTAAGGCCTTAGACATCACACATTTTACTCACAAAACCAGAGCAGCACAAAGCTATCAAAGGATGAAACCTATCAAAGGATTAAAACCAGCTGATAATTTCATAAATGGGTATAAGCAGCTCCCATCTTCAACAATCTACCTCACCTGAGAGTTGTTTTATTCCCTGGGTGCTTTCTATAAATTTCTTATAATCTTTCTATAGGTTTTCTATAAACCTCTCAAAATAAATTAAAACTTCTTCAGAGGGAAAAACGTAACTCCGTGCTCAGAAGCAGCCTGGGAAATAACCTACTAACACAGATCCGTAAGGCAGATTTGGAGACGGGTAGCTGAGACAATTAAAGCTACAATATGCCAGAGAGAAAGGTAAAATAAATACCATCATTTACATCAAGAGGGGATAGCAGTCAGGTTTTCAATATAAGTTGTATGGTACATCTATGCTTACTCAAGAGTAAGTACTTCCAGAGGACATAGAATACAGTCGTTCTAGAGGACATTAAAGTGCGTGTGAAAGGTAAGTAATAAGGACAGGCAACTAAATGCGGATCACTTGGTACAAGGAGCATCAATGTAAAGTCTTGAATATTTTTTGATGCACTTCAAATGGCCAAATGCAGCCATACTTACAGAACAGAAGAATTTATCTCCTACTACCTAACTGTAGGCTTTAAGAGACCTAACTAGACAAATACAACCTCCAAATGAAGCAGCACGGTCAAAATAAAAGTCCTGATTGAACAAACAAGACGTTTATTGGAAATAGAAGACATGTCTGAGTTTCTGCACTTGGCACTCATGCAAATACCTACCAGGACATTGTGTTGTCTATATCCAAGGTCTGCGATGTTATAAGGGTGTTAGCAGTACAGAAAATGTTTATAGGTCTATTGATCAGAAAATACTTCTCACAGTACATGTCCTTTAGTAACTCGTTCATTCAGTCTGACTCAATAAAGGGAAGGTTAGCAGACTGCATGCCCAAAGTCTCTCTATTTACATGACAAACAGGCCTTTCACAATTGACAATTCATCAGTCCAGCAGGCAATTCTGTAATGAGATCAAATGATCTAGCAGAAGCAAGCCAAATTCAGATCAACTATAAAGCACTCAAGACTAATACAACATTAAAATAATTTGCTTCTGATTATAGCAGACTTATCTCTGGATAGGCATTCAGCAAGATTGGTTATTTTTCTAAATACAACAGTCTAGTTCGTATAGGAATTAATTCAAAAGCGTCCCACGGACTGTATTACGCAGGAGGTCACAGTAAATTATCACAACACCCTGGCTGTTCATTCTGGCATTTATTAGCTATGAATCGCTGAACTCGGTTCAATAAAAGGAGTACAGCTTTCTAGCTGCAAGCACACCAGAAAGCAGACTAAACTTCCTCCTCTTCCCACCCCTGATATGTAAGATCACATTCAAAACTGCAGGGAAATGAAATAAATTAATGTTCCTCTTGATACAGGGAGTTGGTGCATAACTCTGAAAAATCTATGCTGACTGTTTTGTGTTCAGGCAACTTGGGCTAAAATTGAAAGAAAATTGAAGCATTTAGAAGAGGCAGTCTTCAGGGACAAGGCACAGCTCACCAGAGAGTTGGTTCCAAACCCAAGGAATTCACACAAGCTTTGTCAATGAGCAGATGAGACGTATAGGCATCTCAGTAAGGTGACTGTGAATCCTGAGCTAGGTGTCCAGAAAAGTTGGGGTGATTTGCTCTCTGATAGTGCCTTTCTGCCACACTGACTATGATGTACTATAAATGCCTTCCACTGACTAAATACCCAACTGGTGACATCTGAGAGTATGTGATTAAAGGTAAAATTCTCATTCACACTTTCAGTGGTTGTCTAACACCAGTGTTGCAACTAAACACACATGTATGTCTGCTAGAAAATTAGAGACAACTGTGACAGAAGCATTCAGAACATTGACAAGCCACACCTGTATCAGACTTCAAAACCACACTTAACTAGATTGCCACTCATTAACAAGGCAGATTCCCAGTGGTTACTTCTTACTCACTATCAATTGACAGCAATATTCATGCCAAGCTTCCAGTCCTTAAAAATCGTGTCCTAATTAACTGTGACTACACAGTGCCACTGGACTGACACACTACTGTTAGCTGGCTGACAACTATGGACATTGATAGCTTTAGATATAGAGATGAGGATGGCCAGGTCTAAGAGCTCTTCAATAGGTAGTCACCAAGTATCTATCAGGATTTTAATACACATAGGGTTTAAGAGGTGGCCAAAAGTACGACATTGAAAGCACACGACCCACAAATATTTGCAAAAAAAATACCTGTTACTTATTATAATTTGCAGTCTTTTGCTACAGTCAGCATACCCTTATGAACAAAAATGAGATAACCCAAATATGTATAGCCAACAACCTATTTTTAGGCTAAATAAAAGCTTAATAAGTCTGATTGCAGTGACACAATCCTTCCTCAACAGATCTAGTGAAGTAGATATAATTTTACTATTCATAGCAAATGGCCACGGGCTCTGCCTTGAGCTGAGAGCATAGGTCTTAGGGCTGGGCTGAGCTCCTGCCTTGGGGCCAAGTGCCTGTTGCCTTCCCTGTTGGAGCCTGAGCTCTGCCAGAGCCTCTGTGAGAAGGGTCTGACAAACCAGGGAGTGGCTGCCCAGTGAACAGAGCCCCAGGGAAGGCTGAGGAGATATGGTTGCACTCAGCTGGGAGCAGCCAGACAGCAGAAGCCCAGGGCAAGGAAACATAAACCAAAGCAGACCCCAACACTGATGATGCAGAGAAGCCCCAAATAGCACTACATTTTTCCCAGGGAAAGAACTTAGATGACAGTGACTCACTGTAATTATCGGGCATGACTTGGATGGGGGAAGGTTGACTCCATTGGCCTTGAGAGCTGGAGGGACACTGGAAGGGTGAGCAAAGCACTAGCCAAACAGAGCAAATACCACGAAGAGTGGTTTTGTATAACAACTGTAAAGATATTCTTAACATGAAGACATTTCTACATTAATTTGGACTGTTCGTGCTAATATTGTAACTGGCTTAACGACAATTTTTTCTGTGTTTTGATTAGATTGTTAAGAATTTAATTAAGCTAAAAGTTAATTCTCAGCCCTACATGTGTGGCTCATCTCATTTTTGCTCTCTTAGGGTTACATAAAGGAAATGTCCTCCACAACAGCCATCAGTTAAACAAAATATATCAGTTTTGTTCAATGCCTGAATAAGCACCAGGTCACAGCATCACAGCAGCTCCAGTCAATTTATTTTTCTCTTGTGCATGTTTCTTGATTTGTAGATAATTTCATTTACAATGTAAATCTAAATTCATTTGAAGTGCTGGTCTAAGCCCTATTAAAATCACTAGGAAAATTTCTACTGGCTTAAGTTACCTTTGATTTACTCCTTAGGGCTTAGCCCTATATACAAAGGACACAAAACTAAAAGTTTATCTAAGCACACAGTCCAGCTTTCTGCAGTTACTACATGGTATTGCTTTATTGCAAAGAGGAAAAGCTTTCCAGATAGATAGCTGACACGTACCAGGACAGGTGCTATCATCAATCCATTCCTGCTCAGCTAAAGACCTGGCTGTAAAGGTGAAACAACTTCTGGATACAGCCTGGCTGTCAGCAATCACAACAGCTCTTCTGCTGAACAGTAAGATGTTTCATGTCTGAAATGCATGTGAGAGTCAGGGAGGAGAAGCCTTGGAGAGCCAAGAAAGTTGTGCTCTACTCAACGCTTTAAATTCAAACCCGTACGCACTGATGTGTCCCTGCAGCAATCAAATGAAAAATCAAGAATGACTAGTGGGTGTTTGAAGGTTGTGGAAGGACAACAGTGGAGTATAGACGTGTTCTGCACCTTTTCTGCTGAACACTAGTAGTTCACTGGTATAAAGAAGGAAAAGAGAAGCCAGGTGAACTAGAGGAAAGGGAGGAAAACACTCAGCATTTACCTTATCAACATCACAGCAATAGCTGATTCCGCTGAAGCAGAGATAAATAGACCACAAGGAAGCAAGCGTGCTGCGTGATAACAATTGTGGCAAAGACACATCTCTTAAGAAAAGGTGTGCTGTAACTCAAGGTTCAGCTGCAGGTACCAACAGCCTGAGAAATCACAGGAGCACTTTAGCAACCAGCTGAAGAAACGTCTCTCAACACTAATTAGAAATGTAAATTTCTTGCTGGTTGATAAAAACCCTTCAGTCACTTTTCAGAGACAGTCAAAATAGGAGCAGAACCAACATTTCATGTTCACTTTTTTAATGATCCTCGATCACTGATGACAAAAACTAAAGTCAGTTGCTTTTTCTGCACTGTAAGAAACTGCTTTTAAACTGAGTGAGTGGGTGGATGGATGAATGGTTGGAAAGGTGAAATGAGAAAGAAAGATAATGTGTGTCTGCTTAAGTATATGCACACACACAGAGCTTTCATGTGTATAGATGGGTGTGCACATAAATATCAAAACTGTATTTGCCACAGACGAGGCTTAGCTCAGGCAGACTCCTGGGGAATGGATTAAAAAAAAAACAAAGGAAAAAAAAAGTACTCCAATGAGAAATCTTTTGACCACCCTGAAGTTAGCTGACAAACATCCATTTCAAACAGACTCAAACACTGCAGCATGCAGGAGCAGTAGACAGTCGCGGAAAACAGACCAGTCTGCAGCAGAAGAAGAACGCGATGCTGTGCAGTCACTAAGGTAACATTTTTGAATGTAACTGAAGAACTTGAAAACACAGAAATTAAATAGACTCAGTACAGCATGCACAACCTATTAAGTCAGTCACAGCATTTCTGGTTTATGCTACTATTCTAACCACAGACTTCTGATTTTTAAACAAAGCCCCTGATCTCATGCAGGGTTAGCTTAGATTTAAAATTCTGATAGAATGGGTTTCCTACGTTAGAAAAAAAACTCAGTAGATGAAAAATAGATTGGTTTTCTTCAGTGATTATTTTATTCCACAGATCACGGAGTAGCTAAAGGCAGTGGGACGCTCCCCTGTGGTGTTTTTGCTTGGTATTTGTCAAGTGAGTTGCAGAACTGCTCATCCAGTACTAATAAACAATCTCATTAATGCTGCCTGAGCCCTGCTGCCTGCTCCAGCAAGTCCGTCCAGAACTTCATAGGCCTTCACCTTTACCACAGCACATTCCCCTCCTGTGCAGGAAGAAATCCTCCTTCCTACTGCATCTTTCTGGCTCTCTCTTTGTGGTCTCGGTTATTGAGTTATTAACGCAGTAAGAGTTACAAAGAGAAATTAACGTGCAGGTTTAACAGGTGTACATTGCTTTCACAAATTACAATACACTGAGCAATGCAAACTATATGATCCTGATGACTGGTAACTTCTCACCTCTCTATTCTTCTACGGGTCTTTCTTCCTCATTGCAAAAAGTCCGTTAAAACTACAGAGAAAGTTGATTTACAAGGAAAGTTGCAAATCCCATTTAAGGATACCTTGAACCTCAGACCTCTAGGCAAATCACATTAGTTTTCTCTGCTAGAGATTAGAGGTCACAAAAAAGTAAGTTAGATCTCCAGGCTCACTCTTGTTGTCTGATTACACACATATCAACCTGACAGAACATCAACGGTTGTGTGATGGGTCCCCAAGAACTTCCACTCCAGGTAGAAGCAAGGTGAAATAATTAATACTTCTCTGGAGAAGATCCCTTCATTATAGAAACAACAAAGACTTTTGTATCTGAAATTCTACATAGAATCTGTTTGAAATGGATGTTTGTCATAGAATACAGAGAAAGGGAAGTAGACAGTTCTGCTTTTCTAGGATAAACCTTTTTGCATTCAGAATTTCAAATGAGTTTGGCTTCTTCTTAATCGGCTACTGCTTTGACTGTACATATTGTCTTGATTGAGTATTTGTGTTACAGCTAAAAAGATGTTTATCTGAGCTATGAGATGAGAAACCACTACTGACAAAATTACAAGCCAGACTACCCTTGTGAGAGATTTGCAGATGTAAAGGTATGGAAAAAAGTAATCAGTGCATCTGCACAATGTTAGGGTGAGATCTGAAGACCCTGAAGCCTCCAGAGTGAACAAACTCAATAAAAGAAACATGACAATAAAAAGAGGTTGTTACAGAGAACGTTTCTACACAGTTAAAAACCTCAGCTCCTGTTTTCTGAGCTGACCTACACACAAAACGTCCAGGTGACAGGTTTATTTGGGATCAGAGGTAATTACTGTGTGTATATGTCACATAATCCCCGCGGTTAGCCCATTCGGGCACACAAATTTCGGGATCCTTCTCTTACAAAATTGTGAGGACAGAGTGTTACTCCCTTCTGACTGAGCTAGAATGAATTTACAGAAGGTGAAGATTCTTTCTGAAGGAATAGGAAAAAAAACAGTAATGAAGAGCTGGGTAGCATAGTTCTGCCTTCAAACCTTGCTTACAGCATCCAAGGCAGCTGGATTTTTGCAGTCTTGCCCAGAATTATTCATACACATCAAGAAACCTCATTTATTTTATTCTTTGAAAAATATGCTTGGCAATTTACTAATGCCAAAAGGGGGAAAGGAAGATGATTCTTTACCATTAGATTCAGATGCAGCTTCAGAACTGAAAAGCAGAAATTGTAATGTGGGCTGAGTTCAATTAATGCACTTTCATAAACTTTCCTCCTGCATTCACATCTGAAACTCTGCATCCTGCCTGGCACAGCGAACAAAACACCTGTCACATGAGAATGGCACTTAGTCACTGCCATGCCCAGATCCACCATTCTAGGTGGGGGAAATAGGAAAGGCCTCGTATGCTGCTCTTCCTGCTTCATAATACCAATTTTTTTACTAAAAATATATACAAAACAAAACCAGGTGTTCAATATAGTTGTGTTTTAAAGAAGTAACTAGAAGTGTAAACGTTTCCAGTAATTAGTTCTTAATGAAAGTAAGTGTCTCCTTGACATGGGAGACAATAAAAATTTTAGTGACATCTGAAGTAGTTCTTCAACATCTAAAATTCATCAGGAGTTGAATTTGCATAAAAAGTCCACGAAGCACAGAACAAACCCCTGGAAACAATCCAGCACATCTCACGTTATTAACCGAATTTGGTACTTCTGGTATAACTCTGTGATACCAACTTGTTTGTTACAGATCTGCGCTAGTAAATCATGGAACCCAATGAAGATGGTACCCCCAGCTACCAAGGGTACCATCTACAAGGCAAACCACACATATATCTTCCTAATGATTGCTGTCAAGCACTTGATTCAACTCCCTCTAGATGCAAAAAAGAACATTACAGAAGGGGTCAACAACACACAGCTTTGCCTTTCATTTTATGGAATTACTAGCCATCAGGATGAAATAACCACAACGCATGATCATGCTGAACAGCCAGACAGTCAGCCAGGCCATTTCAACAAAGTCTAACCCATAACACTCCACCAGAAGGAGACAGAAATTAAGAAACAGACTTATCATCAAATTAACCAAATTTATTCCTCACACAATTTTCCTGTTACTGCCGTTGCCTGTTGTCCCTCTCACCATTCCAGCTCATTTTTCCAAATCCAATTGAGCTTTATTTCCTCACTTTCCTATATCCATGTTCCGTTCTTTCTAGCTATTTTCACCCTTTTTATAATACAATCTCTGTCCTCTTTCTGTTTCTCCTTTGCAATTCCAGTCTAAAGGGCTTCCTACACTCTTCATCACTTTTCTATATAGCGAGTCATTCAGTTTCTGCAATCTCCTGCCCAAACGTTCTACCCAGTCTCGTATTCTGCACATGCACAAGTATTTATGTTTCACTTTTTTCTCACTGAATTACATTCACCAATGAAATTAGTGCTGAACACACGACGTTGTTCTGCTTCCTAATTTTTCATTTCAATAGACGTTAGCAAGGTAACACACGGTTATTGTTAAGTTGTCAACCATTTCCTAACCACACAAACCCCACAACAAAATGTCCTCGGATAAGCAAGTCAAACATTTAGCATGAATGTGTTCAGCACAACTGAGCAACAGAGGGAAAGATCTCAAATTTACTGCATTACGTACCATCAGGTCAGAAAAAGATCACTTTCTTTACTTACATCTATGTGCAGTTTTTTATAGTTAATTCAGGTCTGTATCTGCACAAAAATGACCTTCATGAGTTTGAAAGACACATATCAGAGCCCAACATGTAACTCCCAGTTTTTGCAGTGGCCATCCCATTTCAGTGAGGGGACATGCAGGCAAAACAGGTCAGGGCAGGTCAGGAAGCAGTTGCACAACCTCTGGGCAGTGCTGCACCTCACTCGGTGAGCCCCATCCCCCTTACATGGTTGAGCTACAGCACATAACACAGCTACCCTTCACTCTCGCTGGGTCTCAGCATAACCTCCAATCTCTCTTGCACTCCTGGAAGATTTACCTAAGCCAAGCGTGTCTGTGCTCCCAATACAGTTGAGCTCTTAAACTGATAAAAGACAGTCATTCTTTTGCTCTTCTGTGGCAGTGTGGCTGATGGGCTTTTGTAACCTGAAAAGAAGAAAATCTGAACCCATACCAATAGCCTTGCTGTAATCTAGCAGTATTTTATTAATATTTATGTGTGTGTGTATATATATATACATACATATATACATATATAAACTGTTTTTCAGTAACATCCATTTCCAGGACCTCAAGAATTATGTGGACCCTAAAATAAGGATGACTTGTGATGGGTAACATAGCAGAACTGTATTGAATTCCATCTGGAAAAAGTATCACTGCAATGCCAAGGCTTAAAAGAATGTCTTCAAGGATCTGTGTCTGAAGAAATTTCACTACATTATCCTGATAAATACTTGAGAAGCTTTAGCTGCCTGTGAAAGATTATCCACACTCAAGCAACATATCACATTAATGCAAGCAGGAACCTTTGGTAGCAAAAACAAGTAAACATTTTGATAGCAAAGGTGAAATCACACGAGTTGCACGGGCAGGACTGCAGCAAACACTGCAGAAATGTGCAGGGACACCTTTTCTTCAAAGTCAAGCATGCAGAATTGATTACTGTGATCTGCAGTACTGTACTGCTGTTTATTTTAAGTATTGCCTCATCATAAAAGGGAAATGTAAGTCTGATACATTGATCTCCACTTCACACTTCTATTCAGTCAGCCTGATTATCTCTCCTAGTTGTAAAACACTGATGCAGAAGACTGATCCCTTTCTGAATAATATTCAGACTTCTGTTCCTCAACATCAGGACTCATCAACCCCATCCAAGGGAAGTCGTACAATTTGCAAGATCTTTCTATGTTGGGAAGCTAATCTAGCACATCAAACACAGGACTACCTCCCAGGCTTGTGCTTCACCACAGTGATGACTATCATCTAGTGCCCATCCAAGCACAGGATACACGCTGTGTCAACACAGCACCACCTCACAGGACAGGAGAATACCTCTAATTCAGTACTGACTCAAACAGCAGCTGTCTCCTCGTACACATGAAAGCACAATCACAGTAACATTCCTCTGTGTGGCAGATTACAGGCAGCCCTGATACGAATGTACCCGTGTAAATCCACCTCTCCTGTAAGTGCAGCTTCCGCTCCATTTCTGAGGTGGGCTGACCTTGTCTGGCTGCCAGATGCCACCCACTCTCACTACCCCTCATTAACAGGACAGGTGAACACAAGCAGTTGAAAAAGTTTGTGGGCTGAGGTAACAAAAAATCTACCAACTGCCATCACAGGCAAAACAAACCTGCCTTGGAGAAAACCGATCTGATTTTTTTCCCATTGAGGTAGAATCAGAGAAGGAAATACAAAGACAAATTAAAGCACCACCTTCCCCCCACCCCAAACACTTTTTCCCATGCTCATCCTCACTCCATCATTCCCAACTCTTCTACCAGATCCCAGCTACCGAGTAGAGCATGTGGATGGGGAATAGAGGTCATGGTCAATGCTAAACAGCTCCTCACTGATGATTCTTTCTCTTCATACATTTCTATTGCTACAGTGTGGGACACTCCCTGGACTGCAGCCCTGTAGGATAAACCTGCTCCACTATGGTCTCTCCAGGGGCTACAGAACCCGACCTTTCGCTTGAGCACCTGGAGCATCTCCTCTGTACCTCTTTCTCTGGTGTTACAGGGCTGTTTCTCACATTTTTGTTCTTCGCAGCCATGCAGCAATTTGCCCTTCTTAACAATGTTTTCTCAAAGGCACCTCCATCACACCTGCTGGGCTCACCCATGCCCTGCAGTGTGTTAGCTGGAACCTGCTGTCTCCAACATAGGGCAACTCCAGCCTTTCCTCACAGAGGCCGCTCTGCAGCCCCTGCTGCCAGCATCTGGGCATGGACACCTAGTAAAATTCTTTGCATCACACAAGCCCTGTGGTGGAGGAATGTGCTATTTGCTAATGTCTAGATTTGAAAGCAGGCACAGACATGTTAAATGAGTTGCTCCAGATCTTAACCTTAGAGTGTGACAGAGCAGCCTCAGCAGGTGACTGTTGTCAGCCAGAACTTCTGCAGGGTCTCTCAGATGATAAGATTTACAACTGCTATGGCTACAGATTGTGAGCAGCAACCACATTAGTTCAGGGTTATGCACTAACACAGCTGAACAGAATTTTCTTGACACTTCTCTAAGAATGTTCAGATGTGGTTGTCATTTTGCCCACAACCAAAGAGATAAATCTATTACTTGAAATACTGTGGGTTTTACATTTTCTTTGATTTGTTTAGCTTGCTGCAAAATCAGTAGAATGTTTTAGCTCAGCCTTGATTGCAGACTCAAAATATGCCAAGGCATATTCTGGTAACTCACAACCAACCTTCTTGCAATTCTACTTACCATAATATCCAGATGCCTTTCTTTCAGTAGTAACGGCATTTGCACCATTTAGTGTTTTCATTTAGAGCTTTATATGCTTTCAACAGTGCTTAAGGGATGGCATTATCTAGATCCTGAAGGAAGCTGATCCACAGGGGTTAAGAGGTATCTGTAGTGAAGCCGTGCATATGAATGTGCTCTTCAGCATGTCTGACTTCTGATTATGTTTTGAAGAATTAGTGCAATAAGCCAACGACAAAAAAGAAAGAAGAAAAACGGAAGTACATTTAGATGAATTGAAGAGAAAATGGGAGAGACCTAATACAAAAGATCTGCTGACTGTGTTGGGAATTCATACAGAAGGAGAAGAACAACAGAAATGCTGTCTTACCCAACCAGAAGAACATCCTTTATTATAGCAAAAATCAGCTTTATACATTTGTTAAAGTCTCATTATTTATACTTCTACCTGTTGTGCACAGGGCTATCAGGTGCAAAGGCAAGCTATGCATGCAACAGATTGTCAAAGCCCTCCCTGGCCTTCCCTGAAATAGGTGGGACAAGGATGGCTTTAGACCTCTGCAAGCCTCCTTGACCTCCACAGACACAGAATAAGCTGATAAAGTGCAAAGCAACTCTACCTCTAACTTGCACCACTTTGCACTAGTCCATGCTCTGGACTGGATGGATCAGCCAGAGACTGAAACCAAGCGCGTACACTTTCTTTGTACTCCAGATCAAGTCTACCACAGCAAACTCACAGGCACTTACATAACAGAGCATTTTGTTCCTTTGAACTGCTCAAGGAAAAGATCAAAAACTAATCCAGACTATAAAAAAATGTGACAATTAACAAATATACATTTGCTTGCCCTCTGAAACTCCCACTAGACACGTGGAGTCTGTTAGCACAGATAGGTGTTTGCACAGTACAGGAACGGTTCAGGAAAGTATTGTGATTGAAATAAGCTCCTTGTGATTGAACACATTCAAGAATAATGCACTACAGGTCCTTCAGTGGACTGCACAGATCAAAACAATGATGTTGAATATAGAATCATAGAATCATTAGGGATCGGAATGGACCTCAAAAGATCATCTAGTCCAATCCCCCTGCCACATCAGGATCACCTAGACCAAGTCACACAGGAACATATCCAGGCGGGTTTTAAACGTCTCCAGAGAAGGAGAC
>JAOXOE010000001.1:13076620-13141159 GCA_028565055.1 Phoeniculus purpureus
GGAATGGCCTGCCCAGGGAGGTGGTGGAGTCGCCGTCCCTGGAGCTGTTCAAGGACGGATTGGACATGGCACTTGGTGCCATGGTCTAGCCTTGAGCTGTGTGGGTAGGGGTTGGACTTGATGATCTGTTAGGTCCCTTCCAACCCTGGTGATACTATGATACTATGAAAGACAAGAAAACTACTTCTTTGTGGAACTCTCCACCGATTACTGAAATTCTGGTGAAGATTTCATCTCAGAAAATGGTCCTTTTTATTTTTTTGTGGAAAAATATTTGCTAAATGATATAGACTGAAATTTAAGTAAGAAAATCTCAGAAACATTTTTAATGTGTGTTTTCCACTCGGAATCACTTCAGAAACTGCCTGTGATTCTTTTTAATTCTCTGCAAGTGGGAAACTCTAAGAGCGGCTTGCATCAGTTTTAGAAGTTTTCATCACTACAAAATTTAAGGGGATTGAAATGTTACTACAATAGAACAAAAAAACCTTCCTGACATAGTTTAATTAATTTCTGTGTTCAGTTACCAAATTGCATAACTCCCACAAAATCTAACAGGCACCTAAACCTGAGCTGTGAAATTATTACTGCTAGGGAGTTTTCTCCTTAATGCCAAACCTAAACCACACTGATTGTAATTAAAGCCTGGTTGTCTTTTCCTATGAAGAAATTGTGGCAGAACAAATGTCATTTTTTCCAGCTACTTTTTCCTTCTCAGAATGACCAGTAGACACTTCTATCTCTGTTGAAAATGAAATCTTTATGTTGTCTTAAAACAGATCCAGCTTCACACCACATGGAATCTCACAACCAATTCACACAGCAGGGCTTAAGCCGCTTTGTCTTTTCATCTTGCTGCCGTTAAAAGAATTAAGAGCAGGAAAGGGACAAGAAAGAAATTGCTAGAAGAGTAACATCATGAGAAGAAAACAGTCTTTGGACCCTTCTGCATCCAACTACTTTTCACCCAGTTGTCACTGCAAAGGCGTGTGCTAAGCGTATACAACTTCTCTGCAATTCGTACTTACATGAGGCTGAATACTGCAGTCAGACTTGTCGTGTAATCACACTGCAAGAGTAGGACCACGTCCTTCGTCCAGATCAGCATCATGAAAAACCTGCAAACATTATCAGGTGCATGCAAAGCTCTTAGTAGAGCATTGGATGATTAAACGGTTCCTTGCTGGCTTTTCTATGTAGGTGTAAATACCTTCATACAAACTGCCTTACTGTGAAGTGCAAGGAGGACGAGGAACAGCAGCAATGCTTCGGCATCATTTAAGGGTCTTGGGACAGAAGAGAGACTGTCTGAACGTCGTCTTGTCTTTGATGCTCTTCAGATGGCTATCCTTAGGCATCATTAACAGCAAGTACACTCTGATTCCAGTGGAAGTTGAAGGACACTGCAAACTGCCTCTCATTTCTGGACTGCATGAACTAAACCATTGCAAATAGTAATAAAGTGAGTGAGAGGCAACTGCTTTTACACATAATATTTTCATACAAGTGTTTCATAACCCAAAAAGAGGTGATAGTCTAAAGAACATTAATTTACCAAAACAAATTGAATGCCAACCTGTTCAGCTTCACAGAATGCAGGCGTATTTACAGAATAATGAAATGTTTTAATTACCTCCACATTATTTATATTTATTTGTACTGGTTGCACTGCTTGTTGTAACATATTGTCTGGAAATCAGCATATTTCCAGGCTTGTATTTGTCTGCAAGACGTTTTTAAAAAGTTAGTACAAGGAATGCAATCAAATCCCTACTTTATAATTTCTTATTCAATACGTATTTCGATGCAGCTGCAAATGCCACTGCATCATTACCACTGACTTCGGCAGATCTGTTATAGGGTGTACAGAGCAGAATCTAGCTAAACACCTTGTGCACCGCTGCAATCTCACAAGGTGTGATGGCAAAATCACACGCTGAAGATCCGCTCAGTTTCTCCACCTTCTCCAGAGTGAACATTTACATTTCCTCTCTCAAAGCAGAAAATCAACCAAGGGGAAATCTGAAAATGCCTTAAAAAGAGACCCATAAGACATCTTAAAGACTAAGTGAGACAGAAAAAATGGAAGGAAGAGCCAAGTCCTCTTCATTTCTGTCTGCAGGCAGTTAATTCAGTTCCAGTCTGGAGGAATACTGTCAGATATAAGGGATGAGCAGAGGTAGGGGGAGCATGATCATGTATCACCCATGTCCAGAACAATTTTCATCTATAGGCCTGGGGAAAGAATGAAAATGGTGGGCAGCCTGTTTCCATTTACCCAAAATCAGCCTCCCTATATGATACAATAATTCTTACTAACTAACAAAGGAATCCTAATGTGGATTAGGACAAACCTTTCCAAGACACCAGGGTATCTTCAGCATTCCAGCGTATCTACAGTCCAGTTCACTTCTGTCAGGCAAACCAGCTGAGAACAAGTTTTCTGCACTTGCATTTCTGCAACTCCTTTAAAACAAGCAAAGAAAGACACAATCTTAACAGAGTAAAAAAAAATTAAATTTAGACTGATATTATTAAAAAATCTGGTCCATGGCTACAATTTTTGCAGTAACAGTAAGTGAATTTTAGCCTAAACCTTAAGGTTGGACAAAATTCAGCCCATTAGTGTATTTCTATCTGCTCTCTGAGGGAGAACGAAGGTTGTACACATTTAATGAAAATGAATTATGTTTGTGAAAGATATATAAGCAGTTTATAATTTTATTGTGTTTCCACAGGAAGCTGCTCTTAATGAGTAAGGTTTTCTCGAACTAAATTTATGCCTACCATAGTTGTTCTTCGTCTGCGTAGTATATTTGTACTAAAGGAGCACCTCATCCATCAGTGTGAAGTACTCAAGTCCCTTATAGACCATTGTGCTAATTTAGTGCTATCATTTGATTAATACGCAGTACCTCCACTTTCCCAACATAAGGGATATTTTTTTCCTCTTTTTACTACTTTAACACACATTCAGGGAATTATACTTAACAACCCGTCACATTTTGCCCAAGAATCTAGCAGTATGAGATGAACTTACATAGAATGTGAAAACATTTCTATTGCAATCAGTAAATATAGTACAGAAACTCTAAATAAAGCAGCAGAGAATGATAACATACCACCTCCACCTCTTAACTTTAAACACAGTTTAATTTTAATTACATGCACTATCAATTCATTTTGGTAACCCTCAAATGCATTCTCAGGATTCACAGTAGAACTTGTATTTACTTCAGTCCTGTCATGGCATATCTCTAGAGATTGTACACTGGCAACAATTTGCACTAGCAACCAACACAGCAGTAAATAGATTAGGATCAATTAGTTTAGAAAATTTAGGTTTATGAAAATGTGGGTTTATAAAAAAATCAGGTTTATTTTAAAAATGTTTCATACTGTAGCTCACACCTGCAGCACAGGAGTAGGTATCGGGTATAGTCAAGATTTATTGGTAGCTAAGAGCCCATACTGATTAGAAACGTTGATAAAGTTATTAAGCTCTTTTTAAAAACTATTTTAATTTTTCATTGAAACATATTCATTTGACAAAGGCTTTTTTTTAGGCAGTTTCTTACTTACAGGATGGATGGTTATGGTAACAGGATTCCAACTTCAGTGTCCACAGGATACAAATAGGGCTGAAAGAATACAGAGGGTATGGGGTCACTGCAATCTAGACCAAACGCAAGCAAGAGATCAGAAGCCCAAGCAGCAGGATAGGCAATGCCACATAAAACAAGAGCTGGAAGTGCATCATTAAAGTACCTTCATATGCACCTTTGAAGGTATCTCCATAATCCACATAGGCATTCATCTATGCACACAACAGCTATACATCGTAATCCATCAATAAGTTCTGCATACCTGATTCAAGTATGGGGCCATCTCAGCTAATGTTTTTTGTTGCAGGCTTTTATACACAATCTGAAGATTTCACCTGTGTTCACGGGTTGTTGATCCCAATCATGCATCCCATGACATGCTGATTGTCATGTGATCCCAATCAGCAGGCTTTTTCCTAATATTTTTGTTACCATCCTTTGAGACGTGGAGTTTCCCTCAATCCTTTAAAGTAAATAGTTTTTGCCAACATGAGGTTCCTATTTTTACCCAATCTAACTCAGTGGCGGCAGCAGCATTAAATCATTTACTGCTGCTGTCTTGCCTTACAATGGCTTTCCTTCCTGTTTGCATTCAAACCGATCAGTAAGTGGTCATCTAAACTTACAGCCATACAGCTTTGGCTTTTATTTTATAACAGATCCCATGAAGATCAGGAAAGAGAGTGGTAATTCGATTATGTGTGCTTGAGCGAACTAATGTCTGCTGCAAAGATCGCATGTTCTCTTGCTGCAAACATGACAGCTAAGCAGGATCACCTTCAGCTTTGCTCCTCGCCTTTCCAAGGCTGTCTGCTCTTTAGCTGGTTATTGCACACATAGGGCTAATGTAAAGAGGTAGCTGAGTACAGCAGCCAGTATGAACTTCAGAACATCCCCAAAACTAATTTTTAGAAAGAAAGTACTTGTGTAGTTCATTAATGACACCTAACCTCAGGACTGATTGAATACATCCACTGTCAGCTCTAGCAACCTTGGACACAGAAGACAGTGTTAACATTAAGATTAATGAAAACACTGAATATTAAATATCAAACAAGAACAGACTTTTCAAAGCTAAAAGTTTTTATTGCTGAGGTGTTAAAATGCAAATGCCTTATTTTTATGCAAGTAGCTTATATGAGGCATGGGAGATTTGATAGACACTTTGAGCAATTGCAGTAATAAGACAGCAGCGTGGGCAGGGTCTCCGGCATATGATGCTCTGCAGAAGGTGCTATGTGACTATCTGCTGCTGATATTTTCCTTGACCTTATTTTTTTCTTATTCTGACTCTAACCTGAGATCTCTGCTCTCATTTTCTAAGCAGCTTCCTTTTCCTTGCGTAGAAGTTAGTTTTCAAATAACTGGGTTACTGTTATTTGTCAAATTCAGGTCTATTTGCCTTTTTTGTATTTTCTGGTTGACAGACCAAATAATTCAGTAACATCTCCAACAGCTAGCAATCCTTTCTTAGTAATTATTTTCAGATGATCTGAAAAAAAGTGTTCTGGGTTAGGAAAATAGATTTTGGGTATCGCCTTTCCTTTCATCTTCTTTTCCCAAAATAATATGTTATGTTTTAGACTGTAAAGGAGGTAGAAAGAAACCTCTCACTCCAGACAGCATTTTTTTGCTTTTTAGGGTGGTTGAGTCATTAAGAGCTATTGGCCTAGGCATTCTTCTCTAGTGGCTTACTTGAGTGGACAAAGCCTTGGTCAGAATGCTCAGGAAATGGAGATTTGGAATGTATTAGGGGTGGCCCTTCGCCTGCTGCTGCAGAGCATGTGTGTGTGTGTCTCCCTTGCCCCAGGGGACTTGCACTAAAGCCAAAGACCGCTTACATAATTCTTTGCCCATTTTTTCCTCAGAATGTGTGTGATGGCATTGTGATGGAGTTTCTGTTTTGTGTGTTTTCACTTACTTGGGCTTTTCTTCTTTCTGTGCTTAACCATAGATTTAATAAACCCCTTTTCTTTCTTTAAGCTGCTCCATTGCCTGATAAATTCTATCTGAGATCCACCCTCAAGACCTGGCTGCTTTCCTTTCTGTTTGTTAGTTTTAACCTGGAAAAAATAAAGGAAAAAAAAGTGGTTTATGTGTTTTTATTTACCTAAAATACCACTAATAAACTACAGATTTTACAGTCCTTCACAATGTGCCTTGTATAAGCACCAACACGACTCCTGGAAGAATGCAAAATATTACGAAGTAAATAAATGACAAGGGGAGCAAAACAAAACCAGCTCCAAGAAACAGGACACATCCTGTGCAAAGTTCTATGTAACATCCAGGAAGCCTCTCACTGTCAGATCTACTCTGTTCAAAGGCCAAAACCAAAACATACGGGTGTATCTACTTAGTATTAGTTGCCTCAAATTTACTCTTCCTTATTTTACACTGTTCGCTTCCCACAGCCAGGGAAGTAAACTGAATAACAACCATGGATATGATTTATAAATCTAATGGTCAGCAAAAAACTCATAAAAAACCCCTTTGTAACTGTTAAGTGTATGCACAGCGGTAATACAAAATAAAAGTAGTAAAGGCTCAGCAGTGCCTTACTTCTAAAGGAACTGTTTACCCAAATGCATTATCTTGTCCTCATTTGGAACATAACATCTCTAATTCATGCTCCCCCTGTGCTGGGAAAGGAACCCACCCTACCGGTACCACATTTTATGGCTGGTTCATTGACGTTTACATGTCACAGTCTGTAAAGAAATCAATTCTGAAATGTCTGTATCACAGATAGAAAGGTCACAGCAAGTAGGAAGTACAGTATGAGCCAGTTATACTTAAGCAACTTAAAAGTTCATTCAAAACACAGATGTAGATACAAAATGTACATCAGCATTTGAATTTTGCAGTACTGTTTAGCATGAAAGTAGTAAATATTATTCACTAATGTGCAGACCTGGAAGGCAGACTACTGAAAACGTTCTCCCAGTTTCACATTAAAGTACTGACAATTACTTTGTGAACCGCTGCAGTTTTTCAAAAGCCTGTTTGTTCTAGGTGATATTTTTGTTTGCCTAAGAAAACATGAAGAACTTCAAAAGCATTGGCAAGGTCAGCAGTAACTCCAACTGTTACTTCCCCTTGAACCCAGGATAAGGACTGTTATCCTATCCTACACAAGTAGTAAATGAAATTAACTAAAAATTACCTTAGCCATAACTTTGAACTGCTTTTAAGTCCATGTAATTTGTATCTATGGAGGAAAGCAGGAAAATACTGCTGCTGTCTTTCTGCCCATCTCTCAGCTCTTACCTTTCCACCTAAATTCAGGTCACCATTGCTTCTCTCGCCATGTCCTCGCAGTGGCTTCATCTTTCACAAGGCTGGCGGATAATTTCCTGAGTTTCCCTTTTTAAACGAAAACATGAATTTAGCTCTCCTCCAGTCCTTTAGAAAGCCACTAAATCCTTTGTTCGTGGTGAAAACTGCTATTGGTCTACCTGTTTCCTGTTTACTAGAGCACAAGCAACACGATCCTATAGCCTTGAATAATTAGGTAACGAAGACACTACCCACTCACTTTTATCAAGGACTAGGAGTATGAAAGAAAGAACTGTCATCTTCTCAAAACAATTCTCTTGGTAAAGAATTAAGTAAAAAAAAATAAGTAAAAAATCCTTCATCATTACCTATTACTAACTGCTTCCCCATCAAAATGAGGATAGACTAGCAAAAATTTTCCTTTGTCCTCCTTGTATTTTCCTTGTATTCAGATAAACTTTATCCGGTTTATGCTATAAGAATGTGAACATTCCCTTCCTCAGAAAGCCAAGTATGGAGGATTGAAGGACTCTACAATGAACCTATTTTCTTAGGTTAAAATGAATTCTTTTTACTTGGGGCAGTTGCCGGGGAAGCAGAACAGAGAATACTGTTAGGTCTCCCTAGGGTTCACAAAGTGAAATCTTCACAAAAAGGAGAATGGTTTCAGACAGCTTAGACCAAAAACACGCTAAAGTGCAGAGTAGTGGGATACATGGGAAAAGTATTATCAATACTTAGGCTCATTGTATAAAGAGGAGCAATCAAGACTGGACTAGTGGAAACTATTCATATCACCTTAGACCTCTCTGTACACCCAGATGTGCTGGCAAATCTGACTTGTTGCAGTGAAGACTTCAAAACAGTAACAGAAAATGAGCTGAGCTCAGAGGAACTGTGGAAACAACCAACAGAGGCAACAAAGCAGCAGTTTGATCAGAGGACTGTTTTGTAAGATACGTGATACTACTAGGATTCAGTTTAAAACCGTAAATGTTAATTAAATTTAAAAGAACAAACAAATCCTTATTCCATCTCCTCTGCATGTAGTATTAGCAGAATGTGGTGAGCGCAGTCTGCCTGTCAGATCGTTAATACTATGGAAACAATCAAAAAGGATCATGACCAACCGTTAAGTACAGCTGCTGAGATCTTGCATTTTCCTCCCTGACTGGCAGAGATTTTATAACAGCCTCTGTGCACAGGAAATTAAAGGATGCTGAACAATCAGCAGATGAAAATAAATTTACTCCCATCAAATAACAATTTTCCAGAATGTTTTCTTACAAGTTAAGCTATTTCATGCTATTCCATGAGCATCTTCATTAGTTTGAATTTACTGTTTACCTCGATTATAAAGTAAGTGTAAGAGGAAATAAATCTTTCAAGAACGAACTAATAAAATAGCAAAGTCACAGTAACTGGAAGATGTTAGAAAAAAATGTAAACAAGCTAACTCATCCTCAACACAACTTCCTTTGCCAGCCTGCAGGACAGAGCAGTTGTCTCATCTCCTATCCCCATGACCAGATTTGAGTACTTTTGTTGGCGACTGCTGCATGTCTGACTCTCACTGCGTTACCAGCAAGCAGCTTTCAGTCATCTTCTAACAGAATGCACCCACAGCTGCATACCTGGGAAAAGAAAATCAACAGCTAAATAAAGCAGTAGGAAAACTAACTTGCCTGTCACCAGTAATTAAGACACAAGACAGCCAGAAAATCCAGAGCTGTTTTCCCATGTGTTAGCTCTGCTTAAAAATAAGCATTCCCCAAATGGCCCACTTGCAGCAAGAACACCAGAGTAAAATACTTCTGATGGACTACAAACAGTAGGAGCAGAAAATACTTTACCAGGAAAACGTTTTAATAGCAGCATTCTGAAGAGAAAATATTAAATATTTATTCTGTGGATGTTGATGGTTTGTGTGTTGCTCCCTCTAGTGTAAAAAAAGCAAAATCACAGTCAACAAACATTGAAAGTGGTAACAAATGCAAATTGCTTTTCAGAAAGTCATTCTCTAGACACATTCTTCTTTAAATATTTATAACGTGATTTCTCACATTTTATGAGACATACAAGAGAAGATAAATTTTAACTTGGTTAGCTTCTGATCCATGCCTTTCACACGTTATTAGCAGAAAATGATTGTACCAGAACAGAGCAGTGAACGTCTATCTACTCCCTGTATTTACTGCCAGAATGCTCCCCAAGGAACTAGTAAAATATAGTGTGGTACTGCTCTTTCTATATGCCTCATCCACTAGAATACTAATTTCCAGTCAGTGGCTTCGGCATCGTTACTGATAGCGTCAGAGAACTTGCTCTAAAATGCAGTGAAGGACACTCAAGTTATGCAGACATTCACCTGAGTGCAGTACCAGATCAGGCCCCAAAGTTGGGAAATAAAGCAGCTTGACTGTCCTAAATAGTTACAAAATCCCTTAAAAACACACAAGTCACACACAAGCCTGAGAAAATGTTTTAGACTTCAACTCAGTCTGAAGAGCCAGTGGATGATACAAGACTTCGGCATAAGGGAGAATGGTAACAGCCATCGCTACTGCTGCAACCTCCTCTCAGACTGTATCCGTGAGGAATTTCTGGGACAGTTTCCATCACATACACACTAGAAACACAACTCAGCATTTCATCTCAGCTTCATGAAAAGAAAATGCAGGGCAAGTTATTTGGATGTTAAACAGGCTTGTTTTCATCAGTGAAGCCTTCCAGGGCAGAATTCTGCACAGACACCTGTTAAGTCAAGGCAGCAAATCCAACTGATAGAGCTGTCTCTTAAGACAGAAGCCAGAAAATGAAAATTTGAAATCCTGACTAAAATTCAAACTAAAGCTTTTGCAGAGATGTGACTAAATGAAGTTACAGAACAATGAAATTAATGTTCTGCTTTTGCTTTGGAAAAATAGGAGGAAAAAAAAAAAGAGCTTCTTTGCCTCCTCTGTTGCAGTTAACTTGGGAAGGTATCTAAGGAATCACTTTGCAGCCATGTATACTTTTTCAGCCAGGACTTCCTACTACACACATATAAAAACTCTTACGTACAAGTACTGTATTGTCATTGTCCAATTCCTACTCTAATTGCAATTTCAGCTTTGCAAGGTCTGACAGATCAAAGCCCCTCTGTTTTCTCTACCTGAAAGAGTGAGGCAGTGAATCACCATCCAGTCTCACACACGTGTCAAATCTTGAGTATATTTGGTGAAACATCTGTGAAACAAAATACGATGCAGGCTACTTTCTCGAGACTTAACAGGCAGTCCTAAGAGATGACAAGTAGTTCCTTTCAAAAATGAGTGTGGTTACATGGCAGATTCTTGAAGCCACTACATATAACTTCTATTCAAGGTACTCAACCAAATTTTCATGTTATTTTCCACCTGGTGTGACTGTTGCTCCTATCACAGCAACACACCTCAGTGATGGTTCCTGCAGGATTCATGCCAGCGCTATTCTCCCTAAAGCTGTATTTATTGGCAAGACTGGGAAAACTATCTGATCATTCATGAAATTTATCCAACTAATCTAATTATTAATGTTCACTACAGGCAACTGGTCTCAAATGCTGTAACAACTAGCTAGAATACCTAACATGCAGAGAGGGATCAGTAAGGAGGATGCTGGATGCCACAGCAGGAAAACTATGAGGGCTCTTGAAATGGCACCTCTGTAACAGCTCAATCATGGAGTATGAGAAGGAGCACTACAGCAAAATCTCAGGGGCTGAATTCAGGACAAAATTAACACTTGAGAAAGAAATTTTATTTCAAGCTTCTAAGGGGGTATTACAAACAATAGAGAATAAAAACAGTAAAAACTATTTAAAAAGTAATTGTCCCTTTAAAATAAAGATTCAAGCAGGTTTAACAATGAAGTATGATATTCAATGAATTTTTAAAAAAAGATTTTAAAAGGTATTGGTTTTGCTGTATTTGCTAATCCTTTATAAAAAAGCTGGGCATAAATACTTCGTGCATTCATATGCATTATTTGGTGTTTCATATTATATAACTTGGTACAGTATTTAAGATATCACTGCAAAAGAGTTCAAACAGTGCATTTATAAATAATGGAGTCATTATAAATCACATTGCGAACATACCTTGCCATTTTCATTGTTACAAATCCAGTATCTTAGTGAAGGTAAGAATAAAGTAGCTACAACAATCGATATCTTGACTTTATTTTTCTTCTTTTTAATATAAAAATGCAGTTCTGGAAACCCACCCTCCTTCTTCCCCCTGCCCAAACATAATGCTTTACTTCTTAAAAATAAAAATAAAGTACTAATTCTATATACATCACATGTACCATACAAAAATGTATCCAAAGTTTCTATTGCTACCAAAGTGTTCTAAATTAAAAGTTACATACATCCCCTCCTCAGAAACAAAAGATTACAAGTTACAAAAAAAAAAATCAAATTACACACAAGCCATCAAGTTATTTTACACAATTTCCAATACATTTTTCTCCCAAAGCAAGTTGTCTTCTCATGTGCCGGTATAAAAATGCATATCAATATATCTGTCAATTTTATTTTTCATTATAAAGCAAATTAATACATTTTCTACAATAAATAAAACACAGGGAGGCACACATATCAACAAAAGTAAATCAGTGGGAGATCAATGGGATATGGTTTTGAAAGTAATAATGTGCTTGCAGGCTTTAAGCCGGGTTTGTTTAAAACAAAAACAATCTTAAGTTATTTTGGACAATGGAGTGTTTTTGGTGATTTGCAAGTGATGTACATAGCATAATTTCTTTTCCTGGTGTCTTTCTCACAAAGTACCCTCCAAAATAATGCAACTTCCTTTCTTAAAATACATATTTGTAATTGTAAATTTACATCAATCTTAAATATGTGGTACTTTGTGCAAAAAGCAATGATTTACACAAACATTCAGAAGTCTTTTTCAGAAGCTACAGACCAAGGAAGAAATGATAACAAGCAGCACCACTGTTTATGATTTAGGCAAACATGTATTTGATGCCATTTTGATATTAGGCTTCAAGATCCACTAAACACCTTAAGCTGGAAGATGGTGCTTAGGTGACTTAACCTCAGAAAGAAAGAAAAAGTAAAAAGCATGGAAACAAAAAAACAGCTCCCTCCCCAGCAAAATTATAAAAGGAATTAAAGAGCTACTTCTAAAATCAGAATAAGTTAAGTGTTGAATATACACTTATGTACAATTATGAACACTATGAACAAGACATTTTAACAAGTTTAGTGGAAAATCCTCCAAACTACAATAAGATAAAATCAATAATCAATATGGCAATGGTGATTTAGAAGAATTGCTCAACTATTTCAAGTCTGCAGAACTCAGCCACTGAATCAACAATTAAGGGGTTGTATCTTCAATACATTCTTTTGACAAAGAGGTTCACTAGTAGAGTTCAAGTCTGTGGTATTTACTTTTCATGTGTTGGTAGAATCTCTGTTAGTCAATATCACTGAAGTCACTGACTGGTTCTCCATGGACTCTACTCAGGTGATTCATAGCACGATCAAAAGCAATTCTTACTGCTTTTCGTATGCTTGAGTTACGTCCTTCCATCATTTTTAACTTGTCTATGGTCTCATCTATCCCAAGGGGAACCATTTTGGATTTGGGAAGCCACTGCCTGTAAGCAAGGGTAAAATAAGCATGTTAAATACAGAGTAAAATCAAGAGGTCTGTCCAGAGATGGCAGGACTGCTATACTGTGTTTGAAATACAGCAGCAGATCAGCTTTACCACGTTAAAGTAATAAAATTCCTTTTAAGATAGCACTTAAATAGTGCCTTAAATATTTTAAGAACATGAAATATTAAGAAAGCCTCTTCCACATAACAAAGAATACATTCCAATTCAATGATACATATTTAATGATTAAGTAAAAAAATAAAAAATTTAAAAAACAGCATTAATACTGATGTGGTTTAGTTTGAATTAGGCAGCAACAACTATCAGTGAACATGACTCAAGACTCTTGACTCAGGACATGACATAGTACTCTTTTGTTTGCATTATTTACAAGGAATGTGCAGATGAAGAATTTCTGCAGTATATTTAAGACGTCTCTGATCTTTATGCAGAAAGCTAAACTGTCAGGGAAGTTCTCCGTAGAATGCTTTTAACCCTGCAGTATACAATCTCACTGAGTATTGAGGGTACTCTGCCGTTTTAAGCTCCATGAGTATCAATAACTGCTGGGCATAAAGTAAGTTATTGAGGTAATAGCATTCTGGGATAGAAACAATCATGAGAACGGCAGCATTTCTAGACAGCACACATAATAAGATGAAGAGGAAAATAATATCTAAAGGTGTAAGCAAATTCAAGAGGAAAAATTAAGATATTAAAAGATTTAAAGCCAGACTTGTGCAGAAACCTGGAGAGAAGACCAATTAAGAACACAGGAAGGAAACACAGGTATTTGATGAAAGGAAGAAAGACAGGTAGATAAAAAGCTTTTATTTCGGGGGGGGAACCGCAACCAAACAAAAATATTGTAAAAAACCCTAGTAGGAGGGGAAAACAATGTTCAGTATCAGTACACTGCTGATACTGAAAGAAATGCAATCGATGGAAGTATCTTAAAAAAAAAAAAATTAGAAAGGGTCAAGAGCTAGAGTGTTAATAAAGCATTAAACTAGAGTGCTTAAAGAAAATGCATTTAAACAGACTGGGGGAAAAACAAATATTATAATGATGGTGGCTGGTACAGATAAAGACAACTTCTTTTTAAAAAAAAAAAAAAAAAACAAACCCTTTTTAGCCAAAGAAGCAATTTTTTCACATCAACAAATAAAATCAGCTTGTAAACTAACCCAAACAACTTATATCAACATACTTATATCCTTGTTTCCTTCCAAACTAGTCATAAGATTCTTTTCAATGATTATACACCTTGATCCAAGAAGAGACTCAAATATTAAATTTCAACATTACAGTTGGTATTTCCATAGTAAAAATAACATTCCCATTTTCCTTTAGACCAAAGGTACAGGCTTTTAAATGTTTAAGTCACTGTATCAAACAAAATGTTTCAGTAACATACCAACTTCTTTTATTGTCAAAAAATAGTACTAAGAATAGTTTTTCGTCTGATTTGGTCTGCATTTGTTCTCCTATTTTCAATACATCCAGAGGTGGCACCGGTATAGTAACACCATTGTGATGGCCAGCAACACGAGGCATCTTAGGGTCAATAATCTGTAAAAGAGAAGAGAGGACAGTGATGTAGCTTTATAATTAATAATTAGCATTATTTGTAATATCTTCTTAAAATAAAAGGGTAAAGAATAATAAACTAAGCAGCCACTTCATACAAATTGGCTTTGTGTTACACACACAACTTGCAGACATAAACTGAATAGGCAGTGGAGGCACAGAGGTACACTTAACTGGAAAAAAAAAAATAACAAAACAGCCTCTGAGGTAGTTTTCATCTGTATCAGGTCTTCTTAAAAGTCACATCTAAAGTTCAATCAGTACAACTTTGCAGACTGTCAAGCAGCTTTCAGAATGAGAAAGCTGACTCAAGTTTTCTAAAAGATGTAACCGGCCTCAAATGTTTGGTTCAGAATTCCAGACATTGTAAATAACCTATTTTAAGGGACAAATAAAATACTTGTTTCTGCAAAACAGAAGCCCCACACTCAAAACATGGAGCAAAAAAAAAAAAAAAAAAACAGTAGAAAGAAGAAACCAGAAGTCATTTCCAAGATCTTACATGTCTCAGTTTTCAGCAAAACAAGCAGTTACAGCCACAAATTCTTTCTAAACAAATGCTGGGGGAGGAAGGAAGCTGCTGCTAACATTAACTAATCTGTCTGATAAACATCTTTGTAGAAAAGTAGTATCATCAAGTGCTCAATTTATACCAGAGGGGTTATCTTCTTCCATGCCTGTTCCTACCCTACAAACTCCTATTGTTTTTCCAGCACTCTGTTGGTTTTCTGACACCAATCTCAATCAACAGTAAACTGATTATGGGAACTCTATTAACAGAAGGCCAACACTGCTGTGAGTTTGTAGAAATCAGGAGAATTTCCTTCTCCTGAGGTTTAATTCCTCAATCAACTCATCATACCAAGAAACACTAGTGCTGACAAGCGAGTGAGCAGAAATGGAGCCTTTTGTTCACAATCAGCTTAAATCTAGTACTAACAGCACACTTCAGAAGATGGGTACGGTACAGAATATTGACTCAACATGTAATACTGCAATTTTACGAACTGGACGCACACTAAATCAGGCAGGACAACCTGCCTTTACTCAACCAGAAGGGGAATGTTTTGAATACCTCAAGTTCACATACTAGTATATTTATAACAGAATCGGTATCACTTGCATACTCATGGGAAGCTACATACTTACCAGAGCTGGGTAAGAGGGATATCCACTGCATTTGGCCCACACTACTTTTAGAGGCTCAAGAACAGATGTTGCAGCATCAGTTGAAATCCACATACTGCTATGCCCAACTTCTACGAAAAATACAAAATTGAAATGTTAAAGAATGCAACCTTGGACAAATCTTCAACAATATTTCATGCACCTTAGAATCCAAACACCAGTACCACCTTTCATGCACATACCAATGAAAGGCAGGCAATGTTCACGTAAATTATACTAGTACTTTGATCCAAGCCTACAGATAAAGAGTAAGTTTTCAGACACTTCTAGAAACAGTGTATCGTAACAGACCTTAATTCTCAAGTGTTTGACAAATTCTATTAATCCTCCCCCTTTGAAAAAGCTCAGAAGAAAAGATTAAACTATAGTACTCCAAATAAGTAACTTCTGAAGCTATGACAACAAAAAGAGGTGATGGTATTGAAGCTGCAAGTCGCATAGTATGTTTCCAAAGTGCTGGATATCCTAGTAAGATTAGCACTTTATAACTAACAATGCCTGTCTGGTATACCTTTCCATTCACATATATAACTTCTAATAGACATTAATTTCCATTCAATAATTTATTTTTAATCAGCCCTCCTGGTCTCTGTCTGCTGAACCCTTTCCTGCAGCAAAGTTCAAGAAGATCAACAAAGCAGCTCCAATAGCGGGTTTTTTTCTCTCTCAGGAGGCAGCACAACAGAGAACTGAATTTCTGTTATTCCTTTCTTCTACTAGAATCCTCCAGTTTCATCTCTGTTGCTCACCAGTGCATTGAAGCATGAGACAAGTTTAAGTCTTTCTGCCAACCAGAACCACAACTGATCCCCTAGACACACAGGAATATGGTCAAGAGACTGGGCAGAAGACAGTGAGTTATCTATCCCCCCAAGATGGAGCTGGGGGTGGAAAAACCCAGAAGGTAATTCTAAGGAAATACTTTATTGGGAAGTCTAACTTTAGAGTCACAACTACGTAACATTATCTAACAAGATGCAGCAGTTATAATAACTTGCCATCACACCGTAACAAAGACTTTAGATGTTGTTGAAGCTAAAAGCTGTTACAAGTTCTATTACAGGTGTGGGTATCACAGGAAGAGAAACACATGCAGTTTTTCTACCATCTTCAAGACTTTGAACAAGCCTCCTAAAGAAAACAGGGGTCTTTGCCATCGTTCCCAGCAAGATTTACAAAGGACTTCTTTAATTAGTTGTTCCGTTATATAAAACCATGAAAAATAAAATTGTATTTGCGCTCTTTCTAACTTTCTCTACGATTGTGTAGTTTAGTTATGAAATCTGAGTTTATTTGTTGCTTTCTGTATTTTGAGAGAGGTCATTTTAGGATATTCCTCACTTTCTCACGAACAGCCATAATAATTTCTTCATATTTATAAACATATAACACAAAAAACTGTAAAACATACAGGCATACTTATACCACTAAGAGTATAGCTGAATACACAAACCACTAGATATTATGGAAAGATACGTTAAATGCAGATAAATCATTTTTATAGTACCTCAGAAGAAAACAATCATAACAATCGCTAACACAAGAGAAAAACAAATTTAGGCAACTTCTCTGCTCTGTTAATACAAATACGTTAAGTATTTGCATGACAAAGGTTTAGATTAATGCATCCCTCATACACAGACTACTTTGAAAAATACATAGAGAACAGTATCTGGTACATAAAGACAGTACAAAGTCGTCTTCTTCAGGGCAGGCAAGAAAGAAAGAAAGAAATCTAAATTATTTTAAGCTGCAGACCTGATACGAAACAAAGACGACGGTATTTTAACACTGAGTAGGTCATAGAATACCTGACAAGATGCATGCAGCCAGGTTACCTCACAGACTTCTCAAATGGATACACAGCAGAAAGAATATAATTTTTTCTAGTCAGAATTTATTCTAATTAGTGGGGGGGAGGGTTACTAAACTTACACAAATGGTTACTGGTTTTCCTTTACAAAATAACATCGTCTTTATTTCTTCAAGCTATGAAAAATAATGATTAAGCTAGCAGTCCAGACAACATACTGATGAAGATTTAAAGTAACGGTACTTCCACTAACTGAACACCAACAGTACTGAAATACCACAAAACAGACATGGTTTTATACAGTTTATGGTAAAGGTAAGGGTGTCTTACTATACTTTCCCTTATCTTACAACTTCTTCCTGCCTACAACTTATTCCTTCAGTATTTTTGTAGAACTACTAAACAACTAAATTTTTCCAGTATCTTTTTCAGAGTCAACATATTTAAATTTTTGTGGAAGCTGAGCAAACACCCATTAGGTACCAGCATCACAAACCTCAAAACTTCAAGGTACTTCAAAAATAGAGCTGAGAACTTCAAATCCAGTATCTGCACAACGAAGACTACAAGCTTTAAAAAAAAAAAAAAAAAAAATTTGGTCTAAAAAAATCAGAAACTGCAGCCACAAACACAAGAGTCTAACAGTTTAAGAGTTCAAAGTATTGTTTTCTTCTTTTGTGGTTTGCTTGGAGTTTATTTGGTTTTGTTTTTGCTCAGGGGGGCAGTTAACCATTATTATTTGTTTTTTGGTTTTAACTACATGTTTAGTTTGAATTATATTTTAGTTTTAATTACATTTCTTTCAATTACAAGTTTGATTTTAACACCTAGTTCTGCAGACAAATCCACTGACAGTAGGCATACTCCAAAACCACTGTCACTCAAGAGGTAGCTGTGGTATCTGAAGTGAAGATGGATCATTCTTTGGCACTGGGACTTTGACTTTCACTCTTGGCTGGAAGACGTGTTCTCTCTGCTGTCAGTTACATGTCTAAATTAAGCTGTTTAAGTCAAATACTGCAAAATGTTTCCCATACAACCTGTCCCCTGCCCACTCTTGCTCAGTTTGATGTGACTGGGTGGAAAAAATGATCATTAACCAAAGCCAACAAGGCAGATCAACTGGACAAAGAACTGAAAACAGACCAAAAAAAATCACAGAATCACAGAACACTCCTGGGCTTCCCAGATCACCGGGTCCAACCATACACACAACATCAAAACCAAAAACCCTCATCAGACATAAGCACCAAACACACTCAACCAAATAAATAACTCAAAATAAACCCCTACAATCTGTCACTAGAGCAGGCCCTGAAGCACCATGTGTACATGTTTCTTAAATACCTCCAGGGATGGTGACTCAACCTTCTCCCTGGGCAGCCTGCTCCAGTGCCTGACCACTCTTTCAGTAGATAATTTCTTCCCAATATCTAATCTAAACCTCCCCTGCCACAACTTCAGACCATTTCCTCTGGTCCTGTCATTAGTCCCTTGGGAGAAGTGGCCAACACTCACCTCTCTACAACTTTCAGGTAGTTGTAGAGGATAATGAGGTCTCCCCTCAGCCTCCTCTTCAAACTAAACAGCCCAGTTCCCTCAGCCCCTCCTTGTATGACTTGTTCTCTAGACCCCTCATGAGTTTGACAGCTCTCCTCTAGACACATTCCAGCATCTGAACATCATTCTTACAGTGAGGGGCACAGAACTGATCACAGTACTTGAGGTAAGGCCTCACCAGTGCCTGGGCACAATAATTTCCCTACTCCTGCTGGCCATGCTGCTCCTGATACAAGCCAGATCCAGCTTCTTAGCTGCCTGGGCACGCTGCTGGCTCATATTAAGCCATCTGTCTATCAGCATCCCCAGGCACTTTTCTGCTGGGCAGCTTTCCATACACGCTTACCCACACCTGTACCATTGCCACTTGTGACTGAAATGCAAGACCCAGCACTTTGCCTTACTGTACTGCATACAATGGGCCTTGGCCCATCAATCCAACCTGTCCAGTTCCTTCTGTAGAGCCTTCCTACCCTGTCATCTGCAAACTTACCGAGGATGCACTTAAACCCCTCATCCAGGTCATCAATAAAGCTATTAAACAAGACTGACCTCAAATAATGAGAAAACTTGGAAAACAGCAGAGTTAGATAAGATCTTAGATCAAGGAACAAGAAATAGCCAGTCAAAAAGATCGCTTAAGGTTCAGGAGGGACAGGCTGAACACACTGCTCCTTCAGCATAGCAACTTCCAAACCCTTATAAAGGAATCTAAGTCCTAAAAAAACTCAGTATGTTTCCATATAGAGCAGCTATTAATGGAAACCACTCACTGTACAGGTCTATTCATCTTCCAGTGCTCTTGCACACTCAAGAAAACACACTATCACAGACAACTCCATCTGAAAAATCAAGAACTATTTACAGAAAACCACATGCCCTAACTTACAACACTTGCCTTTGTGATTTCAGTGCACTCTTGTAACATTACTGGCATTTGGACTTACATATTTTAGTGCGCATGCATTAAAGTGATTACTCCCACTAATCAATGCAAAACTGGATCCTCTCTGTCACTTAATCAAAGTCTGACACCATCAGAACCTGCAGCACCACAACATATCATAGGTTCTGAGACAGCATCTTGTAAATAGATAAAAGATAATCCTTGGACCTAAAGACAGCATAACTGTAAGCACTGCGTTTGCTTTTAAAGCACATACACTCTGTCAAACTGTTGGAGACATTTTGCCAACACAGAATAACTCTTTATTTATATTTAATTGTAGAATCCAGGATTTTATTAACATAAGTCAATCGTTATTATAATTCCAGTTATGCAGAGAACAGAAACAAGAGTTGTCACTTCAGTCCTGCTTATTTCCTCTTCTTGACCTGCTGAGGTAACAGGGAACAGAAGGCAGCCAAGGGAGTTCAACATACAGTAACATATAAAATAATGCTGTTAAATGTTATTTACTCCTCCTTTTAGGCAGCTGCAGACTGTATCTGAGAACAGAGACAGAAATAAAAGATACCAAGGAGAATTCTGAAAATACAGTCACAGGAATTCTAAGTGTTAAATACAAGACTACTCAGCAAGCAGAAAAGTACTGTATGAGAGTTCACCACACAGATAATAAAAATACTAAACATGAGAGTAACGAAGCAGTAGCCGCAAAGAGATCAGCTGCACAAAGGAAGAATAAAATTATCATATGAAGAAGAACAAATTTAGGCAAACAAAGTCAGGTAAGAGTAGAAGAAAAACATGTTTCAGGACTGGCAGGGTGAAGAGGTTCAAGGTCAGAAACTAAAGACAGGGGGTGGGACCACTATTATAGAACCACAGTCTATCATAGAAGTTTTAAGGCCAAGTTTTGCTCACTTTTACTTGATTAGCTTCATCACTTTGAATAACACGTTAATAAAAAAAAAAAAAATCAAAAATCAGGTACTATATTTTATCTTCAAAATGTTTACAGTCAAAACCAGAAAGCAGTAGTTTCTGCAATGCTATCAACACCACTTTTACAAAGCTCAATGTATTTCAGCAGTGAAAGTAAGAATGCTATAACCTGTCAAATAAATGGACAAAAATATAGTTACACAATATTAATAAGAATCATTATTAAGATAGTTACCAGCTGCAATTCTTGCTGCTTTGGCATAGTTTCCATTTTCAATACATGATATCAATTCACTTCGGTCTTCGAGTGTGTGTCTTCGTATCAGCGCAGGTTTACCTTTACCACACTTTGGTAGGCTGAAACTAAGAAAGTATTAATTTTAAAACCATTACATGATAATTTACAGTTAGCAATTTAAGATTCTGAAAAAGAAGTTCATCAGTACATCATAAAATCTGAGCAGCACATTTTCTGTAACAAGCACAAACAACAACATAAAAGCCAAACTCCCTGATTAGTTTTATGCACTGAGATCTCCTGGTTTACAGCAAAACACAAATGGTACAATCACACCTCAACTGCTGTGCCATTACACAGGTACGAATGAGAGACGCTGCTGTGTCTAGTGTTACACTGAATGCTGGTCAAATGAAAACATGTTCCCTTTGCTCCAACAGTTCCACCACACAGGAAACAATTCTCTTCTCCTTCATTTTCCCTACAAATTCAAGTATTTCAATTGTGGAATATCTATACACCTAAATGGAAATTTTTTTCTCTGCACACTAGAGTTTTCTTTAAGGAATCTGAACAGCCACTACTCTAAATTGAGTAAGTCCTCAATAAATCACATTTGCAATGCTAAAATTCTTTTTGTTTCTGAAAGACTGTTTGACAGAAGTGCATTAGCGCTACTTCTTTAAGCGGTTTAATATCAATTTTGAACACATGAATAAAGCCTCTTTTTTCCCCCCAACAGATTTCTCTGTACTCCTGCAGACCTCATCCTCATAGTCTAGCAGTGGAAACAACTACCTTTTAAGCAGAAACTACTGTGGAAGATTACCATTTGTAATGGAGAAACATTTATCAATAGTGGTAGATGTGATCACTCTGACAGTCCTAACAGACTTCACAAAGAGGTCAGTAGTTACTATACAGGTGGTATCATGACTGCAGTAACAAAACCACAGACTGAGTACATACAGTTGCACAGCTATGAAGTTTACCTACCCTGTGTACAAAACTCTGTTTTGGAAATTGGTTCTCTCATCCCCTCACCAAAATAAAATACACATGATACTATAAGGCACAAACACATGCATGAATTTACACAGAGCAAGAGAAGCACAATCAGGCATAAAGTGCAACAACCTAATATGCAAGAACTGGAATTAAACAGAAGGATACCAGTAATCCTGAAAGATGCCTCAGACTTGACACACAATTGAGAAAATTAAAACGCACTTCAGAAAATAGTTTATGCAATACTCCAAAGTGGGCATAAGCAGTATAGAAAAACTAGTATGTCCAGTCTTAAATTTGTATGCCAGATTTACAGTTTTACCTTGAGTTACACAAAAGACTGTTACTAGATGAAATACTAGATTCTGATGCACAGCGGCGACGAGGTTCAACTTTTCTTCCTGGAGTATCATCTAATGCTCTCTCTTTACCTCCATCTCCAAAACCATTTGAGAGACCTACAGTATAACACAAAAATTAAAAAAAAAAAAATATCAAACTGGAAATCACACCATTTTCATTAACACATATTTCACACCATATTTCAAAAACCAGTATATAATCGGGAGGTTCCTGTAATTCAGATTTTTAAGATACAATAGAAAATTAGGTATCATAAAAAAGGTGAAGATTATATGATGAGAAATGCCAAACAAGAGTATCAAATCAGTCTCTGTATATTAATGTTTCTAATTACTAAAACAGTCATTCTACAGACAGCTGAGAAGAAAAACCAAGGAAAAAAACTTGAATGTTAGAAACCAGGCAGCTTTACCAAGGCAACACAAGACTCATTTTGTTACAAATGTAAGAAATATTGAAAATTCCACTCAAGCACTGAAGTAGAGAGGTAGGGATTCCATCCTGATGATATCTAGCTCTTTCTGAAAGTCCATTTTAGTAAATGCAGACTGACATTATCATGTCTGTTTTCTGTGATTAACATTACTAATACAACCATTATTGTTGTTTACTATCTTTCCCCTTGCACACTTTATAATACACTCAAGGATACTATATTTTTATTTTGTAATTCTAATAAAACCATAAAGAAGTTTTTTTAAATAAAAAATGTTTTTCACTTTTATACTAGGCTACTAATTTGACTGGCTGCCACTAATCCTGTTCTGGGTTGTGCAAATTCTTATCAAGCCACTGATTAAAGAGACAAACCAAGGGATTTAAGTAAGCGTTCTGAAGACTTTCCCATGGAGGAAGGGGTGTGGTATGTAGAAATTAGAACTAAAAAAATCCAACACAGACTCCAGAGTATCAGCAGAAAAGAACTGGCTAAAGACAACACTACTAGTCTAGAATCAGCTACTGCAAGTTGTAAACTGCAAAGAGAACAAAATTTTAACACAAAGTTTGTTCCGAGTACATTTATTTTCTTGCAGTAAATGAAGGTTTTTACTTAGGTATATGACCAGCATTCTTAACTTGCAAGAAAGAGCTACCCAGCCCAGCCACTCTATCATTAGTGTCTTAAAGGTCATCATGATCTTTGTTCATTCAGACGTGGTCAATTAAGCTTTTGTAACTTCCAGTGCCTCTCCATAGAGCATTATGCTACAGAACAACTATGGCAGAACTCCCTTTGTTAAGTTCTTATTCTTCCTGTCTGTTTGCCACAAAATCATCTGCAAAGAAGGCTTGTAACTAAGGAACGTGTGCTTAGCAAGTTACTTTGTAGGATCCAGCTGTACTTCAAGGCATTTTCATATAATGATTTATGGTATCTCCTACTTCCAGTAGAGATCCTTTGTTTGAATTATCAATAAAATTTTAGATTTTGAAGAGAAAAGGGAGACTTTATTAATTGGTCTGAAAGATTCACAGATAAGCATTCTCTCTGCCTTTTAGCTGACACTGTAGAAGAATTAAGAATGCATGTTTTTGTAACTCCTCATTTGCCTTTAATTTTCTATATAAGAAAAAAGAAAACAAGCAGGAAAAAAGATAAATGTAGCATTGTCTTCAGTGCTCAACCACCAGACTGTCAAATGAAATGCTATTGATTAATCTTGGTCTTTTTCAGCAAGTCAGTACAAACAGTGGGAGATTAAGGTGGAGCTCAGTTCTACACTATAGGTCAAATAACCTGTCAAAATAAGGGCATGATTTATGGAGAAAGCTTACATCCCCTATAAACTGTTACAGTACACTTCACACAGCATTTGAAATGAAAAGTCGAAAAAACATTCTGCAAAGATAAAAGGAAACCTCTTAGGTCTCAACAAGTATTTTTTATTCTTGGATAAAACTGTCAGGCCTGTTCTTCAAGTGAGGTATAGAAACTGTTTTCATCCTGCCACAAGCCAGAGACACATAAGTTATCATTCAGGCATCTTGCTAATATAAATCTGCTATCAAAACAAACAATTAAATCATAGGTTTAATTTTAAAGACAGATCAAGCAATTACTGCTACCACAACCAGAGCACAGTTCAGGTTCACAACGGACTGAGAAAGCAGAAGTAAATACCTGTTTAAAAGTATGGATAAAATATTTAATCGTATGCATACTGATACAAGACTCGTCTACATGTCTCTATGTACACCAGTTCTGTATGCATACGTACATTCAGGACAAAAAAAATTAGGGAGTAGTTTTCTGTTTTGATTGCTTCCATCAGTTTATGACTGTGCTGCTGCTAAACTTTTTTGTGCTCTCAATCCCCTGCAATGGTTTCTTCTCAACGTCACCATGTCACTGACAAGAAATATGTAGTCATGGTAATGAACTTGTTTTCAGAAATGCACCACAGGCAAAGCAACCGTATGACTGCCTGATGGGTGATGCTGAGAAACAAGGGATGCCACAGAGACATGCAACTGTAGCAGGGGAGACAGCTCTCTGCAGCAGTGGTCCACTAACTAAGCAAAACAAAACCTGCACTGCAAGTTTAATGACTTGTTCGATCCCCTAACACATGTTTGTAAGATTACTGTAAGAAAATCTGTAGAATCATTACTAATACTGGAAAAACCTCAAAACTTTTCTTATAAATGAGGAATATTAAAGTGCAAAAGATCCGAGAGCTTCTCAGACACATTTCTCTCTTGCTTGTGAAAGTCTGAAAAACAAAAAGCATGCAGGCTACCACCACTAGTTTTCCTAAATATCAGGATCTGAATGACAGGAACTTATATAATCCATGAAACTCAAGTTTGTATCGTCCACTTTTCAGAAATTATAAGGATTAAGAAATTATAAGCATTAAGAAGACCTCAATACTGTAAAACAGAAGCAGCACTTCCCAAATGACCTTGCAACTTGCCAGAAAAGTACAGGTGACAAAGTAAGGGCTTTATGGTTTCACTGATGTGCAAAAATATAAACAGATACACTATATTTATATGCTGTAACTAGGAATTTGGTTTTTTAATGATTAAAAAGCTTCCCCCTTAATCAAAAAAACCACTTAATGTCTAGCAGCTACTAGAGTAAGTGAGATTAAACAAGACCCCTGTTTGCTTTACACAGTTCACATTATTTTACAGATTGAAAAGATACTACTGAGAAAGTCAAATAAAGAAAAACCAAGAGAAAATTAATCCTGCTTTTACAGATTAGTAGCCTGGGTAAGCTTGCAAGAAACCTCTGTAAGCCATTTACATTTTCCAAAAGCTCATGACTTTATCAGATCAAATGAGCTTTCTCTGCACTCATGCAGAGCAACTTTATTAGGTCAAGTATTGAACTTCTCACTCATAGCCCCTCACCAACATTCCTGATAGAAAGCAATCTCCCTCTAAAGCAACCCCAAACATCAAACTAAAATCTTTCATTAGTTGAGAACTACTTTTTATTTTTCCATCAGTTCCTTCAAAAAAAAGCAGTTTACTCTCAGAGGCAGTGAAGTCTGCTGTCAATCTTACATGTTTACTACCATTTCTAGTCTTCAGATCTAGAATTCGATTTAAATAGAAAATTATATTCCATGACTGATACGGCAGTAAACACACAAAAGTATTTCAAAAATTAAGAAACGTTACCAGACAATCACAGACTAAGAATAAAAAAAGTAAGCCAAAGACAATCAGCCTGTACTTTTTCACAGGTTTCTCACTGCCCTGAAAACTGTATTTATCTGCGGAAGTCTCACCTTTTTATCAACAGTAAGTTTGTTTTGAAACTGCAATTCAAATTCAATAGCCACATCAAGCAAGTCAGAACGTTCTTGCCAATACCAAAGTAATGGAAGCAGGGAAAGGTAACTGCCAGAGGTCAGAAGTTGATTAAAAAAAAAAAAACGTCAGAGGAACTAAATTCAGGCCAGTAAAGGAGCTGTTTGCTTCATGAATTTAAAAAACGCTATTACAGAATACTACGCATTTCAGACTGTAACCACATCTAGCAGTTCTGCTGAAACAAAAATAAAGAGGCAGAACTTGTACAAGTTATTCTAAAGCTATTAAAACTTTATTATGCATAGAATTTTATTGTTGTAAAACTAAGCATTATCCAAACATCAGATGAAGTGCTGTACTAAAGCCACAGCTGACAAATACCGAAATCTTTACTTCAACCATTTAAAAAGTGGGAGTATTCAGAAAAAATCCAACTGCATACAACACACCAGCAATTATATGACACTACTTAGGTTCATTTTACCAAGCAAGGACCAATCAGGTCCTGACTTGTGCACTTACCAGGCATAAGTGATGTTAGTCTTCATTAAAATATTTAAAATATATAATTTTTTAATTGTAACTACATAAATGCAGAAAAATAATAAAAGTTTTTTGTATGCTTTACTTCTCCAAGGAAGATTAGACTGGCTCTGGGGAAGGGAAGAGGAAGGAGTTGGAACATTCTTAACTAATTGGTCCTAACATAGCATGTTCCAGGAGTAAGTGATGGGACTGGTAAAAATCTGCGACCAATTTGTGTCACATATACTACAACATGTACAACTTTATAACTTACGGAAATGGGGCAATATATTGAATGAAGAGCATAGTTTCATATATGTCAAAGACTTCCTCCAACACTGTTCATATGTGTTTTTGTTTTAAGGATGTCTGGTGTCTCCAACATGATCCAAAATAATTACTTCAAATGTAATTGTCTTTCTGCGTTCCAAAATGATCACTTAATTGAATTCCATTCCATGTTGAGGATAATAGAAAATAATTAGGATCCAAAGAGATAAATACCCAGCATGACATTAGTTAATATGAGAACCTGGAAGACAGTGAAAAAGTCATTAAGTCTCTCCGAAAGGAAACAGAGCTTTCAAATAAATAAGCCCTCTTTACAGAAGCGTTCAGAGACAGTGAGAATGATACAAGTATTTCAGGTATTCTAACACTAATGCTCAGCTATGTTTTCAGAAGAGGCAACACTGGATTAGAAGTTTCACTTTGATTTAGTCCTCTTTCTTGTAAAAGAAAATATATGCAAGTCACTGAAAGCATAGAATACAAACTCCATATGCACGATATACATCAAGAACATTGTTTTGAAATGTATCTAAAAATCTCTTCAGTAAGAAGGGGGATGACCCTAATTTAAGAAGACTTACATATACAGGCATGCACAGATGGGGTAAAGGAGTACTTTCGTGTAGTAAGTAGTCAGAAGTTACTGTATTCTTAAATATACAAACCTAGAAAAAGGGCTTACTGCAGCAACAGGAAGGCATCCAGAGTTTTTTAAAAGCGAATCTTAGACTAACTCTGTAAAGGTCTACTTCCAACTATAAATTCTGGAGTGTGGGAAGAATATTAGACACACTCCTCCTTTCTGGAATACACAGATGAATATCTGAGCATGCCAATGTTTACAGTTCTTAAAATAGGCTGTAATACATGAACAACATGAGGGCCAGTTACTCACAAAGATGAGAAAGTCTGGTGTGAAGATCCCCCTCAGAAATAAAGATTTATAACCTTGCTTAAAATTTGATCATGACCAAAGACAGCAAAGACAGTTCAGTGTGAGCCCATGACATGGCATCTACATGTCGAAAGCAGCAGTTTTCAAGATCCTAAGGAGAACTAGGTTTAAGTTACACATAATGAATACAGTTTAGTGGCTTCACTGAATAGTCAAAGTTTTATTATGTTTCCAAGAAACATTTAAGAATTTGTCCTGTAACTACTAATTTTCTTCAAAATCTGGGAATAAGAAGAGTCTTTGGCTAATCTGATAGGAGTCTGCTGATATGGCTGAATGTGAATTGTCCAACAGAAAGGAAAATTAACCAATGTTTAAAGCTACACACAAGATAAAGAAAGTCAGTTGCTTTGTGCACTACAACAATAGGATCACTGTACTGCAGGATGACTGTTCAAGACAATTTAAAACACAAAAGTGGGAGGCAACACTATTGGAGGAGTTTGAAAATATTCCAGAAAATTCTGGAAGAAAAAAAAAGAGCATATAAGTAGAAATGTTTTTTGAAAAATAATTTCACAAATACTTCTAGACAATATTAGCTGTTCCACTGCTGTGGAAAAGACTGATGAACATAGTAGTAGAGCAGAAAATGCCATTAAAAAGTGTAAGCACAAAACATCAACTTTATAACTACCTTTACAAATTGATTCTTTAGCCAGCTCTAGTTACATCATTTGTCTTAGGTAAAGAACACAGATGACTGTAAATTACAAGATTTAAGTGCCTGAATCACACACAGATCAATGGTATGTCACTAAAGAGCCAAGAAATACAATTACTATATGAAGTCAGTAATATTTAGGACCACTTACTTCTAATTATATGAGTAAAGACTAGTTAGGAGGATTTAACACAGGAATCTTTTTTCCAATAATTTTTTCTGAATTATGCAATAATGCAAACACTAATAATAATTTGGAAATATTTTCTTACACATTTTTCATTTGAAGGTTTGCATTTTCTCACCTATCAAATCTCAATATGAGTTATTAAAAACTATTCTCAAATTATAACAAAAAGGCATGATTATTATCTATCAATACAGAGTTTCTAAAACCTAACGCCTAGTAGTCTTTCAGAGCAGTCCACACAGACCTACAAAGACAGACTATTTTTTAAACAGAACTTATTTTTCTTACATTACTCTAGGAGGGATTCCATACAAAATTTTTTTCTTGAGAATAAGTGTTTCCCTGTAAGTGTGAGAACAATTTGCTGGACATGGTATCCAGTGAAAAGGAAACAGATGGACAGGTGGACTTGAGATTTTACGTAAGCATATCCATCAATACTACTCTACTATATCATTTGACTTTTACAGGTACTTAGAAAAATCAGTTCTTAATTGCGCCTCATACTAGGACAGGGAAAACACACCTGAAGCTGACATGTGAAAGAAAGATGAAAGCAGAAATGTTTACCAGAAATCTGACACTCTGAAGATGACATACAAGACAACACAGTAAACTGCAAATCCTCGAATTAACCAGTTACCTCATTAAGTTACACAGCTGCATCTTTGAACGTGATTTTCCAGGCTTTTTGTACCTCGAGAGGTATTTCACAGAGGTGGATAAAAAACGATTCCGTGTAAGAGATCCAGTTATTTCTACAGGCATGGAACAGCCTCATTCTATGACAGCTCGCTCTATACTTGAGGAAGATCTGAATCCTTTCTAGAGACCATAAAACCACACTAAAAGTTTATTCGAGCCTAGCAAAAATTGACAGTGCCTCTAATCCTAACATTGTGTTCCTGGCTTCAACAAAAGGAATTGCAAAGACAAAACAAGTTGTTCCACTGCTCAATGCAGTTAACCTGACAGTGCTTGAATAACCATCAACTGAAGATAATCAAGGGCTTTCAAATGCCAACCCACCTCTGCTATTGTTAGGCAGCACTGAACACAGAGACTTAAAATAAGACTGACTTGCCTATTCATATCGTTGTATCTAATCAGATGAATCTACAGTATGGTGGTTTCCCCTCCCTCCCACCTAAAACACTTTTCAACAAAAAAAACATTACACAGAACTTGGGAGGACTTAGCCATTCTTACCAGTTGAAGGTCTGTTCTCAACATCAGCTTTTGTTTCCTTTTTTTTTCCAATGACATTAGTAAGTAATTTTGGAGAGACAGCTGCATTGTTACAGCTTTGAAGGGTGGGGGAAAGGCAAAAGTAAAGCAAGAAGAAAGAATAAAAAAGGAAGGGGAAGAGAAAGGAAAATGGAAGTCTAGTGGAGTCCTCCAAGGGTTGGTACTGGGACCAGTACTATTCCATATATTCAGTGATGCCTTGAATGAGAGATTAGAATGCACTGCCAGCAGATTTGCTGATGACACAGAGCTGGGAGGAGTGGCAAACATCCTAGTAGGCTGTGCTGCCATTCAGCAGGACCTTGACAGGCTGGAGAGCTGGGCAGGGAGAAATTATTCAAGCCTTGTTTTATTTAGAGACGGGTGCTGACACAACACCCTGAAATGACGCAATAACAGAACCAATGGAGAGAAGACACCAGTTCCCAGTGTGTGGCTTGGATGCTCCCTATTGCCAGCAGAAGCCTGTTCTGAAGGGTCAGGCAAGAACAGAGTACATTTGTGCTGTGCTGCCATTAAGCGGGACCTGGAGAGCTGGGCAGGGAGACACTGAATGAACTACAATCACGGCTGTGTAGAGTCCAGCATCTGGGTAATAGAACGTGAAATAGAGAGCTATTAATGTACTAAAATACCAGATGCCACATATCATACAGAATGGACCTCTCCCTGTACATGTAACTACACAATGTATTCTCATTTGGAAGAAAACTTAAACCCACACACAAACCTTTTCTGAGAGGCATTCATCTTGCAGTGAATCAAACTATCTCCTCTCTCTCTTTCCCTTCTTTCTGCCTTACGCACTTATTTTATTGCACATGTACTACAAAAATCCTCTTAAAATTTCTTAAAATTTTCCCAGAAATTAAACTGGTAAAAATTTTAGTAGGGCTGCCAGAATTACTGCCAAAAGCTCAAGCAGGCCAAGCATGAATGAACAAACATATAGAGCATGCATTGTTTTTTTAAATTTCCCTTAATTTGCCTCATTTTCTTAGCAAATGGTCAAAAGTTTCTCAGTGGCCTATCATCCATAAAATAAACAAGTCCCTAAAACAAACTAACTTGTCAAACCAAGCAAAAAGGCATTAACACCACTCACACAGCACTAGCCTAATCACAATAATATTAGTGTTGTTCCAGTCAAAATGTTCTTCACATTTTCATATTCTCATTCTTCATGGGCCGCTGTGAAGTCTGACTTTATTCTGACAACTCAGCAGTTGAGCTCCTGGTGTTCCCAAGTCTGTACAAATTTAACAAGGCAGTGAATAATTCCATTTAGATCATCTACACACCAAAGTGTTTTATGTTTCAAAACTTTCTGAAGGCAAGGCAGTGACATCCAAAAACTTCAGCTAAGTGCTTAACTAAATTTCATATCATATTTTACAGGAAATTATCACTATGCACCTAAAGAGAATGAAAAGGACTTTAGATTTAGTCAAAGTACTGCACTTTATTCACAAGTATATCTATACACTATAATTCTTGTCTGTGGTAATCAGATCAGCAGCTATGCCAATTTTTTTTCCACTCAGCAACCTTTAATTTATTTTTTTATCTAGTTACATTACCTAAGTTAGGTTCTTAGATACACGTTTTACTTTCATTCAATATACATAAAGTCTGGTAATGAAATGTTGCAAATACATATACTATTTATCAAATTGGCCTGTGCTCCAGAGAGTCAAAGATTTATTAGAAATTAAGTATGGAAGAATTTTAAAATAACCTGTGTTCCATTTCACTCCAGCTGTAATCTCTATCCTTATCATGCCAAATAAAATTAACATCCCTATAATATTAAATTATATAAAATTCAAGTGGAATTCATATACTTGTTAGCTGCATAGACTTTTAAGTGCTGTCAAATACCTTGTAGTGACTGGGTAGAAATAAAGTCAACCCAACATTTACTAGTATAGTACATTATGTAAGATATAATTATGTTTGTATTATACTGAGAACTCCATACAAACCATATTAAGAAATTATACATTCCCTCATGCCCCAAAAACCTCTGTGCTTTTTACTGTGTTAAATGTCTATGTTACAAGTATTTGTTTACATTCATTCCAGTGCTTGGGGAAAAAAAAAAAAAATCTTTGTAGCTGGAAGCAGTAACACTAAGTAAATGATACGTTCCACTGACTGTTCCTATTTCTGCTCTCTAGACAAGAAATAATATAAAAATCTACATATGGCACTATAATAACCACCATTTGCACTCCTAATTCTGCATATTAAAAGTGATTACTTTAGGACTGTATATTCTAAATACATTTCTAATGTAAATAGAGGGTTCCAATACATTAACTGTAATAATACATTTAATACCCTAAATTTAAGAAAGTTTAAAAGGAACTGATAAAACCAAGAAAAACTTGAAAATTCAATCTGAACCAGATCTAGCACTTTATAAAGCTCAAAAGGTCATCTGTTACAGTTTATCTTGCCTACATGCAACTGACAGAAAGAAATTTTTAAATGGTCAGTAAAATCTACCTTCTATTCATTAAACGGCTTCATTTTTATCAGGTGTAATAATGGCAACAATTATTTTCCTGCCGACAATGATTCATTTTTGTAACAAAAGAACAAGGTCAGTATACAATGGAGATTTGGAACAGTTCATTGAACATGTTTTAGTAAAGATGTGACATGCCTGAACTTCAACAATCACTAACTGCCGATGTGATGAAAATTTTCTAAGTAAATACAACCGATCTTGTTTTTGAACAAGACTGAAATTGCTAGTTACCATATGAAGCAAATCCAAGATATACCAAGCATATACAAAAATATGTTAAATGCATCTCTGCACTACACAGTTGTCAGTTTTCACATAACAAACATGGAGAAACATGTGCTCTGTCTCTATATATAGCACAAGTGATAACATCGTAGAACAACACTGTGAAATTAAAATTTAAGGTTATTACTTCATAAAGGGAGGCCAGAGTATGAAAGGCAACTGCTTTTACTCCTCTGAACTAGTGTTGTGCAACAGTCTCACTATTTCTGAAAAAAACCCCTAGTATTTCAATAATATTTTGGTATATGACAACCCACAACATATGGGACCACCAACGCTTGCAAAAGCAAAGTGGCAATGGATCCTGTATTTATCTTTCCTGAGACTAACTGGCAAGCACACCAACTTTAAATATAATACAAAAGAGCAGAATAAAAGGCAGTCTATGACAATAAGGAAACATCAGACAAAGCAGGTGTGGTTTTACTTAACTACATAAGGTTTAGACTCTTCCTTTGAAGTTCTTCAAAGTGACTCTTCATGAGTGACATGAAAGGGGGAAATGCTGACAAGACTGACCAAAGTAAGGGACAATACAACAAGGCATCCTTAAGTAATGGCAAAATTCCATGTTGGTTATGAGTACGTAAGGAAGCAAGATATAACAGTGCAACTGCTGACCACCTAAAAATTGCAATGCTCTGCACATTAAAATGAAGTCCTGTTTAATGGCTGTTTTCCTACATCTACTAGAACTGACGATATTTAACATTATAATAATTGCAACAATTCATTTTCAACCATAGTTTTTGCTCATGAAGATGCCATCTCACATGAATGCATGTAAGAAGCTTGAAGCACAGCTTTTCTATCATGGTATGGCTTTGGAGGGAGAAGCACACATCTGCTGAATTCTTTTTAATAAAAAAAACCAGCAGCATGAAATTAAAATTTTGTGAAAAATGAACAAGTAGGAAAAAAGATACCCCATATATAAACTCACTTATTTTTATCAGAAAGAAGACATCTGCATGAACCAACACCACCAGCATGTACAGGGAAAAGTAAATTAATTCAAGTGGTTTTGAATTCTGGGAAGAATATGAGGTTTGTACTGGCTTCCTGCTGAACTGTAGCTCCAAATAGCTGCCAACTGCAAATTACTTAAATTAGAGTGAAGATAAGTTTGAAAATAACATGAGAAATAAAATCTCCAACATGAAACCATGAAGTTTAGATGGAAATGGAAGCAGAAACACAGGAATAAAATCTGAAAAGCTGACACATTGGTCTAAACCCCATATGCTTAAAAACAACCACACACTAGTAGAAGATTAAGTAGAACATCTTCAGGTGAGTTTAACTTCACTATACTATTTCAATTCACACAGACAATCTCTTCCAGAACAAGTTTAAATATAAATGTAATGTAAATATTAGTCTTCATTAGCTTCAGGAAGTGGTTACAGAAATTTATTTTAAAATAATAATCCTTTAACTTTTTGGACTTCATTCCAAAATTGTTACTAGCCTACATAATACAGTAGAAATACAACCAAGAAATTCTGATATTGGATAAGTAATAACATTTGAAGAAAGTATCTCTAACTGTTGGGGTTGTGGGTTTTGTGTTTGGTTTTTTGGTTGCTTGTCGGGATTTTTTTAAAATAATGAAAAGTATATCTGTCCCACATACACTTAAATCCAGAGAGAGAAAGAAATGACAGACTTAAAATATACTTTAAAATCTGCTGTCTTTTTTTTCTGTCAATAATTAAGTCAATCTTCCTATGTAAAAAAATCCCAAAACACCTTTTCACCAAACAAATAATTTACAACATTTAAGATAAAAATCTCAAGGTTATTAGTACTGTATCTTGGTGTTTACTAGTATAAAATTATTTACTGTACATATGTAAACTGCAATCTGTATAAAAGTACATTATGAAATTAGCTAAAGACTGGCAAATTGAAATATTTGCAAACCAAAGATTTTTTATATCATTAAAGAATATTAACTCATTTCTATTACCTTCACGCAATTCTTACTTCAGCACTGAAGTACCAGATCAAACCTATGTGTTCTTTGAAAGGTGTTATGAAAAGATATAAAACCTGGTGTTTTCCAAAGAGGAGAAACAAAGAAAACAGAAATAGAAAAGATGCCCCTCCCACACCAAATCTTATTTACAGTTTTCTTATACTAATGACTCCAGCCTTAGAACAATTCTTCCCCCCTCACTGACCATTCAAAATAACTCCAAGCCAACCAAAACACTCAACACCCCAAAAAAACTCAGGAACAATGAACCAAACAAAAACCCCAACAACAACAACAACAAAAAAAAAACAACAACCCAGCAACCAGCCTTCCCTGTGCTACCAAACTGCAAAAAACACAAACAACTTTGGAAGCACATCTTCACAATAAATATTCAATTTAAATTCCTACATTTTACACTCAAAGACACAATAAAACACCACACCCTGTTTTCATACCTGCATATGGGTTATCAACATGACAATGAGGGTATTCATTTTGAAGGTAACAGAAATAACAGAAAAGCTATAAGAAATGGCCAAGGATACTGCTAAGAAAATCTACTTAAGTAATTTCCTTCTTCTGCTATTCTTTCTCACAATAGGGTTTCATTCAAACTTCTCCAATAAGTAGAACTACAGTTCACTAAGAAAAGGGAAAACTAATGTCTTCAACTGTACTGCACAAACATACATTTTCTTTAAAGTTCTTTAGTGAAGTCTCATTAAGAGCATCATTCTACACTTCAGGTTTTTTAACTTTAAAGTGCACAGACTAATGCGAAGAAACACAGGAAATGCAGTTATTCTTTGGCATTTTAACACTCCCATAAAATGCATGGGTATAACAAACCACCTCACATAGTTATCAGTTCCATAATGTGAGAATATGCTTGGAGTAACACTTCAGCAAAGTGATGTCATACATGGAACAAGTATTTTCCATGTTCCTCCTTAGAGGAGCACCTTAGTTTTGGCATCATATATGAAGTTATCATGCAGTTTAACTCAAATTCACAAACAATACCGCTAATTCACCTTCGTTATTGGTTGCAAAAAAAAAAATAGAAAACAGCTTAGAAACAACAAAACCCCAACCATCCACATATATATAAACTTAGAACACTCCACTGCTGAAGTAAAACTGTGAAAAGTAAAATTTCATTCACTAGGTGTAATTTTATAGAGCCAACACAAAAATGAAGGAGTAATTTTCTGGAGTTTAACTACTCAATTACGAGGAAGATATTAACAATTGCATATATGGCAAAAAATAAGAATTATCTGGTGTGCTAACTTTTGAGATACATCCATTAAAATAAGTCTTATAACATTTACCTGTATCCAAGCGCTTTACAGGGGACTCATCATCAACCTCAGAATCTCCACATGCACTCCTTGATCTTTTCCTTGGGTGCAGAAGTGTCTCCAACCTTGGAAGGACTACAGACAAAAAGGTTTTGGTCCCTAGCTGTGGAGAAGTTGGCTGGGTTTCAGTGTTCTTTGCAGACTTTTGGGGGCTTATACTTTTCGATTTGCAGAAGAGAATGGATGTACGTCTGTTTACATCAGTTGATGACTCAGCTACAGCAGAAACAGTCGACTCATTGAGATTACTGTCAAGTAAGTGTTCTGGAGTGTGTCCATTTATTTCTTTCTGAATGGAAGTGCTATATAATTCATTATCAAATTTTACTCTTTTGTAAAGCTTACTCTGCTCTGGATTGAGTTCTACTGGTTTGAGGGTTGGTGGTTCTGAATTAGTCTCCAAGTTTGAAGGAAGAGGTAATGCATCTGATGGTTCAAGTTTAGGGGGAGATTTATCTCCTGAAAAAATTATAAATAGAGTGTGATTTTTGAAAACCTGTAGTTATAAAGTCTATTATAAAACTCACTATAAATGTGCAGCCCACCAAATAACTTGTTGTTTGGAAACAAAGCATAACATTTTAAAAACAAACCTTGTCTAGCAACAATCTGTCCTAGTTAGTAGTTCCTACTTTTATACGGGGAATGTAACAGGGATAGAAAGTAGGTGTTTATAGTTGGTGTTAATTTACACCTGGATAAATACTGTTTATTTTTCATGCAGTTATGTTAGTTTCATTAACTAAAAGCTAAGAAAACTATTTTTTTAAAGTACAAAGTTGTGGTGGTGAATGATTATCTGTTAAATAAAGTTTCACTGCCATTCGCACAAAAAAAATAATACACTTATCTATTTCACCTGATCAATTTACCCTACCTGCCTAAAACAAAATTGTCTCAGACATGCATTAAGATAAATAAAATTATTTATAATCTGATTTACCAGAGCGAGCTAAAATTTATAAAATTTTCAGAAAGGCAAGATTTGCAAAGCTGCTTTATAGTTTTGACTAAAGACCTATCTACCAAAATGAAATTTTAAAAAAAAAAAGGGGGGGGGGGGAACCACCTCTAAAATTTTGCAGCTTGATTAGTCACTAGTTGGCAAACACTTGACAATGCAGATGTGATAGGAGAAATCAGAAAAACCACCCTCTACCATTTCTTCTTCCTTCCCTTATTGTTTTTTAGGTTTTTTTATAAGCATGATTATGCCCCAGTCAATTCCAATAACTCCATGCTGGGAAAAGACAACTGTAAGAGTATAAAACTGAGTTTAAGTTTTTCATCCCAAGTGATGGGATAACAAATGCACATTCTACTGTTGCAGCATTCCCAAATACAAGTAGAAGGACTTCCTAAAACAATTATCAACTCAAAAAGATGCTAAGATCACCTTTCCAGTGACCTAGCAGAGCTAGGCTGTTAGACTTGATGATCTTAGAGGTCTCTTTTGGAAGCTAGGAATCACAGGAAAAGAGTATTTTAAAATATCTACTAATAAAACCCAAGATGCTTATTCTAGAGTAACTGTATTAGACCAATGTAATATGGATGCATTTTAAAATTTTGTTAATTTGTCTATTTCCATCTGGAAAAAAGAAAAAAAAAGATGTAAAACCCACAAGGGTTTAGGTCCTGTAATGCTACTGCATTGATTTTATGATTAAATACTATCTCTGTATTGTTTTGGGTCAGCAATATTTACTCAGAAATAAATGACTTCTAAGAGCAGAAAAATTCCTGCCCCATTATTTAAGCTTTAATCCAACAATAGCTCAGATCATATTAAAAAATACATTGTTAAAATTAAGTGTGATTATGCTCACATCCTTTAAAGGTAAACTGTATTTCAGTAAGATATTTAGAATGAAATTTGCAGTCAGGTAAGCACATAGAGAAGTACTACAAATTAAAAAAAAAAACACCTCTAGTTCAGAAAGTCCAAGGTACCTCTCTCCTTTGTGAACAAATTCTGATTTTCTTACAATTAATTAGAAAATATTCACAAAAATATTTAAGCACAGAAAAACGCCCGAGAACTATTTAGACAAACCATGAATTTCATAGGGTTATTCTGGTACCACGGTTTTCACATATTCAGAAACTGAAAACTGAATTGCAAGAGGATAATTCACAAATCTTGTAAAGTCAGTTCCCACATAGATCCTAGAAAGAGGATTCTACTACCCTCATTTTTCTCTTTGGAAATTTGTTCTCTTTATTCTTTTAAGTACCTTCCATTTTGAAATTGAAATTTGAACTAATGACTATTAATTACTCTGCGCTACATCAGAATTATAACAACAATGCAAATCAACTCTGGTTGAGTTGAAATTCAAATTAAAATTCAAATCAACTCTGGTTGAAATGCTCTTCATTATACTTTTTTTTTAAAAAGGTAAATATAAATTAAAACAGCTACTGCTCACTTTTGGACTATTGTTTTGCACAACAGCTGCAGTGAAAAGCTGCCACATAAAAATGTTAAGGTACAAATGAAAAAAGTGTATTCATTATCTGTCAGAAACTGCATTACTAAAGAAATACCTACAGCAGCATCATCACTTAAAAAAAAAAAAAGCCAAACAAACCTAAAAAACCCCAATAATTAGATTAAAAATATTACTGGCCTAAGAACAAGATAAGCATGCTGGTTCGTGTACATTTTTTTTTTCCTATTATTGTCACTCAAATCTCAAGCAAGTTATATGTTTGAAAAGCATTCTACTAGTCACACTAAGAATTAAACACCAAGTTACTATCTGAATGGCAGTTAAGGACAATCATTTTATTGACTTCACCTTTCAAAAGCATGAAGCTGTACCAGACTCAGACTATTTTATTTATTACCATGCTTCCATTTTTCCTTGAGCTCCTTCCACCTCCCATTCAATAGGTATTCAAAATGAAACATACCTCTCCCTAAAGACAACTAAGTTAGCTTTTTAGAGAATATTCTCTTTTCATTATTTAAAAAATAGGCAATCAAAGATATCAGTAATTCATTTAAGAACTAGAAACACTAATACAATATTCAACTCAAATACAAAGTTAGATATTGCATGTACCCTATATATTGCTCTAATTGAAACAGATGGGAATTAGATACATTTCTAAGACCAATGTTTTGAGGAGGAAGGAAGCGCAAGGCAAAGGGCTGGTTAGATATAGCTGACTTGATTCTACAACACAAAGTTTGTTAAATCTTATCAATAGTTAGCTTTCTATTTAAAAAACCCCAAAACAACATAAAACAACCACATAACTCAAAACACCAAAAACACCCAAAACAAACCAACCCAAACCTACTCTCTCTCCCCTCCCTACAGTCTGGAGTAGAGAATTTTTAAAAGTTACACAAGACAGTAGCCAGAGTTTTCAGCACCACTGACCTGGGCTCACATCATATATATTTTGGTATTGAAGTGGATTTCCAAAACTACTGAGATGTTTTCCACTTACACATTTCCAATTCATTTTTGTATGATTGTTTTAAGAAATAAAATAATAAATTTTCAAGTCTTGCTACTGTGAAAAACGCTGGAGAGAATTTTTGTTTAAGATTATAATCTCATATTCTTAAAACATTTGTTGTAATTGTCTATTTGTCCATTTAAAAATTAAATGCAATATTAATTTATCACACTCTAAGTCACATTCTTAAAAGCACCTGACTGCAGAGGTGCAAAACTGCACTAATTTAAACATAGTTTAAAATCTTACCTTCTTCTTCTCCATCTTGTTCTAATGCTGCATTTTCTTCTTCAAAACTTCCAATACCTGATTCTATTTGAGGAGGTTGGTTGTGTTGTTGACTTAGTTTGTTGCGAATAACGCTGATTTCTTTCTTTAACAGCTTTGCTCTTTTGCTTCTTGACCCACTGGATTTCATTGCACAGGTGAGATCCAGTTTTTCTAGCAACTCTCTCAGCTGCTCTTCCAAGGACATGTGTGCTCTGTTTGCAGGATTCAGTAACCTATCCACTGAAGTCAAAAGACATGTAATTGAAAATGTTTGTTTCCCAGAGAACTTCACAGAATAGTAATACCAACAGTACAAAAAAAGAGAACTAGTAGCTTCACCATTCCCACTGCAGAAATGTTGTAATAGACTCCTACTATGTAATTACTATTCTTGATCAACATTTTGCTCAAGAAAAACTAAATAGTAGAGCAGAGAATTAAAAGGTCATAAGTAAGACATAATTAATCCTTCTCATTCTAAGAGATTATTTCCTTCTTGTCAAAGAGAGGGGCAGGATTATGGTTCTAAATGAAATGATTAATTATTCTCCTTTACTGCCAAAGTCTCAGAAAAACTGATGTGTATTTAAAAATCCGTTATTTTAATTCACAATATTAAAAACATGCTGGATTTAATTCAGTAATTATTTAAGACTGGACATAAGTTTATGCATTCTTGCAGTCATTTCCATAACTTAAAAGTATACAAAAATAACACAAAAGAAAGTGCTCAATTTCACTTTCTATCTTGTTAATAATCATCTATCTTGTTAAATTAGGTGAAACCAGAATCTAGATAACTCTGTTTTCTAATGACAGATCTAGTAGAATAGAAATGCTTGAATCTTTCGAGCATTTTTTAATTGGGAAGCAGGGAAGAGAGTCTAGTCAGCAAACTGTAACAGAAACAATCTTGAACAACTGTAAGGAATGTGAACATTATGCATAATGAAAAAATAAACTTGAAAAACAATCTAAAAACATCTCACCTTCTTCCCATGAGAAAGGCTGGGGTGACTCAAGCTTAGGTCGTTCAGGTAAGTGCATTCCAGTTTCGTTATTATAACCGATTCCTTCAGCATCTCGCCTAGCTTGCCTGAGAACTACACCTCCTTGATCTCTTAACCGCACCGCAGCTCTATAGAATATTGTATCTTTTGCATTGTATTTCATACAGTTATCTATTATAAGATTGAAGTCGTCTTCAAACTCACTGAGGTTTTTATAGCCTTGAGCATCTAACCGTTTTCGCATGGTAGAGAAATCCATAGGGTGTTTAATATGATCCAAATAGTCTGGAACCTTTGAATAAATATTTAAAACACAAGTGGGTAAAATTATCTTACTACACAGTAACATTAGATATTAATAATTCCAATGGGTTAACATTTTTTGTAAACACCTCAAATCAATAGCTTCAAAATGCAGCTATTGTGAATGTTTGCACACTAGCAGACTAGCACACTAGCATGACTAGCTCTGATATATTCTGAAACTATGTGGGTTCAGTATTCATTCTGTGGTTTTATGTACATATTGTACATGTATTTATGTATACACAAAACACATGCATTTGGAAGCCTTTATGTTAGGAAAGGCTGACAGAACTGGGTTTGTTCAACCTTCAGGAAAGAAGGCTTAGAAGAGACCTTATCACTACGTTTCAGCATTTAAAAGGTTGGCCACAAAGAAGATAGATTCTCTTTTCACAGGGAGTCACATGGAAAATATAAGGGCTAACAGGTGAGTAACACCTAGAAAGATTTCATTTAGACACAAAGAAAATTTTTCACTAGAACTTTCGCCTGTAGGAATAATGTTCCCAGGAAGTGATGGACTCCTCAACATTGGACACTTCTACAATTCAGCTGGACAAGGTGACAGTCAATTGTGTCTAGACTGTGCTTTTGCCAACGAAGGTTAGACCCAATACCCCTGAGGTCCCTTCCAACCTGGTACTCTAGGACTATGATATGTAGAACACACATATGTGTATGTAGTACATGCAGACAAACATACACGTAATTTATATACACATATGAGTGTCTACATGTTATTTATCTACATATATAAATGTGCTGTATATATGGGTACACAAATACGCGCACACACACACTCTTCATCTAGTTTCACAATAAGTGAAAAGGAATTTTACCTGCAAGTAAAAACTCAGTATCCACATTTTAATTTTTAAGACACCCTTTGAGTTAGCTTTATCAAATTACGTTTAGCAAAAGATTGTTATTTACCCATGTTATTCTGTACAAATAATTCCCCAGATATTACCAAGATCTGTGGGTACGGAATGACAGGAGGCTGAATATGAGCTAGTAGCATGGCCAGATGGCCAAGAAGACCAACATATATTAGAAATAGTGTGGCCAGCAGCAGTAGATAGGCAATTGTCCACCTGTATGTGGTACTAGTGAGGCTACACATCAAATACTGCATTCAATTCTGAGCCACTCACTACAAGAGGGACGTTGAAGTGCTGAAGCATGTTCAAAAGAAGAATTTGGAACACAAGTCCTATGAAGAGAATTGAGGGAACTGGGTTTTACAGAAAAAAAGGAGACTAAGAGGAGACCTTATCACTCTCTAGAATGAGCTGAAAGGAAGTTTGGGCAAGGAGGGGGACAGCCTCTTCTTCCTGGTCACAAGAGATAGGACCTTACTGCTCTTTACAATTACCTGAAAGGAGGCTGTGGAGAGGTGGGGGTCAGTCTTTTCTCCCAAGTCCCTGGCGATAGGATGAATGGAAATAGCTTCAAGTTGTGATCAAGGTTTAGATCAGGAAAGATTTCTCAACTGAAAAAGTGATCAGGCATTAGAACATGCTGTCCAGGAAGGTAGTGGAGTTGCCATCCCTGGAGGTGCTGAAAAAACTTGGAGATCTGGTGCCTGAAAGCATGGTCTAGCAGGCATGATGGCAATGGGCTGACGACGGGACTAGATGATCTTAGGTCTCTTCCAACCTTAATGATTCTAATGCTATGATCAGAGGAAACGGCTGCAAGATGCACCAGGCAAAAGGCTTAGGCCAGATGTTAGGAATAATCTCTTCTCTGAAAAGGTTACTCAACATTGGAATAGGCTGCTCAGAGCAGTGATGGAGTCCCCATCCCTGGAGGTATTCAAAAGGTGATAGAGAGCTGAAGGACATAGTTTAGGAGTGACCTGGCAGTGCTGGGTCAAAGGTTGGACTCACTGATCTCTTCCATTCAAAAGACATTCTGTGATTTTATAGTTCCCTCATTATTTTGGTATATGTGTATAAATAGACTTCTATAGCAATGTCATAATTCTTCATGTAAATAATCACAATACATTAAAACATCCCAACTCTGCATGGCATAATTTGTTTCTTGTACCACCATGTCATATCGAAACATAAGGAAATACATCATAAAACCACACCTCTTTAAGGTTCACTGGCTGAGCAAATATACGAGCAGAATCCTTCTCCTGCAGCTGATCCAGAACTGATCGCAGAAGCACAGTAAACGGAGTAAGCTGAAGTTCCATAGCAACCTGCTCAATCTTGACCTAAAAAAGTAATGATTATCCCATACAGCTCTCTTCATCAAGATACTGTTTTAGAGGACTTTCAATATGAAACACAATATAAAAAAATATTTATCTTAGCACAATGCTACTTTCAACAAGTTGGCATTCAGCTGATACAGTTTCACAGAACTCAAATTTGTCTTTTACCTAAAAATGCATTTTCTTCCATTTTTAACTGTGTTTCTCTTGTGAGTTTAGTTTGGTTTTTTTGAAAGATACTACACAAAAACAACTTCATGTTTTGTCAGCAAAACAAAAATAAGAATTTAAACATAACATGTATAAAATTACATTTCAGTTATAGTGCCATATTCAAGAACTGATGAATGTTTACAGCTTACATAAAGACCCTGGAAGACCAAAGCACAGCTGAAGCTGTTCTTGGCTGAACTTGGCAAGAAACACAAAGAATAAGAAGAGCTTCTGCAAGTATGGGAGCCAGAAAAGGAAGGTCAAAGAAGGTGTACCCCCCTAATGAACTAGGCTGGCAAACTGGTAACAACAGATCACCTCTCCTATGAAAAGGTGAGAACTGGTGTTGTTCAGCCTGCAGAAAATAATGTCCCTTCCAATCCAAATCATTCCATTACAATTTTATGTATTTTAAACCGTTTCTGTGGGTGTTCACGTGTATGCAGGTTTCTTGATCCTACACGGGGATTAAAAGTCAAACACTGCAGTCTTTCCGTTGCAAAAACTGCATGTGAGAACACTCAAACTTTCTGCTTCCAAAAACTTTCAAGTTAAAAGGCAGGTGCTCCATTTACCTGTTCTCTTTTTAATTTCTCACGCTTACGTATAAGTTCAATCAGCAAACGTGCTCTTTCCAGATCATGGCGAAGCCGTTGCCAGTACTTCAATTTTTCTTTTAAGGCTTGCATTTCTTCATCATCTTCTCTCTAAGAAAAGAATCAAAACCTTTTAATGAAATTAAGTATTTTAAAATGCTAACCTCTTTTTATAAGCTTGTTTTATTCAATAACAGGATATGTTTGCAGGAAAGGAAAAACTATTGTCTTATTGTGGTGGCTTCGTACTGCAACAAAAGAAATAATCTGGTCAAGCTATCTTCTAAGGTTTCTCTACCATGAGGCTGAAAACAAAATCTGTAACCTGGAAAGCAATCCTACAGTGGATGCTATTTACATCAGAAAGAGCAATACAGCAAACAGCAACTTGGCAGTTTAGTAAGTTGCAAAATTAGATTTGGTATTTTCACATCAAAATCCCATCAACAGCTTATTCAGAAATTCAAACCTGGTAGAAACAGATTCTTGTTATACTCAACATACCCCCTACTTCCTTGCATGCAGCAGAATTAGGCCACACTCAACAAAATCATTCTGACTTCCAAGGACAGGAAATTAAGCACAGTTCATTAAACAATATAGTAACTTCAAACAGCACTGAAAATTGGTAATACAGTACTATAAAAATTTCATTAAATTAGTTAAATTCACAAGTTTCTACACAGAAGTAGTGTCTAAACACTTGCAGCATTATTTGTACATATTGAAAACAGTCTTTCTTCTTGTTACCATTTTTCATAAGAAAAAAGCAACTGTTGGAATAGTACATGCATTATTCAAATTGTATCGGTAATTCACCAGAAACAAGGCCATAAAAGAAGTCCTGATGTAAGTACACAAAATAAACACTTGTTTTGGAAAAATATTGTATTTAAAATGAATACCGAAAAATAAATCTCAGAGTCAAAGCTTTCTATGTTTGACTGTAACTAGCATAATGTAATACAGACTTGAAAAGTACCATTATGTGGCTTGTATTGGCAATTTTTTCTTAATAAAACCAACCCTAATAAATTCTGTAAGTTATATAAACAAAATTAGCCAAGCAGATGAACAATAACCAAACTACAAATTGGTCCACTCAAACCAAAAACCTTCATTAAGGTTTTCTGCTTGTTACACCAAAGGATAATTTGGAAAAACAATGTACTATAAAGAGAAGCTTGAGCATTTTTTCAGACATAAGGTTCAATAAATAACATTGCAAAAACTGGCAGTTGAAATATTGGATAATTTGTTAATGTTAGGATTCTATAATCTGCACCATATTTTACTGCTTTATACACTTTGTAAAAGTAAAGGCAAGCTTCCAACTGCGCGGAAGCTATGAAGTTAGTTTTACGCAAATGACTTTAACTTCACTGACGTTGAAAATCCTAACTATCAACTCCCTTTGCATTATAATAAAACAATCTGGAAACAACTATTTGTTCCTCTTTTCAAAAATAAAAAACATTTACCAAAAAAAGGACTGAAAAATTATAAACTTCTAGTTCCGTTTTCTCAGAACTATTACTGCCACTTACAATTTCCTTTAAGAAGTTGAGTTAGGCACAATAATTTAACTACTGAGGACCAGAATAGTTCACAGGAAATTCTGACAGAATACTAATATGCACATTTTCAATTCTTTAGAATTCACAGAGACTCACTGAATTAGAAAGTCTGCACTTCAATTGCTGTTCTCTTACACCTACCCCTTCATGTCTTAGTACAGATTCTATGTGTGGAAAAGCAAACTGTTAACACTTATAACTATACTTCTTTTCATAATTTTACTGCTTTCAGGACCAAAACTACAGTTTGCCCTATACATAATGTACAACCTGAGAACTGATACCACTGAAATCTAAGTCATCAAAACCACACTAGTTTTAGGGTGGGCCAGGAAACCAACACAAGAAGTAAGTTATTTTGTTCTACCATGGGGAAGGGGAGCAGTTCAAAGACTTATGCAGATGACTAATTATGAAGATGCAGTCACTTTTTTTAAAAAAAAAAAGTATAATTTAATCTGCTGCTTGACAAATTTCATTCCATAAAACAAAAAAGTAGGTGTAAATATGTAGGTGAGACCCAAAATATTGAGATCACCTTGTCTGTTTTTGTGCACACATACACTTCCATCTTGAATGTCACTCTGACTAGGAGCTTACAAGCAGACCTCCCAAGTTTTGACGTTTAACTGCAAAGGAATAGTGGCAGATACAGTTACAACAGCTAAGATACAGCCCTTTTACCCTAACCAGACATCCAACATACACATTTATTAGAGTAGAAGATACTCAAACCAGTGTATTATACTCTTTTCTGTACCTCATCTGTAAAAAATGGATAAAAAGAGTTACTTTCTAAAAAAAAAAAATCTTAGTTTTCAAGTTTTCTGACAAGGAAAGTTTCCATAAACTTCCTGACCAAGTTCTTCATCCAAATCTTTCCTTCTTGTTACACTAAAATCAGAAAAAATTATAAAGAAATTCTGTGGTATTTTCTGATGGACTTCATTCTTGCTGAAAACCAAATATTACCTAGAAAACCTAAAACTGACACCATTATGAATGAGGGAAGAGGGAAACAAGTCTACACACAGAACATGCATCAACTGAGAACAGGTCTTCAGCTCGAACTCCCACCATGAGTACATTTCCAGTCTCTGCATGCTAGCAGGAATACAGTCAGCGTACCAACAGATCACTCCTTATGCTGGATCTGAAAACATGGGGACAGCCTGACTCCCTACAGGGACTGTAAATTAATATGAACTGAACAAAAACAGAATTACAGTGATGAAATAGGATATTAATCAATACAATTAGTTTTATTAAGACTCTCTGCTGGCACTTGTGTGCCAATCAGTTAAAACCATTTAGTGACTGCAACGTGTATTCTTATTGAAGATCTGACCTTAGTTACCAGCACCTGACACTTTGCCTTCCTGAACAGTGGTTTTAAAGCAGACTCACTACAGCAGCAAGTTTAAATGTCATTTATATTCAAGCACTCTTAAGCACAGAAACAAAATTAAATAATGGGCATGCAAATTTATTAGAGTATTTCAACTACTCTTCCTGAATTTCTAAGTGGAGGGTGAAGTGACAGAACAGAACCATTTTTTCAGAGTTCCTTGTGCCTACAGATTGTGAATTAGTATACAGCCAAGGTCTTTCTGACCAGTCTAGAACCATTAGTTGATACAACACCATCTCCTTCAATTGGGCTCTAAATCACATTAATTAGAATGCAATTTGAATTATTAATTCTCCCCCCCTCATCAGTTCTGTTCTGTTAAACATTAGGAATGGATCAAAACCACCTTCCACTAAGCATCTTTAAACCATATTCAAAGCTTATTCCACCTAAAAGGAATTCACCTAATTTGCACCAGAAAGGAATTTGGGCATCTCAGCTAGGGGGAAAAGGTAAGAGTCTGCCTTAAGCATGTAAGAAAAGCAGCATAGGGTATATCCAAAACAAAGAGAAAAAACAACAAAAAAATAGTTTAAAAATGCAAGTAAATATACTTTAAAATATTACTAAACTCAGTCATTCTCACAGTAAATAAAAAACATAAACAGAACCAAAATTTTTTTCTGTTGTTCAGAGGGACCCTCCTGTTTTTCATTTTGTGCCACTGCCTCTGGTCCTGTCACTGGGCATCACTGCAATTACTAGTTATTTTTCATTAAAAGCTAAGGAATGAAACATGAAACAGACAGACCAAATAGAGTGTAGGGTTTATCCTGGTATTTTTCTGGCTATTAATTCATGACTTTATCAGCAAATAGCAACACAATTCAAGCAAAGCTAGCTTTAAGGGGGGGGGGGGGGAATCTCAATTTCACACAAAAAATGATTAGAAAATGCATTCTTAATTTCTAGAACAATCCCATAGGAAGTTAAACATCTGGATAATGGAAAGAATTAGCCTACCACATTTTCAGTTCAGTACCATAAAAAAGGTAACTGGGATTCAGTAAGAATTTCCACATCCTGATGCTTCACAGCATTTCAAGATCTACACACATGAATCCATATACAGAATTCTGAAAATAAGCTTTAATTATTTTTGAAGCTACCCAGTGACTTGAAACCAAAGCAATAAAAGACCTGCCAAAGTAGTCAATGTTACTGAAGAACTGTCCATGTTACAAAACCAGGAAGCAGAAGAGTATTGCTTTCTGAAACTGATACACATCTGGAGTGACTGTTTTTCAGTAATTCTGCATGGTAAATGCACACAACTGTAACCAACCTATATGTATTTTAGCTACAATGAATTTTACTCAACAAAATACCAGTACAGACGTATGTCATGTCAAAAGTGAAACTAAAACTTGAAATAGGTCTCTAAATTTCATCAATAACCTGTCCGTTATTATCAATAAACAACAGAAGCAGTAGCAACATCAATTCAAAAACTATGAACTTCAACATCAAACCTTTACTTTGAAAAATCCGTATTTTTCCAAGTTCTCAGCATCAAAGATGACACGTGATTTGCATTTGGATGAATTTAAAATAAAATCTATTTTTATCTTTGTAATTCATAGCGCACTAAGGAACGAATTCCAAAAGACCTGCAATACTTACTAGTCAATGAACAATCGCATTACTATCGCCTTGGTGGCAGTATTCTTGCTAAACATTCACCCAAAACTAAAAAAAATATGCACAATTTGTTTATTTCCTTGGGTCTCACAAATCAGAAAGATCAGATGATGTCCACTTTCTAATACAGTTCACAATACTTAAGACTAAGGTAATGAATTTACTCAGCCCTGTACAAGATAAAGTTTTTCACCTGCGCTGTGTTTCCTGGTTAATCTTTTACTTTATAAACAAGAGATTTTTTTGGATTTCATTTTATAGGCAAGAAGTGTCACATACCTGTTGTGTGTTTCTTTGTGATTGTAAACTGGACTGCAGCCTTCTCAACAGAGGAACACCGTTCCTAGACAGTCTTTTAAGCAACCAGTAACTGTGCACTCGTTCAACAAACTGCTTCTTCCGCTGAATGGCCACCTGATTCATAATCTTATTTAATCTAAAATATGGAAAAACTTATATTGTATTTTTCACAGCAAAGCATAAAACATCAAACAACTTTATGGAAGTCAAACATCATATATATATAATACAAGCAGTGATCAACACATTACTAATTTCCTTCATCCCTTTTCAGCAAAATTAATTTTGAGCCAGATGGCAATAAAATGCACCTGACACTGTTTTTTTTCTACAAAATACATTAGGTATTTTATAAAGCTAAAGCGTATCAATATTGACCAAAAGCAACTGCAGATCAGAGTTGAAAATAAAACTCCGTGCATTTCTGAATCATTTTCTTACTGAAAATAAATTCAGAAATAAAGCTCTAAATTCCACCGTAAGTTTTCAGATAATTTCTCACCGTCACACAGAATAGTTTATTTTAAACTTCAATCTCTTTACATAAAACATGCAACAAAAGGCTTGTATTAGTAAGCTACTAAAATCAGCAAAAAAAGAAGTTTTATAAGTTTTAGCATAACTTAAGCTTAAGAAATTCTGCTGATAAACTTAAAACAGTCTTGTAAGCCTTTCACTGAAGGGCAGAGGCAGGCTCCACAAAACCTTACTCAATGCAGGAAAGACCTTAATGTGACTGTATTAAAATAGAATTCCAATTAAGTATAGAATGAAATCAAAAAATCAAATATTTACTTTGTCATTTCTCTTATGGCAACAGTAAACCTATTGAACTGTGTCAAACAAAGCACAGCCAAATATATGACTATTTGAAAAGATCAGAGAATTGTAACTTAACAGGAATAAAGGTGCCTTGGATACATGCCCATCAGATGTGGCAAGACTAAGCAAACATTTTTAATTACAGCTTTAAGTACATTTGCCTATTCAGATAACGAACAATTCCATTCATAGATAATTGTAATAGTAAAGTGCTAGAAGATATTAGAGAAGATATTTACAGAAAATATTCTCCAACATTCAAAGTGCAAATAAACAGAAAGTAATTCGGAGTGCAAAAACTTTGTACAAGTACGGGGTAGGAACCGTCTTCCCTCCAAATAAACCCAAATACTAGTTGTTCACATTTCATTTAGACAGCAGACTTTGGTAATGGTAGATTACCACTCATCACACCTTAAGTTCTCAAAGGCCAGAGGCTCTTCATACAGCAGAGAGCTACAAAGCCTCTACCCCATGATCTTCCTCATGTAACAAGGACATTACATCTGCTGTTAGACCTTAAAAACCCACTAATGAAAAGCACAGCTTTCTGGTCTTCTTTTTGCTTAGTATGACACTTCCAAGTAGTATATTACTGTCCAAAATGTTTAAATGTTGACAGACAGTACAATCATCTTGCAAAAATAAGACATGATAGGTCTCCCCTACCACAAGTGACTTTAGAGACATCAGGAGGAAAAAAGCCACAACTATAATGACTGCAGAAAGCAAGCAGTGAGATGAGAAATCTTCTTGCTGTCCAAATACTTGAAGGACATTTAAAGAAGAACTGGAAAATTCTTCTGAAAGTGGCGGTGGTTCCATGAAATCCAGTAGCTTCTGTTATATTACTGGTTCCACAAAAGAAGCATCAGGTTTCAAACGACCACTACAGCCTTTGGATGTTCTAGCACCACCAGTCATATTCCCTCTTGTTTTCACTTTTTTTGGGGTTACATTCCAAGACCACACAGATAATCAAAACATTTTTCAAAACACTTTTGTGTGCACCACAGGTAACTGAGAAAGCCAGTACTACACTTCTTCCCCAGTCCCACCTGTATCCAACTGTAAAATGTCATGACATGCACTACAAACACGATATGGAGGCACTGTACAATTCCTTGTTTTATCCTTAAAAAGGGAAAGCTTCAACTGAACCTTTCAACAGCACTTGCAGTTCCCAGCCTAAAACCACAGTTAAGGTCAAATGAGAAATTATGCCATTAAAAATACACCACATTTAGAAAAGCAAGACAAGGACAAAGACAGGAAATTGGTTTGTTTTGAAAAAATAAGACTCAAAAATTTAATTAAAAATGAAAGTCAATACACAATAGTTTTTATGAGAAACTAATTTACACATTTGATGGATAATCTGCCCTGCAAAGAGCAATAATCTTAATGCAGTGGTCAAAGCATTCAGAGAAAGCTCTGCGCATTTTTGTGTTATGAACTTCCTCATCTTTCAGATAAATATTCAGAGTAACTTTCATCAATACAGGAAATGAGCCCCTGTCACACTGGCAACCCCACAGCTTCCCTACTCATGACTGATTTCCTCTTCCAGTTTCACTTACACATCACTGGAGCAACTACAACTGGTTACAAGTATTTTTAGTGACTAATTATGTGGCAGTTTAACGTAAGAAAGCCAATGCGAGATAATCAGCCACTTTTTTATTAATCATCACTAACCACAGTGTATGTGCTCCCCAGACCACATACACTTTTTAACTCCAGAGATATCATTTTGGTATTGCAATATATGAAGAGCAAGTAAGATCACGTATCTGCTAAAACAAATTTTTAAACGTGAACTAAATCCAGTAGTTTTTTTAGCATACTCATCCTGAGCCTCCAGTGTCACTGATTTATTATTTTGCATTACTTTGCACTATCTGCCAGCTTCATCAATGTTATTTAGCATCTTTTTACACAGTTTATTAGAATTGGAAGGGACCTTCAAAGGCCATCTTCTTTTATCCAACAAAGTTGTATTAAAAGTACATGCAAAACAGTAGCTAAACTAAATTATATCCTGTATCATTTTATTTAATATCATTAGAAGTGTCTTTTGGCCTACAGCAATACCCATAAACAATGAAATTATGTTCCTCTTTACTAGGCAAAAAAAGTACCCATATTTTCCAACTAAAAGGCTGCAGACATGTTTCTAGAATCTGTCAGAACAAAATACAAAAATTCTAAATTGAACAAACAGCAGCAAATACCAAGACTCACACAAAGCAGAAAGCACAAAAAATACCTACCAACCATTACAGAAATTCCAATTGCATTAATTGCAAGAGAATTAGCAGAAAAAGACTAAAAAGCTATGGAAGTGTCTACTTTGGTAACTGAATTCCAGGGACTTGCCAACTATTCCTCGTATCTCCAAATCTAAAAACTTTTGCTTTCAAAGATGAGAAAGCCTGATTAGACAGATGAAACCCTAGCCTTCCTAAGGAGCAGCAGCTGTTTATGAAACAATGTGTAAAACTCTCCTTTTGATATATCTTCTTTTTTAAAAGCAGAAAGATGCAGGTGTATTGCTCTATCTGTATTTATCAACCCCTACCTCAACAAATGCTTAACTTACTAAATGGTATCTTAATTTAAAAAAAAAAAACCAACCCCTTTCAATCAGCTCTAAAGAAAACACAGGCAGATTAGTAACTATGTAAAAGCAGGAGTCCATTTGCATGTCTGCATTTCCTTTTCCTCAAGAATTGTAAGGTTTCCTTTGTAACAAGCAGACACCAGGGACATACCTAGCAGAGTACATACTGGATCCCAAAAAGACTGACAATGACTTCATTTAAACTCCTGTGCAACACAAGTGTACAGAATCCCCACGCGAAGAATACACACTTTGCAAATTAAAACTAATTTTCACATTTTACACTGAAAACGAAGAATTGGAAATGTCCCATTCTTGAACCACTTCCCTCACTTGTGTAATACAGTGTTTCATCACCTTCATACTTACGGTTTTTTGTCTGCTTGTTTTGAAATTCTAGCTATTGAATTTGCCTTTCTCTGCTAGGTAGAAAATCCAATGGCGTATCATCAGTATATATTTTACATATCAATACATCTTTGGAAAACTGAAAGTCTCCAGGTTCCTATTCCTTATTCTACATTTACTTAAATGCTTAAATAGCATCTGATTTTGACTGAACATGTAGGAAGCACTACTTCTGGCTTCACATGACTGAAACTAGACATCTATTTATCTACTTCAGCAAACAATAGAACATTGAACTAAAGAGTTAAGAAAATGTTATGTTGTTCGAATCAATTATGTTAGTTATTACAGGTTAATTATTAAAACAGGAACAAAGTAAGTCTGTTTCCAAACCTTTGGATAAGAAAAAAAAGAGTGAAACCAGAAAGAAAACCCTACCCTGCACACTGGAAATCTCCTTAAGTCTTCTCCGAAAATTCATATGCATAGATTTACTTCTGCTATTTGCTATAATACTAAGTTCATGACTTTCTTAAAATAACCCTTAAACTTTTTCTGTGCTTTCCTTTTAGTAGTCATAACCATACCATACATGATTTTGAAATGTAATCTTGAAAGACTAAATTCACATGAGCATAAGATAAAGTACTAATCAAAAATCCTCTTTTAATCTCTCATATGCAGTATTTCTGTACTTATCTATTAACTGTTGTACACTTTAACTCAACCACTGAATAAAAAAACTGCAAAGAGACTGTTCTTCAGACTATGATTTCTGAAAAGCAAGTTTTTAAAGAGCACTTACAAGACACAACCTCCTCTAACCAAAACAATGTAATGAAAGGTCACATAACTGATAAATCTCAGTAGTAAAAAAATAAAAACAAACTACTTTTGATCTTCCTAAGATATAATCACTGTAGACTGAAATCCTTAAGAGCATGCACAGAATAGTAATGATGCACAAAAATATTTCTCTTTTAAGCTTCTCTGCTCTGTATTTACAGAAACAGCAAAAAAGAACAATTATATGTACAGCATATGCCTATATTCATTTCACTGAAAGGATATATATAGCCACCAGACAGCACCTCCATCTTCTGGACTTTATGTGGATGGAAATCATGCCTTGGACATCAATCAACACGTGACTTTTAATATCAGATAAACAAGGGTCACCTCCATTATGCTTACTCAAAATCAAGATCCAGTTTGACAACTTATTTAATAAGTCACACTTGCTCAAAAACATTAATTAAATCTTATTTAGTAAGTCAACCACAACGTTAAGACAAACTAGCCTGAAAATAAAGCTCTACAGCTACTTTATTTAATTTAAAAAAAAAAAAAATACTACTGAGGCAAAAAGCTAGTGAACATCACAGTAGCTCTTTTTCTTGATTTAGGCAAAACACCTTGGTTTAAGTAAAGGGATCAGGACAACACCAGCAGTAGCATCAATATGTGTATTTGAAAGGTGCTAACATCAGCGAGCCTTACAAGAAACATCACTAGATAATGACTAGCTAGCATGCCCTTCCACTTCACCGAGGTTATTCCATCCTCTAATCATTTGGCACAGACATAATGTTCATCTTATTCTCCTCTACTTAAAGTAAGTACTTCCACGCTATTTTTCGGAAGTATACATACATGTATGTTCAAGGATAAACAACTAACAAATATTAGTCTCGACTTACTCAGCTTTCAGTATTTTTTCAACACTGTTTCTAATAGCATATTTGAATAGGACACTAATGATTTTAAGCAGCATCTCTTATTAAAAAAAAAACCAACATACAAACCAAACAAAAAAATCCTCCAGTACTCTAAAAAACAAATACCTAAAAGAAGACCGCACACATCACAACGATAATCTGTGAATGCAGACTAACAGTGCCTCAAAACCTTTGTAGATGTTCCTTTCCGTTTAAACTGTGTTTCATCATTTTCTGTTCACTTATTTTTCTGGTAGGTACTTCTAGATTTTAGAGACAACCAAGATAACAAAACTACATTTAATTAGCCTTTAAGAAAATTCAGGGTAGTTCAATTGGACAAACTATGAAACAAGACTGGTTCTGCTTTGAGACATCCCGTAAAGGAAATCCAGTTTTATTACCAGAAACAATATGCTTTCTAATAAAAGCAAAGGCCAACATATAAAACTCAGTTAATGAGCAGCAAGTATTGACTTCTAAAAAGGCAGCTAAAAATATTAAGAGTCTCAGCAATTTTTAATCTCAGTTACCTGCTCACCTACTGTCACAAGGATACTTTATCTGTCAATAATAAGATGCAATGCAACTCATGTATACAACATGGAAAATGAAATATAACACCTCATTCCTACTTGTTATGAAAGTAAGACTTTTTTCCTTATGTCCTGCTGTCTGTAAAAGTACTGTATTTCAAATGCTTTTCTAATTTCAGATAGTACAAATACATACTAAGCAGAAACCGAAACTAAAATGAAAGCAAACACATGCTTTAAAAATGTCTGCTTCCACATAACAGAGAAATTCTTGCATGAAGGGTATCTTAATAAAGCCGACTACACTATGTGCATATTTTGAAAACGTTGAAGACAAAACATTCAATTTCCCCTCAAGTGTATATCCACAATTCTTTAGTTTCACAACATTTTTAAAGACTACAGATAAGGACACAAGCTTTGCTTTTCATAACATTTTAGGTGCCTCCTTCGACAAAAGATCAGGACACTATGCTGAAATGGTTTTATTTGTACCAAAGAATCAAGCACTCAAGAGAAACCAGATAGTTTTACAGCTAACACTGTAACTCTTCTCCTTTGTGTATCCATCCCACTCACTGGATAAGGCAGTTGTTATCAAGGGCAAGGATAAGCAGCCACAAAGAGAGAATAAAACAAATCAACAAGAAATGAAAAACAGCACAAATACAAGGTAACTAACATAGACAAGACACTAGACTTAAGATTGTTCATTCAGCCCTAAATGTTACTTTGAGATAAAGCTTATTTCTGCCTTTAAAGACAAAAGTCAAAAAAATCCCCCCAAAAAGAGCTGATAAATGCAACTACTACAACTAGTACAACACAGAGCAATAATTTTCAACAGCTTTGTATTTCAAGAAAAATTAAATGTCATTTCCTCATAAAGAGGTAACAACCTTCTGTAGTCAGAAGCTGCGATGTAACTCATGTAATAGACTTACTACTGGCATTAAGCAAGTTACCCAGAAGTCAGCACTAAAAGCATTGAAAATCGAAGTCACCTTAAAGCTCTAATATGACCTACTGCACTTTGGGAAGTGGATACTCAGGTATAGACTTTCTAGAATACCTAGGCAACAGGACAGATAGATGTCCAGCAAAGAGAAAGACAAGGGAAACAGCATTCATCTCCTATCATCAGTGGTTATAACTTCTCATTCTATACTCTTAAATCAATAGTTCACAGGTGATGGTCTGAGGCCATGTAATTAGATTACAAATGACCTACAGAATGACACTATCTACATAATTTAACAGCAAAAAAGAGTATGACATCCATATGCATTTCAGTTACCAGGATGTTGTACATAGGTCTCAAAATGTATCAAGGTAGTAGCACAGAAACCTAAACTGCAAATAAATTGATAAATATATATTTCCGAGTTACAGAAGTTGTCTAGAAATTATGAAGTATGTTGTTCTATACCAGTCTGTTTAACACATCCTGAACACCAACGTGTTTCAAAAAAAATCATTGTTATAAATGTTGCCATTAAAATGCCCGGTCATTCACAGACATTCACAATCCAGGTTAAGGAAAGAGCACACATTCATTCTACCTTAAACTAAACATAAATGGCAAGATGGTTTCCATAGAATCATAGAATCAAAGGGACCTCGAAAAATCATCTAGTCCAATCCCCCTGCCACAGCAGGATCACCTACACCAAGCCGCACAGGAACACATCCAGGCGGGTCTCAAACGTCTCCAGTGAAGGAAACTCCAAACATCCCTCGGCAGCCTGTTCCAGTGCTCTATCACCCTTGAGCTTTAGCAGGTGTGCTCAGGAGCAACATCCACTATTTTCCTCCTCACTACAACCTTCATATTTCTATACTTCCCCAGCTACCAACTCTAAAGACTAAGCACCAAGGAAAACATATCAATTTCAAATTCTTTAGGAAAATTGCAGTAGTGTTTAAACAATTAAGGTATGTTTCTTCTCTGATAATTTAAATATAGTTTAACTGTTCTTCCTCCAGATCTCTGGAAAAGCAAATCATGTTTCAGCTCCAAGGGAAAAAAAAAGTGCATTCATTTATAAGTCTCTGTTTTTGAAGACTGCCGTGAAACACATCATCCATTATTAATCAGTATAGTACTTAACTCACACACAAGATTTTTCCAAAGAAAAAAATAGACAAAATTAAGGCATCAAGATTTGGGCCTGCAGCATAATCACTTTTCCTTTTAATGTGCCCATTTCTGTTTAGCTTGTAATCCAGGTATCTGTTTTCTAGGACTACACATGCTGTCATCACAAAAAGTATTTAAGCAAGTCTTCTTCAGGTGAAAACAAGCAATTTATAATAAAGCTGAACTTTTATAGTTTTAAACTACACTTCTGACTTATGTCTTTGTATTTCTGTTCAAGGCATCTAATGATACTGAAAATAAATACCTGCTGATAATATCCTTTCAAGGTCTGGCTTTTATGAAAACTACCAATGGAAAGAACTGCCAGAGGTACAACTGAGATCATACACTCTAATCCTCAACTCCCACTTAGTTCATGTTCTTTCTTACATTGTCTGGAACAAAACAAAAACACACTACACCACCAATTAAGATTATCTTACTTATGACAAAGCCAAATTGTTTTACACAAACCCTTCCCTCTCTGGACAACTGTTTTAAGTAACAGTATTAGTTACTTGCCGTCAGCCTAAATTTTTTTGGCAGTGCATCAATAAATAAAAATACAATTTAATCAAGGAAATAATAAACAGGGAACAGTACAATAAATTTGATGTTTGCAAACCCCAAAGATGAACTTTAGGCTGTTTGTCAAAGTCAGCCAATAAGTTTCAACTTACATTAGCAAAACTCATTATGGGAAAGGACTGTAGTCTCAAACCATGTAATTATTTAGAACAGTTTCACCAGCCTTACTCACCCATTACCAGAGACTTTGGAGTCACTTTTCAAAAAGCATGGTTTATTTCTGTTACTGTTAAAAGCTCTCACCTAAGCATAAGTCTCAAGCACTCAGAGTTCTGTTACAGTACAATGAACCTGCACATGGAAGTTGTACCTGTTTTGAAAAACTTCCCAAATGACTGTTCTTAAATTGGTAAGAATTTAATTTGAAGCGCAAACAAACTTACTGATGTTGCAAATACCAGAAATAAAATACTGCACAAAGACAAAACTGGTATTAGTTCAAACAGACCAATTTTGCTTTTCTCAGCCAAGTATATATTTCTCAGCCAAACCAAAACTGGATTATTCTACCAAAGCTTTGTAACTGCTCAAATCCCAGAAAAAGAACTATTTTCCTTGATGAAATGAGTAACTCGGATTAACTGAAAGAAATCTGAAGAGATGCTACTATTCTTTTCAATTAAGATATGTAATTAAGCAAGCTTTTATGTTACTATAAATTTTACGTTGTTTTTTACTTCCTGAGTTACTGATACTTAAAAAAAACCCAAAACCTTAATTTTGTTCCAATTTTTTCATTGATAGTTATTACTTATGGAAACAGTCCTTGAAACGTTTCTGCTTTCTTATGTGTCACTTCACTTATGTGATACTTATGTATCCTCACCAGATCTAAAACCATCTGCCAGCCCCCTGTTCACTACTGTAAACATACAAAAAACGTAGCATGTTAAATGTAAAGAGCTATTTCAGTTCTGGTGTTTATGCTTGGTATCTGCACTCACAGACCAAAAGCTCCTGCAAGAACTGCAGAAGACACACTAGTATAAAAATCAGTTTGAACAGTACTTCTTACCAAATACAAAACCGTAAGCAAAGGCAAGTAATTAGAACTCTTGGTCTCAAAGCATTTAATAATTTTTGTTCAAAAATCAACAATTTAATGAAATTGTTGGATAGAAATTTGATCGAAAACTGTTAATGGATGTGACAGTTCCATGACTACCCATTTCAAGTTCCATGACTAAGAATACATTAACCAATTAATTCGCCATCACTTACTTTCTAATTTTTCCTAAAAAAGTCTGCATGGCACCAAATTCATCCAAGACTTGATAAACACTATTGTATTTTCAAAAGGATAATGACAAATACAGAAAAAACCTCCTACAAAGTTACTCTGCCCCACAAGGACAGTTAATTCATATGGAGGGTCTGGTTTGGTTTTTTTCTTTTCACTATTTACACAGATGTTACAGTAAGTTTATTCTTAATTTGGAGTAGATGAACAAGACTCAAATCTTACTTGTGCAGATGTCATTTTCAATTTAGGGCTCTTAAAATTAAGAGAAGTTCAGATTCCCAAATTATAAATAGTTAAACTTAAGCTTGGCTTTTTTTAATAAAAGGGTCAACTATGTAGACTACTCTCAACTCTGTGACTAGCTTTAAAGAAATCAAATAAGAAATGCACAAAAAACGCCAAATCAGCATCTACAAGTATTGGCTTAAAATAAGGCTGGTAATTACAAAAAGGTTTCTCACACTTGAATGGTTTGCTTACCTCTGAGGGGGGATATAAGGAGCAGATACTGTTGGCATAACTGTACAGGGTTCAACCACAGTTTTCTTGGCTTTTTTGGTCTTTTTTCTGACTTTTGACGTAGACCTAGCAGTTCTGACTGATCCCTCCTTTCTACAAACACCGTTTTTGATTTCAGCTTCTCCATAAATATTTAGAGGTCTCCGAGTGCAACCTGGTGGAGTATGTACATCACAATAGGCAGTCTTTTTTACAGAGAACGTCGTCCCACTGCCAGTTAGCTCTTTCACAGGTTCCATTTTCATATACAAACCGGCCTTCTGAGCACACGTTACATGGAATGCAGTATAGCAGTTTGCTTTGTGGCACTGGATGCAGGCACCAACACCTTTCTGTTTACAGAGGTAGCATGTTAACTTCCATCTGGCTGGGGGAATGTTCCTGACACCATCAATTGGCTCAATAAAAACCGTATTGGCAAATCCAACTTCTGGAATCCACAAAGCACACACCACATGTCCCCAACGATCATCATCTGTCTTTTTAAAGGCACCTCCCTTGTTTGGGCACAGCACACAGTCTACAGGCCGAGAACGGGACTGCAGACAGTGCCTGCAGAGCCACTGGCCCTCGGGTATATATGGCACCCCATAGCATTCCTGATGCACGGCTAAATTACACATATCACAAAACAGGATTACATTGCTGTTTTGACATTCACCATCCATGCATATACAACACACTGCATCTTCATCAATTAAAGACTGATGTTCACCCTGTTTTTGGTTTTCACAATAAGACTCTTTTTCAAACCTATCCATAAGGAATTCAAACATATTCTGTGAAACAACTGACACTCCATCGCTTTTCCTCTTCTCATTTATAATTTCTAACCACGCATAGTCTTCTTCATCCATGTCATACTCAACTTCATTATCAAGTTCTTCTGCCGACTTCTCAATGAATTTGTAATAAACTGGAGGTCTCCGAGGAGCTGAAGGGGGACTGTATTCAACAATCCGTACTTTTGGTTCTGGAAGAGGAGCCGTTGTAGCAGGTACACCATGTGAGCTGGGAAGACCCTCATTTTTCTTTTTCACTTTGTTATTTTTATGCCGTTTGCTTCTTAGACAAACTGGTGGCCTTTCACTATTTTCTTTATTGCTGTTGCATTCACTCATTTCCTGGGCTGTAAGATCATCTTCTAATATAATCTCTAAAGGATCAAAGATACTGATCCTATGCAAGCGACCTTCAATTTCTATTTCAACCATTCTCTGAGCTTGAGCATATGTTAAGGTTTCTCGTGTAGGGGAGTGTTTAATACTGCATGGGGAAGAAGAATGTCTTGCTGCCGATACTCGATGACATCTTCCTTTTCTCCTCATTTGGTAATTTTTACCTAAAATTAAAGCAAGAGTTAATACTATGAATTGCAAACACTTGTATTACAGTACTAGTTGTATTATAGCAAGAAAAAAACCTCTTCAGCTCTGTAACCCTCAACACATCTATATATCCTGACTTAACAGAACTGCTCACACTGTTTGCTACAAATTTAATCCAATGGCAACTAGATCTCCCAAATAGCAGCTTACCTAAGTAAACATAGCTATACAAAATCCTTGATAGAAAATTCCTACAGAAGGACTATCTGCAAGACCTCTGCACAAGCAAACACATTTTGGAACTGCCACACAAAATTAAAATCATTACACTGTAAGAAAACCTTTAATACATTATTTCCTAATAACTTAGGGGTGTCTGTAGTTTAAACAGCTACAGATACTTTACAAATCTCCCCAAAAAAGAACTAACATAATCATGAAAGAAAAATTAATTTTCCTCACAATGTTTTCCAGGGCAATTCAAAAGAGTCACAGTAACAACTCAATTACTGAAGCCACACTTAAAGCTACAAAAAAACCCACACATACTTCCTAAATTAGTAAGCACACTAACAGCCTTTACTCTTTTCCTTTTCTTGTCTCCACTCTTAGTGAGCCTATCACTCTTTACTAAATGGTAAGTTAACTTGCAGTGCCCAATATGGCATAGTATGGACTCCCAACTGGGAAATATTCCACCTGTAAAGCAGATTTCACTTATTGCAAGAACATGGTTTTGACATTTTTGACATAATAGTCAACTTTATCACTTACTGGAAAAAGATCATTCCACATACCACAAAAAGATAAGCTTTCCCCCAACCATAAAGCACTCTAACTCAGACAAGCATCCTGTTTGATCACTAATTTTTTAATTAAATCTTCAATAATGATGCCTTTTGACAATTTAATGTCTTGGGGTTTTTTTTCTATGAGGGTTGGAAATACTACAAAAACAACTGATAAGGTCAAGTGTAAAAGTTCTTTATCACTTCCTTCCTAATAAATCATTAATAAGCAGCAAAATTCAATTTCAGCTATAGAAGAAACTCTTTATTTTTCATCACTAGCTTCAAGTATTACTAGAGCTTCACCACTTCAATTCTGCACTTCAAGTCAGTGTGGTACATTAGTTAAAATAACACAGCTAGTGATAGCATTTATTGCCAAAATAGCAGAGAAGTATAGAGATCACAACACAACTACTGCTAAAGACTAGTATATCTGTTTCAGGAAGAAAATACCAGGGACTGGAACAATTACATAAAGTACTCCATGTAACCTGCCTTTTGTTTAGTCTCTAAAGGTGTACTTTCAAAGTAGTGAATAAACACCTTTTACAGGAAGGCTAAATAATTTAAGCAGTTAGCATTAAAGTTACTGAGAGGATCTGATCTGTTCACTCTCACAAACTGATCTTGTTTTCTCAATCTAAGCTAGTTTCATTACTCACGCAATTAACTGTGTAGCTCATCGTTCTGATTTTTACGCAAATAATCCTCAACTCTTATTACTTGTTTTTACAGCACAAGCATAAAACCAGGCAACATTCAGTGTTTAATCATGATAGAGCTCTGATCTGCTCCACCGAAGAGCAGATAACAAAAAGCACTCAACCTCTCCAAGTTAGTTTGGGAGAAATACGTAGTAATTTAATAGTGTAAAACAACACAGAATTAAATCATTTCTTAACTGCAGAAAAAGTTTAAACCACTAAACTACTGAAGGTCCGATAACTAGAAACAAAGGCACTGCGATAACTTAACAGAAAGCAAGTTCTGAGTTTCACAACAGATTTTGTAATTCAGAGGTCAAAGACGGCAGAGATTTCTGTTTATTACAGTGAAGAAGTAACAAGCGTGTTTGAGCTGAAGAATCCCTTAAGTATCAACATACAGCATCCTAGTACACATCAGAACATCTTCATTTTACAATCAAGAAAAACAGAATTGTATGAGGTCAGCACAATTTAATACTCTGCAACTTTTAGAAACATCCGTTCCTACATCTTAGTTTACTGTTTATTTGCTTTATGAGGGTAGTGACTGTTTTGAACAAAATAATGGAGATGAGAGGTAGCTTTCAGAAATAAAATAAATGTGCAAGTTTGTCCACACTTCACTGTCTAACTTAACTTAGTGTGCCTTTCTGTGATACCTAATGCTAGGTTCCCAAGCGCTTCATCCTCTTCTGTTTCCCATACTCCTAGGCACGGCTGCAAGCATGCAGTAAGAACAGGAAGAAATCATTCAAAAGTACAAGTATTCTTGCTTGAAAATGTAGGACTACTATTGTAAAAAAAAAAAAAAAAAAAAAAAATCAAATAAACTGTATGAACCAGAACGATAAAAAAGATGGAACTAACATCTAATCTAAGCATCTTCCCTGTAATACTTAACTGTAAATGAAGCTAAATTAGGAAGCAAACACAGAACGGATACTACTACAAAACAAGAACACAGAGTTGGAACTGGTAGTTCTCCAGCCAAATTTCATAGAAACTTGGTATGAGTAACTTAAATGCTCCTTAAGTCAAACTAGTGTTTTGCTTGTCTTTCAAATGCTCTGCACGAAGATCATACTTCTGGCATTGGAAATTCATTACTTGCTTTTTCCTCCTTACTTATGAGGTATTTCTTTTCCCTGCCCTCACTGTAGTACCCTGTAGGTCGACAGGAATGATCACCATCGATCTAAGTCTGGGAAAGAGTAAACCAAGACAGTTTCCATTCAATATTAACAGAGATACCACACTGACAGCAAAACACAATTACTATTGTGTACTTCTGTTAGCACTTTTCTGCCTCTTACTCAGAGTACAGGAGATAAAACAGGATAGTTATCCATAGCTTTCATCTCTTGGAATTACATCAGCTGCTTGGGAAGAAAGTCACCAGCAGATGCTTTCCCTCACAACAACAAAGCACACCAAGACAGCTGTTTGTGTGGAATGCACGGTATGAGGCAAAAATTCCTTTTTACAGTAGGTGTAGGATAGCTAAAACCAAGACGAAAAGTATGATAACTTATACTTGTTGATCACGAATTCCTTTACAATCTGTCCTAGTTACCTTCCTCCTCTTCAAATAAATTGCCTTTGGTCCCTGGCTCCCCTGCTCAATGGAAAAGGGAATTCCATTCTCACTGGACACTTTCATGCAGACCATTAAAAAGAGAAAGACACAGGAATGCTCTTTAGCTCTAGACAATGAGGGGAAGCAAGCGGCGATTACATGCCGGAGGGGCGGACACCACCCACGACTTGTGCTGCAGGGGGCAGCGATCCCCTCAGGGTAAATGTCTGGCGTTCACACAGATCCGAGGGCGGCCGAATGACGACGGATCCCAAATCCGCTCGGACTCGGGCCTGCTGTCCCCGAGAACACCACTGGTTCGCCCCCGGCCCCCTCACCTGCTGCACCGCCCCGCGTGGGCCCTGCCCACGACCCCGCCCGCCGGCGCTGCACTCACACTTCCTGCCCACGCCCGGAGCCGCCAGCGCACACCCCCCACTCTCTGCGCCGATGGTTCCCGCCCGGACCCGCGCTCCCCCCTGCCGGCCCCCGGAGGATGGTTCCTGCCCAGACTCATCCTCCCCAGCCCTTCCCAACAGCAACCTCCCTCCCCTCCGCGAAAATACTCGGCCCGCAAAGATGGCGGCTGACAAAACAGCTCGAGCGGCG